>OY986439.1:156033448-156385948 GCA_963920525.1 Dichetophora obliterata
TTGTTAAATTTTAATCCCATACTCTGCGCTCTTTTTAGTACATTATTCAAAATTTCATTGTGTTCTTCAATTGTTGATGCATAAATCAAAAAATCATCAATATAAATTATCAGTCCGTTAATGCCTTCAAATAACTGAACCATCTATGCATGAAAAATTTCAGGAGCCGCGTTTATGCCAAAGGGTAATCGTAAGAACCGAAAACGTCCAAAGGGTGTATTAAAAGTACATAATTTTGAGGAATCGTTGTCTAGAGAAATCATCCAGAAACCACAATTAGCGTCTAGTGAACTAAAAAATTTAGAGCCATATAATTTTGATTTACAGTCATCAATGTTAGGGAATGGATAACGCGGCCTCAAAATAGCTTTATTAAGATTTCTAGGGTCTAGACATAATCTCAAATTACCATTCGGTTTTTTAACAAGAACAATTGAACTAACCCATTCAGTTGGCTCAGTGACACGACAAATTACATTTAAATCAATCATTCTTTCTAATTCGCTCTTTAATTCATTATGTAAACTAAATGGTATTTTTCTAGGCGGGTCTATGACTGGAATGGCATTTTCTTTAAGTTTTAAGTTACATTTTTTTTTTAAATGTCCTAATCCTCTAAATACGTCTGAATATTTTTCTAAAATTTTTTCAGAAGATAGATTAATGACATTAACATTTTTAACTAATTTCATTTTAGACGCTAAATCCTAGACCTATTATATTTTTGCAATTTATATTTAAGATATAAAATGTACTTTTGTAAATTTTATTTTCAAACATGAAGTCTAAGTTAATTTTCCCTAATACAGGCAGCTTCTCACCACTAAAAGTTAAAATATTTGCTTTTGCTGATTCCCAATTTTTTATATTTAACATGCATGCGGTTTTAAGTGATAAAATATTTGCCTGAGCTCCTGTATCAACTTGTAAAGTTGTTAATTTATTATTTATTTGTACCTCGACACTCCATTCCGACGCTTGTGACGTCACCTGAAGACTTTTTACCTCAGCTTCATTAATTGATAAACCATCTGCAGCACTCTTTTCGGCTCTCTCAGCCCTCTCAGCAATTTTTAAAATCATTCCAACAAAAAAATCTTCGTCTTCTTCTTCATCGACTTGTTCTTCTTTTTCTTTGTAGACACCTTTAACAAATTTTTTAATCGGCTGTCGTTGTTGTTGCTGCTGTTGCTGTTGTTGTTGTTGAAACGGTTTGAAAAAACACATTTTGGCAAAATGATCTTTTCGACTGCATACAAAACACGTGACACCAGCTGCTGGGCACTTACTTCGATGTATTTGTCCACATCTATTGCATGACGACTGTGACTGACCTTGACCTTGACTTGACATCTGATAATTGACTGGTGAGTTTTTTTTTAAATCTTCTTAGAGCTCCGACAAAACTTGTTTCGTTGTCACTTGTTGACTGTTGTAGTTGAGTTGCATTTTCCCTTGCAACTTCCATGTTATTAGCAATATCAATTGCTTTATCTAGTTTTATGTTGCCTTCGGTGAGCAATCTTTCTTTGATTCGTGCCATCGGATAAGACAATCCACAAACAAATATGTCTCTAACCAAATCCTCTCTTAAGATTCCAAATTCACAAGTTAGACTTAAGTTTTTTAATACTGTTGCATATTCGTCAATTGACTCATTGCTTACTTGTTTTCGCGTAAAAAATTTATGGCGCTCCATCGCAATGTTAGCCTTCGGGACGAAATAAGAATTAAGCATTTTCACCAAATCTTCATATTTTATGGAGTCGATGTCTTCGTTGAAAGAATTAAATATTTGCAGCGACTCGGGGCCCATATGGTGCAAAAGTAATGCCACTTTCCTTTTATCAGATTGTTCCTCAAGATTTGACGCACGAAGAAATATTTTTAATTGCGTCATCCAGTTCTTCCACGTTGAGGCAAGATTTGATGATTTTATATTTATTGGAGAAATAGTCGTTGCTATCGACATAATTTGCTGAGATGTCGCCATTGTCAAATCAGAAGGAACACTTTCTTCGTTTTTTACTTCGTTTAGCATTGACTGCACTTTTATATGTTAATAATTAATTGTCTTTTAAATTTTTTTTTGTTTTTGACTGACTGTACCGGCTTAAATTTTTAACAAAAACCACATCTGACACCATGTTAATAAAAAGACAATGTGTTCTTAGCGAGTGTCGTTTATTAACTAACTGTCTCTTTGAGATCTCAAGTTATTCATTGTTATACATAGTAAGCTTAAACTAGGAATATATGAAATTGGTACAAACGTTAGGAATATACTGTAATTTAAATCATAGGGTAAGTAACATTGTTAATTTACACAACACCTGCCAAATTTGAATCAATTAGAAATTATCCTATACCAAAAACCGCAGATGACGTGCGAAGATTTGTATCTTTTTGTAACTACTATAGACGATTTATACAAGACTTTGCAAAAAACGGCACAATGTTTAAATACATAACTAAAGAAAAATCAAATTTTCAAGTGGTCGGAAGAATGTCAATCTTCTTTTGAAGCTTTAAACCAGAAATTAATAGAACAACCAATCCTACAGTACCCTGACTTTTCAAAACAATTTATCTTAACGACAGATTCTTCGAATTTTGCCCTTGAAGCAGTATTATCTCAAGGCGAAATAGGACAAGATCTACCGATATCATACGCAAGTAAATCTCTACAAAAACATGATATCAATAAACCCATAATTGAAAAAGAACTTCTAGCAATACATTGGGGAATAATTGTTTTTAAGCCCTATCTTTACGGACAGAAATTTATTGTGGTCACAGCCCATAGACCCCTAGTTTCACTTTTTTCACACAAAAACCCGTCATCAAAAATGACAAGAATCAGACTAGACTTATATGATATAATTTCACTATAGTTTTCAAACAAGGAAAAATTATTACAAATGCAGATGCTTTATCACGAATAAAGATAGATTCGGATATTTTAAAAACTATCATACCAACTGAAGAAACGAACAAAGAAAATAAAGCCATGGTAATAACACGGGGAAATATTAAAAAGCAAGAAGAACTTGCAAAGGAGAAATGCACATCTCAACAGGAGCCTCGCGAACTCTTTATTTGGGATTGCACATCCATTACTGACGTCAAAAATATAAAAAGATTACAATTTGAATTAAGCGATATAAATATAAATGATACTAGTATCCAGATTATAAATAATATTGTGCACGTGCAATGTAGCGATAAATCGATGAATCCAGATTCGAACTCGATGAAGCTATCATCAAAAATAAATCAAAGTAATAATAAGCATGCAAGATCTAATGATAATTCAGTGACTCTAGAGCAGATCCTGAAGAAATTAGTATCTAAAATGAATAAATCAAATATAAAAGAACTGGCGCTAGATGAAGAAGATATAATATTTAAATCCATGGATAAAAAAGAATTTAAGAATTTATTTAACAAGCTGCAGCAAAAAATGAAACAAAAATTAAGAAAATCGCTAAAAATATTAATATATAAAACCCAAACCAAAAAATATCAAATAAATCCATGCAAAATAAATTAATTACAGAATTCCATGATTCACCACAAGGCGGACATTTAGGAATTAGAAAAACCATACTAAAATTAAAACATCGCTATGTATGGAAGCATATGTGACAAATGGTAAAAACTTACATTAATAAATGTGAACATTGCGCTCGAAATAAACATATAAAAGAAAAAATGGCCATAACAGACACTCCAACGACTAGTTTCGAAACAATTTCTATAGACACAGTGGGACCGCTTAGAATTTCAAACGATTACCGATACATACTCACCGATACATAATGTGATCTGAGTAAATTTGTCATTGCTTCCCCAATTGAAACTAAAGACGCAAAGTCGATTGCAACAACATTGGTGGAGCAATTAATCTTAAAATACGGTTGTTTTAAAGTTTTAAAGTCTGATAGAGGAACTGAGTTTACAAATGAACTGTTAAGAAATGTGTGCAACTTCTTAAAAATAGAACAAATCTTTTCAGCACCTTACCATCACGAAACAATAGGAGCACTTGAGAGAAACCACAGAGTTCTCAATGAGTATCTTCTTTCTTTCGCATATGATGGGGAATGGGATAAATGGATTTCGTATTACACATTTGCATATAACACGACTCCACATATAGACACTGGTTACTCACCTTTTGAATTAGTTTTTGGTAAATTACCAACTCTGCCAGTCGTTTTAACAAAAGATAACAGTAAAGTCCACAAGATAGATGACTATGCAAACGAATTAAAAGTTAGATTAAAAATCTCTAGTAACAAAGCAAAGAATATTATTAAAATGGTAAAAGAAAAATCAATTATGAAAAGACTGTAAATATATCCAACTTCCAAGAAGGAGATTTAGTATTAGTTAAACTTGAAAGTAGAAAGAAAAGTCAAAGTCCATATCACTGACCATATAAAATAATACTTAGACCCCTTTTATATTGGTCAAGACTTGAAGTCAAGTTTCAGAGTTTGTAGGCAATTCGCCGCACATCGGAAGCGACGGAAGGGAAAAAGAAACTTGAAGCTGTTCCGGCAATTTTTCGTGTTTTTTGTGTTCCTTTTGCTATTTTCGCGTTGTTGACAGTGCTTTTTATTTTATTTTTCGCATATCAATGTGAGTTTGCTAGACTTCGGTTGCATTAAAATTTTTTTGCATTTAATATAATTTAATTTTGCATTAAATTTTTAAGCAAAAACGTTTTGTTAACTTCCATCGTTAACTTTTAACTTTAACAATTAACTTATCCAAGTAAATTTTCGCTTGAGGGTTAGGGTGTAGTGTACTCTCAAAAGTCACTATTACCACCAACTAAAAGAAGTAAACAAAACAAAAATCTAAACCACCAACTAAAACAATAAAATCAATAATTTATTGCCGAATAAAAACCCAAAAATTTTCCCTAGAATGTTAAAGTAAACAATTATATTCTTAATACCCAAGAATCTCTAATTCATGTTCAATGCACTTAGCACCCCTTTTCGTTTTCTTCCGCTAGTTGCTGCATAAGCATGAACGCGACAGCGAGCATTAAGTTACACACACTTATTGCACGAAAACATAAAGCAACAACAACAAGGGTTAAATTTAACTTTCAAAGAGCCGTTGACTCTTTTAAAGTCAAGGCTATGAATTTTGTCCATCGATTATATTTGGCTATTTGAAATTAATATTTTGAGGGGAAGAAAGAATGCGACAATGCAAAGTAAAATATGATTGGTTTTTATAATATTGAAAAACAAAGTCAAATATTGGAATTTAAGGAGGTGTATTGGAAATAGTGTTAAGATATTTTTAAGAAAAATACTGGTAAAATTACTTTATAAATCAGAACATTTTGAAAATAAAGCAGATTCTTGATCACGACTACAGCGACGAAAGCCAGAGTTTTTATTAAGAATTTCAAAACAGTTCGGCATTCTTGCCATACACTACAGCAGCAGGGTGTGCTCTAATACACCAAAGTTAATTTCGATGCAATCATCGAAATAACTTACAAAATACTTAGGCAAATCAAAAATAACATTTAAAGTAGAAGTAGCATTACAAAGCATTTAACTCTACATATTTTTCAACCCTACAGTACAAAATAACCTTAAGATAATTTTCAACAAGAGTAAGTTGGTGCAGTAGTTAGTATTACCCCTTTTCCACCCGGTAAGTTTTCTTGCAATACAAAGGAAAGAACAGCTCAAAAGAAAAATTTGCTGGACCCTTTTTTCCATGTGGAAAACTGGCTTCTACACAATACAACGATTGTACCAATATCGGCTGCTATTTGACGGTTGCGTGCGATTATTGTATTGTTTGGATGCAAGCATGCGACGAGTTGGTTGCAATATTGCACGGTCGAATGGTTGAAACTGCCAACTGCAGTACAACAAGCGATTGTACAGCCGTTGTATCGCTTAGAAGCCTCTTTAGACTCATTTTAATGCAGAAGGCCAAGATTCGATACTAGTCTGTCTTTTTATGTGTCTGAATATGTTTTTTCTTAATTTTTTTTGACATTTTTTTTTAATTTTACGCAACAAAAAATGGGGATATTCACGATTCGGTGCACTTGCATGTGCACCTGAGGACTTGTGCATCTGTGCATTTAGGGTTTCTTTAACACACCACTATCACTATTTCAATGCTTTTTCAATGCACACAAGTGCACAACTGGTCAAGTTTAAGGCAAAATTGAACAGCACTTACGCAGATTTTGACGTTCACTTTTTTTAAAGTGCACAAGTCCTCAACTGCACTGGCAAGTGCACTTAATCGTAAAAACCCCGTATGTGTTAAATGCTTGCGAACAAATCGCTTGGACGCACTATTTTTTTTACATAAAGGCTTTAAGTTAACGCTGCGTCTACACGTAACAATTGTTATAACAATTTTTTATATGCGTATTAGTTGTCAAATTTTTGTCAACTTCAAGAAAATTGTCTAGCGTGACGTAGGTGGGCTTAACAATTGCAAGACAATAAATAACATTTGCCTTATTATTTGATGTTTTTTTTGGAACTGGAAGAAAAGAATAACGAAAAGTACAAACAAAATTCGTTTGCTTGTGTCAGTGAAAAAAAAAGAAAATATACAAAAACGCTAAAAATTAATAAATTATAGGTTTTCGCACAAACTTTAATTCTCGTTGGCCAACGATTTCCATCAGCAAGTGCATCAGCAAGTGCAGTACAGTTCGTCTTCCAAGTGCTATCACCAGTCAGAATCAAGTGAAGCGCATTTTGCTTTTTTTTATCTTGCCAGCGTTCTCGAAATGCCACAACCAGCAGTACCATTCAGTGAAGCGCTAATTTTGTGGTTTTTTTAGTTGGCTAACGTCCTCGAAGTGCAGCAGCATCAAGTGCAGTGATAAGTTTAAGTTTTTTACCTTAGCAACGTTCTCCAAGTGCTACCACTAGCAGCAGCACCAAGTTTAGCGTCAAGTTTTGTTTGTTTAGCTGTCCAAAGTCAAGTTAGTACCACAAACAGCAGTACCATTGATTCCACCGCTAATGTTTTGTCGTCTTTTAGCTGGCCAACGTCCTTAAAGTGCAACCACCAGCGGCAGCATCAAGTGTCTAAGATTTTTTTATCTAGCCAACGTCCTCAAAGTGCAGCGACAAGTTTTTGTTATTTCTATCGCAGTAAGTCGGAGAAAACGTGTACAATTCGAAATACAATGACAAAGTATTTGATGAAAAACCAAGTTGAAATTATTTGTGCTTATTTTTATCATTTTTGAAAAAAATCTGTCAATATATTGTTGCTAATTATAATCTTGTTCTACTACCAAACTGTATGCTAAGCTAAAAATCTGCTGAACCATTTTTAATACAGCAATAAACACAAAAAATAAAAATCTTATCAAAGTTCTACAAGTTAAACCTGTAACGCATTTATTATTACGCATCGAAAATCTTACAAATTATTAATTCACCCTTTATTTTAAACTAGTTGGTACAAATAGGTATGTAAGTTTGTTTCTTTTTTATAATACGATGAATAAGGGCCGGTTTCATAATTAAAACTTAAGTTTTTATCCATACTTAAATTTAAGATAAGTTTAGAAATTTTAAGACTTAAGTCTTCCATGACTTAAGTCGAACTTAAGTCGTCAAATTTCTAGACTTAACTTATACTTAAGTACGACTTAGAACTTAAGTTTTGATTGTGAAACCGGGGCTAAACATTTTGGCTATTATTATTTTGCGTTCTGGTTCCAAAAAAAATCTCCGTCAACACTGGCTATGATGTTCAAAATATCAGATTTTTTGCTCATGTTCATGGAAGAACGTTGGCCAGCTAAAAAACAACAAAACATTAGCAGTGAATCAATGGTAATGCTATTTGTGGTACTTACTTTACTTAAAACAGGTAAAAAAAGAAAACTTGATGCTAAACTTGGTGCTGCTGCTGGTGGTAGCACTTTGAGGACGTTGGGCAGCTAAAAAATACAAAATATTAGCGGTGCAATTAATGTTATTGCTGTTTGTGGTACTTACTTGACTTTGGACAGCTAAAACCATACAAAATTTACGCTGCTCTTGATGCTGCTGCTGGTAGTGACTTGCTTGATGCACCGGAAGATCGTTGGCCAGCGAAAATAATTAAATTTTGTGCAAAAAAATACATCTTCATCAATTTATTTCGCGTTTTTTAATAAAAAAATGGCTTGCCAAGCAAACGTCACGTTTTGAAATAAAAGCGCCAAGTTTTTAAATTTTTCTAATATCTTCTTCTTCACTTTCAGAAGAAAATGTCAAAAAATGTCAGCGAACGTCAAATCGCTGCTAGTTCAATTGTCTCCCTGATTGTTGAGACAATTGAGCAGACAACTGAGAAAATATGAATGTGTTCGTAAAAAATGTGTGAGTGTATTGAAATTGTCTTGACAATTTGTCTCGTGTAGACCTAGGGTAAAGCATTTACATAATAGGTGAATGTTAATAAATTCGATCAAAGACCCCTTATACATTGGGCAAGACTTGAAAGCAAGTTTTTTAGTGCAAAAACGTGCTAGTTCAGAGCAAGTTTTGTAATAACTGCTAATGAATGAAAATTGCTTTATTAAACAAACCAGATACGATTCAATTATATAAACTTAAGGTAAATAACGATCGAAACCCAAATTTACAAAATCAATATAATTACATTTGACGAGAAAATCCAAGCGAACTTGTTATACTTTTTCGCGCGCCTTTTTACATCTGTCAACTTCTTAGTTGCTTCTGTCTTCAAGTGTTGCCGCAGTTGTAGTATTTTATTTAGTAGTTTAGCGTTGCCACATCCCTTCCAACGTTTTCAGCTTTAATTTCATCATAGGGTCTCTGGGTTGTGCTGCATATTTAAGTGGATCTTGTTTCTGGCTAGGTGGCGGAGTATTGGATGATGATGATGACGGTGGTGGTGATGGTGATGACAGTGGTGGTGATGGTGCTGGTGGTGACGATGGTGCTGGTGGTACTGGTGATGACGGTATCTTTTTAATATGGCTGATGTGTCTCTTAAATGTTTTTCCATTACCAACAACTTCTACTTCACTGCCATTTATATGCACTACTTTATATTCGGTCGCATCGAAGTTTGTTGTAAGCTTATTTGGAAACACAACGTTTTTTAACAAAAATTTATCCCCAACAGCTATTTACGATTCCTTTGCTCTTCGCCTTTTATCCCCTCTTTCCTTTCCTTTCTTTTTTGTTTGTTTATACAATCTAAGTCCCTTGCTGATGAGTCAATCATGTCGTCTGTGATGTCTTGAATTCGTGGTATCTTATCACGAATAACTCTATTGGATATTAACTCAGATGGAGGCGAACCAGTTGTACCATGAGGTGTAACGTTATATATGAGAATAAACTTTAGTTTTTAATTTTTGTAGTCTTTTTTATTAGCACTGGGAATTTTCAGACGTTTCACCAACGATTTTTTTCATATTCTCAACCTCTTCATTGGCTTGTGGCCAGTAAGGTGGCGTTGTGATCAGTGTGGTGTTGTTTTGTCTACAAAAAATATTGAAATCTGAACTTACGTACTTATTTATTTATTAAGTTATTTCATCAATCAGAGCAGTTTCTCTTAACAATTTATTATACTTTATATAACCTTAAAAAAAATACAAAAAAAATAAACTGACCATTTCAGCCCTTGGAAGGACTTTGACCTAGCTTCTATTGATCAATTTTGTTGTGCGTGGTATTAAGAGTTTGATCACAAATGATCGAGAACTGAACCTACGTGTTTTTATGCCGACTCCGAACGGCTTATGTTCTCAAGAAGCTTTACATGGCAATTTTTACTCTCTGAGGTTGCCATTGTCTGCAGAGAGGTGACGACCGAACAGAAAAATTATTTCAATTGAAAAAACTTTCTGTCTGAGCTAGAATTGAACCCGGACTACCGCGGTTCTTGAGCTTAGGAGCCACGCACTCTACTCACTAGGCTACGGTCGCCCCTATATAACCTACCGACCACTTTATATAACCTACTAAAATTAAATTAACCATTAAATAACAAATTATAAATTAAATATAGTTAAATCTAATTAATAATTTAAATATGAACGTGCTCAAGGAACTTTAATACAAAACAATAAAAATTTTGTAAGGATATATAAAAATTGAGAGGTAGATTTCCTGCATGCTGAGACATGAACTCTTATAGGCTAATTATGTAATACTCAAGAATATAATCAAATTTAATATATAATAAAATAACAGTGGGAAATTATGTAATACAGTAATAAAAATATCACAGAATTATTATAAAATTAACAAAAAATAAGTAAAAGTGTATATGATGTTAAGTGGACAGAAATTAATAAAACTACAAGACATTTGGACATTTGGTGAAGTTTAACGTTAATTTTAAAGCGATTTCTTAGAATATTAGCAAAGATATCAATCATAGACAAGACCCGATTAGCTTCAATGGTGCAACGTGTAATAGGCTCGTTTGAGCATAAGCAGCTCTGTGGAAAGGTACACGAAAATTAAACTGACCTAAGGAATCGGGATGGGGTATTAAAATCTGGTAAATCAAGCAGAGCTGGACACTAAATCTGGTGATGGAGTAAATCGCGAATAAAAGTGACAGACTGAATTTTACGTCTAGATTTAAGTGAAAGAATATCAATTAAGGCACACCTAGTGGTGTAAGGTGGAAGCTGAGGGAGGTTCCAGTTAAGTTTGAAAACCATGAATCTTGTGAATTTTTTCTGCACTCTTTTGATTTTAAGAGATTGAGTGGATGAAGCAGGTTTCCATAAGAGTGAGCAGTATTCTAAGTGTGGCCGAACTAGTGCAGCATATAAACTTTTTAGGGTGTAGGGGTCAGTAAAATCTTTAGAATTCCTTATTAAGAAGCCTAGCATGTGTTGTATCCTCCGCTGAGGATACGCGTAAGTCCTATTCGTTGCCGAGCGACACTCTCCCTAATTTTTATTATATTAACCACCTCTTTGTTTGGTAGGCATGGTGGTTTATGCCATTCAGTAGGCAGCCGTGAGGTTGCCGCGATAGGTTTAAGTTAATGGGGATTTTGAACTGTTCCCAAACCGAAAGCGTACTTACCAGAGTTGACCATTTTCTCCCTGTTCCTTTTAATTGAAAACTTTCTAGTTAGTTCCTTTTTATGTGAAGACTTAACTTTTATTTCTTTACAAGCCACTCTCGTAACTCTAGATTACTTTAACAACTCTCCTCTTTATTAGCAGAGATCAGATATTTATATCAAATCTGATCTCGCTTTCTTCTTCTTCATTTTCTTAACTCGAAGTTACAATTTTCCATTCTTGGCCGAGATTTTATTTGGCTCAATAACTTAACTTTAAAATATAAACAACCTTAAAGTAAAATTCTTAACCTAGATAATCCCATTGCTATTATTTTAGATACACAAAATAGTGTTCTTATTCTTAAAAACAAAACAATTATTCATGCTTATTTGCATGCACATAAATATTTAATACTGCGGGTACTCTTCTAAAACAAACATACATACACTCATTCTCGACCGCCTAGCCATGGAAACTTTAGCTCAGATTTCATAACCATGTTGGTTACAACAAAAAAATATCAATTTAAATATTTACCTCGCGCTTAATAAGCCAACGTCCAAAAATGCAACGACTGCATTTTTGTAAAACAGTAGTCAAGTCATGTTAACAGAAGCGCATCTTAAATAGCAAGCTAGTTTTCTTTACTCAACTATTCAGTCGTTTGTTAACCATGAACCTGACTTTTGAATTGCAATGAATGCTGATTACTCACTTTCTATTGAGGCAGATCAATGTTCATTGCAATCATAACTGACTAAAGGATATTTTCTCAAATTTCCTTTTTTTATTTGAAAGTACAATCCTTCCGGTTAATAATGGAAAATAATTTCATTCAAATGACTGTCTCGGCTGGCCATGCATTAGCCTACACGATCGGTCCAATTTTTAAGCACATTATCGATTGTGTGCAGCTGTATTTCACCAATGCCTTCACGAATATTGTCCTTTAAAGCGTCAATTGTCTCTGGCTTGTCGGCGTAACACTTATCTTTGAGGGCACCCCACAAATAATAGTCCAATGGTGTCAAATCGCAGCTCCGAGGTGGCCAAACGACATCAGCTCTGCGGCTGATAATGCGATCTTCAAAAACAGGGCGCAAAACATCGAGTGTAGCTTCGGCTGTGTGGCACGTAGCGCCATCCTGTTGAAACCAAATGTTGCCAATATCCTCCTCTTCAATTTTTGTGAACAAAAATTCGTTCAACATGGTCCGATAACGATCGCCATTAACTGCAATGGCCACTCCTTGCTCATTTTCGAAGAAAAATGGCCCAATTATGCCTCTGGACCAAAATCCGCACCTAACAGTGACTCGTTTTGGGTGCAGCGGCTTTTCAATGTATGCGTGCGGGTTTTCTATGCCCCAAATGCGACAATTTTGCTTGTTTACATACCCACCAAGATCAAAATGAGCTTCATCTGAAAAGATGATTTTTTTTGGCAAAATCGGCATCTTCTGTAAGTCGATCGCAGGCCCGAATAGCGAAGCGAAAATGCATTGGATGGTCAGTTGGCTTCAACTCCTGAACCAATTGGACTTTGTATGGCGTCATACCAAGGGTCTTTATGCAAAATTCGTCTCAATGATGTCTCCGAAGTGTTCAATTGGTGAGAATGACGGTGAATTGATTGACGCTTCACGCACACTTTCTGCCACAGCAGCAATATTCTCGGGTGTACGCACTGCTTTTGGCTTTTCACGCTTTGGTTTATCGATGAGGATGCCAGTTTCTTTCACATTTTTCACAAGATAACGAACATACGGAGCTGACGGTGCTTCTCTTCTTCCAAAATCCGTACGCAGTTTTCGCACACATTCTGCAACATTACCATGACTTTCAAAGTACTGTCGCAATATTTCCCAGCGTTGGTCAAGTGTATACACAACCATATTCGTTCAACGGAAGGATAAAAATAATTATTTATCAAATCAGACATGGGCTAAGTGTTACCATTCACGAAATAAGCACTAGTTGAAAAAAAAACGTTAGATGGCGAACCCTGTATAAACAAATTTTTTCTTATTCAGTTCTTTTGTACATTACATTACATTAAATTACATAACATTACATGACAATACATTATCTGTTCCAAATTCGACTAACTTCAATTTTTATTTGTTATAAATACATTTTTCCTGTACAGTTCTTGTGAATGTTTATGTTTTCGTTTTAATTTTGATATCTTAAATAATTGTTAAATGTAAAATCACATTTGAAAACCAATCAAATCTTACTAGTTCCCTATGTCTTATACATCGGTGACATCTGGTCCTCGTTGATTCTTTCTGCTTATGCTCCACTAGGTATCTTTTATCTTTGTTCCGCTTCTGGTGCTACTGCTACTGATGGTGACTCAATGGTTGTCTTTTCTAATTTTATGGTACCAAGTTGTGTAAACAGTCTTTAACTTTTTGTTTTCCTATACAAGCTCCGAACTTTTTGCGTTGTAGCCTGTCAGGTTCAACAAATCTTTCAGCTACTCTATTGATATCGGATGTATAACCAAAATATCCTAATTCACCCAATTTATTTTTGAACAAGCTCGTTGTGTTAGAGACTTTATTCGTTGATTGATGCGGCCAATATGTTATCGTAAAGGTTATCATGCTCTTCCTTCGCCATATGCGCCACAAGAAAAATTGCCAGCATATATTTAAGAAAAATGTTAAAAATAACAAAATTTGAAACTACTCCGAAGTATGTAACATATTTGCACACTTTTATTTCTGCGAAAATCATCTGATGAAAATGAATGAGCTGCGGCCAGTTATGAAATTATTATTTGCGATGCAACGTTTCCATGTCTGCGTTTTCTACACATCTTCCATTTGCTGTGTTGTCTTAATATTCGTCAAGAAACTTTGCAATCAGTTTCACAAATCCTTACTGCTTCGATGTAATTTTTTCAAACTCATATTCTTTCTAGTACTTCAAATAACGTTCACTTACGGATTTCCCCGTACTGGTTCAGACATAATTTAAAGTCTTCGTTATTTCCTTCACTTGAATATCTCGTGAATGTTCCTGCTTCAACCTCCGCTTCTTGTGTTTCTGCTATGTCGATGCATACAAGACCCTTGATATTGCCGTATTCTTCAAATGTTGTATTCTTAATTAAAAGTTCGACCCTTAACGTATTATTTATTTTGTAAACATTTGTAATCTGTTTCTCTATATCTTAATACATTTTTCTACTATCAAATTTATTTATTATTGATATTGCTTTTATCTTAACTTTACTTCACATTTGCCTTGCTATCAACTCAACATACGACTTCAAGGATTTCAATTTCTATTAATTTTCTATCTTCGTTAATTCTCTTTAAATTATTTTTCTTTCTATTTACACAATTTTTTAACATACATATTTTCAATGAATCAATTGTATTTGACATTAACATATCATTGTCATTAATCTGTGTTTTACAATTTTGATATAATTCAATACAATTTAATTTTTATTTTTTTCATATTTTCATGTGAATCTTCATTTTTCTTGTCAATGTTTTTATGCGTAAGAGCATTTGCCTTCAAAATAAACAGTAAAAAATTTCAATATAGGCTTTTCTTTTGCTTTGTTCTTTAAAACATTAATTTTTCATTTTTATTTCTCCAATTCAATATCTTTAATTTATTACTTTTCTTGATATTTTCCCGTAGTGAGAATTTAGTTTCCTTTAAGTTTTATTATTTATTTATTTTATTCTTTTGTTCCTATATTTACTGCTCCAATTTTAAAATTCTTTGTAAAGTCTTTGTAAAATTATTTTTCCTTTTACCATTGTTTCTTTAAGTAAAAATAATTTGTCTCTTTCATTATTTTTTTTCCTTTACATTCTGTACCATTTTACTTATGATGTTTTAATTCGTCTTCATTGGACGTTTTCAAATTTCTTTATTTTCAATTAATTTGTTTTTTTAAATAACATTTAATTACTTCAACGACTATATTAAATCCAAAACAAACTTTACAGAAATATTTTAAATAAAATGGCACTATTTTAGGAATGGAATTTAATCCTTGCGAGGGATTTCTGTAACAACGTCGTTCACTTTGAAGATGCCAACACATTTGCCTGTAACTTTAGGTTTTCTCCGTTTCTTATTTTTCCTCCTGCCATATCTTGGCTCTATAACGGTTTCATTTAAATAAGTTTTATTTTTTTTTCTTTTATTTATATTCCTTTCTACTGTATCCTGATTTCATAACCTTTTCTTAACTGTTCCCTCAGTAAGTAGTTTCCTCTACTCCATTTATTTCGCATCGCCGTATTCTGGCCACAAATAAGCTTTCTTATTCACTACTTTCCTAATTTCTTTCTTTGTAACATTTTTTATTTATTTTTTTTAAACTCTGTTTTTTATGAATCATTTCTTTATTTATACTTTTAATAAATCTTCTACAGTACAACACTTAATTTATCCTCATAATTTTACTAATAATATGTATTCTATACTACTTACTTTTTCACTTTACTTTCTGTTTTGTTTAAATTCTAACATCTTCACTGTATTTTTCTATTTCTAATTTCCATGAAACAATTTTAGTAAATTGTTATGAATTTTCTTTGCTTTCCCCTTTATCGAAATCTCGGTAGTTACTGGCATTTTTATTGCTAAAACTTTATATGGTCCTATCCATATTGGTGCAATTTTGTTCTTCCTTGCTTGATTCTTCATTAGCACCCTTTCCCCAATTTTAAATTCTACTGCATTTAAAGTATTATCATAATTTTTTTAAAAACTTTTTTTGCACGCTCCTGGTTCTGTCTTACCAGTTCGTGTGCTCTCTGAATTTGATATTTCATAACTTTTGAAGTATCCTCGGAATTATACACCGGACTACACTTTCGTCTTAAATTAGTTGGCATTTCTGAGTCAAACCATATAATGTTTTGAATGGTGCTTGCTTTGTTGCCATATGCGGTGTGTTATTGTGAACGTGCATAGCGGACGATAGCCACTGATCCCAATTTGACCCGTCTTCTTTTGCAAAACCTCTCAAATATTCTGCCAAAGGCCTATGACTTCTCTCTAGGGAACCATTTGCTTGTGGATGATACGGTGTGATATGTAACTTTTAAATACCTAACATTTAACATACATCTGAAAACACGCGTGAAATAAAATTTGAGCCGTTGTCTGTAATTAACATTCTTGGTGTATTGTGGCGAGTTATAATTTCGTTAAAAAATGCTTTCGATATCGTGCTTGCTTCGGCATCTGGTATCGCAACACATGCCATATACTTCGAAAAATCGCCTTGAAACGTTAAAATGTATTTATTACCAGACACAGTCTCTGGCAATATGCCGTCTATATCCATATAAACTTTGTCAAACGGGCGTGTTGGTGTGTCTGTCAATACCATAGGCATTTTGGTGAGTCTAGAACTTTTATTTACTTGACATTTATGGCATGTTCTTACATATTCCTTAATTACTTTCTGCATTCCCTTCCATTTATATTGTTGTCTTATTCTAAAGAATGTTCTTAGTGCTCCTTGATGACCCCCTAATGGCAAATCATGAAAATCCTTTAATATTCTTTCTATATCCTTTCTGTCTTTAAGAACCACTATGTTTTTATCGTTTTGCTGTGCTATGTCGTCATCTACCTTCGCTACTGACTCTGTGTTCTCTTCACTCTCCTTGGCTATTTCCATTTCTCTTGTCTTTGATCTTGTCTTAACCATATTAACCTCTTTGTTTATAAGCTCTGTCTTCTCCCCGTGTAAATCCTGAAAATAATTCTTCTGTGCTGACGTCTGTATTTTACTATTATATACATTTATTGCTTCTTTTAACCCTTGTTCCCAACTTGGAATCTTTCTATCTGACTTTAACAAGTATTCTGCTATACGTTCCCTAATGAAATGTGAGTTTTTGTTTTTCAAAGAACTTTCTGATAGTGTTCGGTCCTTTGTAATCTGGAAATCTCTGATTCCCAATCTTTTACAAACATTCGAAAATAATTTTAACGTGAAACTGGAATTGTTATCAGTTATTATTGTTTCAGGAATATTATTATTCAATATGGCGTTTCCGATCGTGATTGCGTCTGCATTAGGTACGGCAACACACTTCAAATATTTCGAGAATTCGTCTTGGAGTATCAAGATATATTTATTCCCTAAACGCGTTTCTGGTAGTATACCAATCAGATCAATATATAAATTCGTAAATGGCCTTTCCACTCCTATTATCTTCTCCCGCGATTGTACTAGTGCGACTTCTTCGCTTCCACGCGGTACTCTACTCAAGGCGTCGGCGCTTAAATTCTTTTTCCCTGGTTTATAAATTATTTCAAAATCATACTCTGACATTTTGCGTCTAAACCTTGCTAATCTCGAAGTTTGGTCCTTCAGATTCACTATTCCTCTCAATGGTTGGTGATCTGTATATATCTTGTACGGCCTTCCTAACAAATATGCCCTAAAATTTTTTGTCGCCCAGACAATTTCCAAAAACTCTTTTTCTATTGTCGAATACCTTTTCTCTGCGCTGTTTAATGACCTGCTTGCAAATGCAATTGGTCGATCTTCTCCTACTGCACCCTGTGACAACACTACTCCTAATGCTTCACCACTCACATATGTAGTTAGTAAAAACGGCTTGCTAAAGTCGGGATATGCCAAAATGGGTGATGAAGTCACCGCTTCCTTTATTTTTTCAAATGCTTCCTGACACTTATCTGACCATTGGAACTTTCTGTCTGTCTTTAATAAATTATTTATGGGTGATGCCATTTGTGACATATTCTCTATGAACTTCCTGTAATAATTAGCTATTCCTAAAACTGCTTGATCCTCTTTCCTATTTCTCGGTATTGGAATATCCTTTACGCATTTAAATTTCTGTGGATCTTGTAACGCCCCTAATTCCGAACATTTGTGTCCCAGGTATGCTATTTCTCTACGCAGAAACTGACACTTGTCCGTATTCAATTTTAAGCAATTTTCCCTAAGTCTCTGGAATACTTGTGCTAATATTTCCCCATGTTGCTGTAAATTTTTGCCATAAATTACCACATCATCTAAATATACGAAAAAATCTATGCATTGTAATGGTGTCAGTATATTATTCATCAATCGCTGGAAAGTCGCTGGAGCTCCGGTGAGTCCAAATGGCATTCTATTGAATTCATAATGACCAAATGCTGTACTAAATGCTGTTTTCTTTTTGTCTTCCTTACTCATGAGAACCTGATGGTACCCACTGGCCAAATCTAATGTTGAAAAATGTCTACAGTGCCCTAATTGATCTAATATTTCATCAATCCTTGGTATTGAAAAACCTGCTTAATTGTTTCTTCATTTACCTTTCTTAAATCTATGACTAATCTCCACTTTTTCTTACCATCGCTTCCTCCTTTCTTTGGTACTAACAGCAATGGCGAATTCCACGGTGATTTACTCGGCCTAATAATGCCGTCTTCTAAAAGTTGTTCTACCTGTTTTTGAATTTCTTCTCTATGTGTTTCAGGTAATCTATACTGTTTTTGATTTATTTGAGGCTAATTTGCTGGAACCTGAATGTCGTGTTCTATCACTGGAGTATATGT
Source organism: Dichetophora obliterata (assembly GCA_963920525.1). Lineage (NCBI taxonomy): Eukaryota > Metazoa > Arthropoda > Insecta > Diptera > Sciomyzidae > Dichetophora > Dichetophora obliterata. The sequence goes on from OY986439.1 coordinate 156,052,095, forward strand.
TAATTTATCTCCTTCCAAAAGAAAAATATCATGGTATGCCGTTATTAAATTCTCGACCTTTCCTCTAAGTTCAAATTTTCATCTAATTTAATTGTCTGTGTTAATTTATTAATCCTTTCTTTTACATTACACTCGTTTACTCCATACATTGAGCCTGACTTCATTTAAAATGTGCTATAATTGAAAAATTTCAGTATATAGTACATCGGCAAGATAATATCCTCAATATTTGAATTTAAAATTTATACAAATGCGGTATCGTTCTCTACCTTCGTTAAACTTTCTCCTAAATAAACCCCTGGCACTAACTCCTGTTTATGTACCACTACCACCGGAATCTTTGTCTTTACTTTAATTCTTACTGTTCGTATGGTCCTAGCTTTTATTTGCATTTCCTCACTGTAGCTAATGGAGCTTAACTCATTCATTTGTTTCAATGGTAATTTTATATTACCTCCTTCTTGGTCATATATAGTTACTGTTTTATCTATCGTATTTATGATAGATTTATTCCACAAATTATCCCGGCCTAATATGCCATCTGCAGGCAGTCCTTATTCTAGTGCCACTACGTGCAACTTAAAACTAAGATTATTTACCTCGTCATGTTCTATCTTCACTGACCCAAGTGTTTTCACGAAACCCCCGAATGCTCCACACAAATATCTTATTTCTTTTCCCCTGTCCTCAATTGTTTGTAATGCGTTTTGTTTCACTAAACTCGTGTCCGCTCCGGAATCTACAAGAAGAACGAGTCTACCATTTATAGCATTCTTGCAAGGAATTTCTAAAAACACATAATTTACTTTGGAGATTCCAAAACATTCACCCTTTTTCTTATCCAACACCGTCATATTTTTATGCCAACCATCATTTGTTATATTTTCATTTAATTTTTCTAATCCCACATTGCATTTCTCTTGTGTTACTTTTTAATTTAATCTTCCTGCTACCACATTGAATTTTTCTTCTATTATATTTTCATTTAATTTCTCGAATACCACATCGGATTTTTTTTATCATATTTCCATTAAAATTTCCTGCTACCTCATTGACATTCTTTTCTTACATTTTCATTTAAATTTCCTGCTACCACATTGAATTTTTCTTTTCTCATATTTCCATTTAATTTTTCGAATACCACATCGATTTTTTTTTATTTCCCCGAGTGTTTCTATAACCTTTTTTGATGTCGCCTGCAACGACCCAACAGTTACAATCGATTCTGGGCTTATGTTTTCGACATTCCTTTCTGAATGAGGTGTACAGAAATTTACAATCCTTTCGGATGTCAAATTCTCTGTTACTACTGAATGATCTGTTACTGAACTTTCCACTGGCTTGGATGTACAGATATTCACAATCTCTTCAGACGTAGAATTATCTGTTACTATCCTTTCTATTGGCTTAGATATACAGATATTCACAATCTTTCTAGACGTAGAATTATCCGTTACTATCTTTGATGACCTTATTTCGCTCTTATTTCGGGGTTCCCAGCTCATTGGCCTTGGCTGGGCCCCTGAAAGTTTCCCTGCCGATTTTCCCAGTTGTTCCTCCTATAACACTTATCCTGCATATGACCCACCTTGTCACACCACCTACAGCGTACCTGTTGCTGTCTCACTTGCAGTTCATTACCAAAATTATTTGCCCTAAAACTCAGTCGATCGTTAAATATTTTCCTGTTTTCCTGCTGTCTACTAGAAAATTGTCTAAAATATTTCTGCTGTCCCCTTGGTGCGAATGAGGGTGCACTCATCCAACAATTTTCATGCCCATACTTCTGACATGTTTTGCAATACGAAGAATTTTTCCTCGTGAGACACTCATCCCTTGTGTGTCCCTGTCTGTTGTAGAATGATCACTTGATGTTTATTTTATATCGGTCCTGCCTTTCGTCTTCGAACCTATCTACTGGTGTTACATCTCTTATCCTTAAACCCTAATTTACTCTTCTATTCCATCTCAGTTCTTCGTCACTTTCTTGTATCGTGCAAGTTTGACGCTGTGAATGTCGTTCTGACCCATTCCTGCTTTTGTCCTTCCACATATATTCTAAATCTGAAGCCTTTTTTACCAACTCTGATAGGTCATTCCCTGACAATGATAACACTACTGTCCTTATCTCAGGATCCAATATACCGACTTTAAATGCTGTAACTACGGATATATTTAATAATTTGAGGAGTGATTTGTCCTCCCCTATACATTTTCTCCCTCTAGCTTTTACTGAACCTAGCTATCGTGCAAACGCAATTATTTTTTCCCCTGGTTCTTGTTCACACCTAGATAATGCAATAATTATTGAATCGTATGTAGTTGCCCTCAGATAATTTGACTCTAGTTTTATGCACTCTATGAAAATTGGGATATCTACTTTCTTAACTGCTCTCGCAGCCAGATCACATCCCTGGATAAACCTATATACTTCTGCCGGTGACTCGGTACCTGAAAACAAGGGCACCAAATTATTCACCGTTTTCGCTATGTCGTTTACATTCATTATTGTTCGTTTAACCAGTCCGTTTCTTCAATCTAATCCTGGTCTATTTTCTGTCTTGATTCCTTCAAATTTACTCTAACACTCCGTGTGATAGTTTTCAATAAAAATACAAATTCTCCTCCTGCCATGAGGTACATGAACAAATACAAATTTAAAGCTAACAAAACACATTTTTATATTTTTTGTTTAATTCCCATTTATTTAAGGTTTTTGCCACATATTAACCATACATTAGTTGACTTTTGTAATACAAATATTCTTTACTATATTTAAAAGATTCTTCTTTTTATATTGTATATTTTATAACAAATTTTAAAATTCATGCCGCTTTAGACTTCTTTGACGCTGACTGGTTATCTTCTCTGTTGATAAATCTTCCACGGTGATTTAGTTCCTTTTCTATTTTCCCAAAAAATCTGCTTTCAGGTTTGGTTTGCCAGGATGGTCTTCAAAAATTCTACTAGTACAGTCCTCATGATTTGTCATGCATGGCGGAATGCCGACAAATAAATATCCCAGTAAAAGGATAAACTAAATAGTGAAAATAGGATATTTTTTGTGCATATCGAAAAATCTTCGAACAACGACATGTATGTGGGTGGGACTAGCAAGAATTCGAGCAAAGTATGAATGGAGCTAGTGATGGCACTGCAATCATGAACACTATCTGTAGATTCATGGTCGCCTCAATAAAACTCAAGGTCTATCTCAAAACTACATAACCTAGGTAGTCAGTGACCCCGGGAAATGACATGTTGATAAGTGGATCGGTAGTTATGCAGCGCAGGAAGACAAAGCAAATAGACAGGCAATAGCTAGCTGAAAAATGAACAGGTTAATTAGTTTTCTAAAAATAATCGTCACCTAAAAAAGGGCCAGCAGCAGCAAATAACTGCAGTGAAAGTGAAAAGTTCGAAAAGTTTTATTAAAGTGTCCTGTCGGTGAAAAGGATAAGTCGTTGGTAATAAAAAAAAGAAAGATATACAGCGAAGTGCAAATTTTAATAAACATTAAACTATTTCTTAAACGTCCTTAAATTAGGAGCAGTGAAGGAAACCGTCCAAGATTGCAGTAAGACTCACTGGATTAGAAAGTGCAAGGATTAGAAAGGGGAGAATAGAAAGAAAGGCCAGTGACCACATCTAGAAACTAGGAGTAGCTGAATAATTTTTAATAATAACTGCAAGGGACCAGGTAAGCCTTATTGAATCCATGGGCTAAAACGTTCTTTTTTTATCTGACCAGAATTTGTTGAAAGCAAAGGGATTTATAATAACGAAGTGCCTGGAGCAGTAAAGGAGCAGTTAAACCAGAACCATAAAAAAATTGTGGAGTCAGACCGGACATCCGGGAGGATCCGGAAAAAAGCTAAGTGGCAAATTTTTATCTTTTTATGTGGTAGAAATTATCCCAAACCAAATTCGTGGTCCCTTGCGAAAATTGCAAAAAAACAGATTAACAAGAAAATCGTGAAAAAAGATTAACAAAAAAATTTTGAAAATCGTGATAAACGAAAAACGATGAACAATTAATAATTAACCAGAAAAATCAGAAAGCAAAAATTCAAAAATTAAACAAAACTTCAAGATACGCTGCAAATCCGGCTATAAAAAAATAAAAACAGAAAAAAAGAAACATTGTTATTAAAAATTTTTAGAGAGCATAAAAAATTTCGATAAAAGAAAGTAGAGTTAAAATTTTATAAAAGTTGTAAATTTAAAAGGCTGCAAAGAAAGTAAAATTAAAATTTTTTAAATTTGTAAATTAAAAAGGCTGCAGAGAAATTAAGAAAACTGAAAATTTTGTAAATGAAAAAAACTGCAGAGAAATTAAGAGAAAACTGAGATTTTTTTTGTAAATTAAAAAAGCTGCAAAAAAATTAAGAAAACTGAAATTTTTGTAAATGAAAAAAAATCTGCAGAGAAATTAAGAAAATTTAAGTTTTTGAAGACGAAAAAATCCAGCCTTACCTTAGTGGAAGTACTATCCAGCCTTACCTTAGTGGAAATGGACCTTCCTTTGTCCTACACTCGTGGGAATTTTATGTAAGAAACAATAAAAACAAACAAAACAACACCAACGGCCGCCGGCGGACACAGTGAGGAGCAATCCTCACTGCGTGCCAGAGGGCACTACTACACTACTGCACAGGGGTGCCATAGTCGATGCAGACTCGGACCACGAAGGCGCAAATTCAGCTGAGGACAGGCTTCTCCCCTCTCCGGATAAGTCAGCGGGCTCCAGCTTCTCTCGCAAGGAAGGGCCCAAGACCAAGTCTAAGGAGGGGATGAAGGCCAAGGCCAACTACAAAGCGGCCCTTAAAATCTGCAGCCGGCTCTCAGGCAAGATTGATTTCTCTTTCAAAGAGAAGGAGTCGCTCGTCTGTGCTAAGCTAAAGGTAGAAGAGGGTCGCATACACTTCGCGAGCAGACCAAGCTTTGCACCTACGACTTCGCAGTTCGCGAACAAAGTAGAATTCCCAAGGCAAAATGACCCTCGAGAGATGGAAATCCGTAGAGATGAAGCTTTTCGAGGTGATGCTCGCAAGGTCGGAAGCCCAACCTGACGCTCCCATGCCCACCTTCAATGGAGCGGGCTGGCTCAATGGGGTTAAGATCCTGAAGTGCAACGATGATCCAACTCTGCACTGGGTGAAAGCAGTAACCCCGACACTCCAAGGCCTATGGAAGGGTGCCCAACTGGAAGTAGTGGACAGGACTAGTATCCGGTCCCCACCAAAAGCGAAGGTACTCTTCCCAAGAGTCGTGCCACAGGAGTCCGCACTGAAACTTCTCCAGAAACAAAAACCGGACGTGCCAACAGCTGACTGGAGGGTGTTGAAGGTTGCTGATCCACCACCTGGTAGTAGCAGGGGGCAACACTACATCCTCCAAATCAACAAGGAGGCAGAGGATATCCTCTACGCGCGTTACGGGAAGATGGCATGGGGCATTGGTAGTGTGTAACGAACCCTTTTTCGTCCGCTACTAGTTTGCTGAGGTGAGCTCAGTGAGTAAACCAAGGGTTCTAACAAAACAATTTATATTCTAACGATTCCAATATTTTAATGAGAAATCCGGAGTTTTTAGTTTTCAACTGTAATAAAAATCTGTTTTTTATTATTTTCATTAGTATTTTCTTATATTCGTTCAATAATTATTTATTTAATTATACTGTAACAAATATATATATATGTTATATTTATATTATAGATAACTTAATATAGATCTTATGTTTAATAGCTTCTGTTTTCTATACTGAACGGTGGGTACACGTTCCTATGACTTCTATGGTGGAGACACGTTCCTATAGCTTCTAACTGAACCGTGGGAACACGTTCCTTTAATTACTAGCTGAACGGTGGAAACACGTTCCTATGACTTCTAACTACATTTGAAAGGTGGAAACACTTTCACTAGCTAGTCTCGACATGTGCACGCAGCCGCGCTTGCACCCAAACTGATTTTTTTATGCCAGCGAGTTGCCTTATATATGCTCTCGCTGTGTTCTGTTTCGTCGTTCACGTGTTTTGTTTTCCCTGCCTGTGTATGTGTGACTGTGTGTATGCCTTTGCATGTTTGCATATGTGTATTTATTACTTATTTACTTATTTATTATTACTTAAATGTATTTATAATAATTTGTTATATTTGATACATTTTATATATATATATTTTAATGTTTCATTGTAATGTTTTAATATATTAATATTTTAATGTACTAATTTTTTACAACTGTGAGCACAACTTAAGTGAAAAGTGTTGATATGCAGTTTCAAAACAGCGCTGGAATCTTAAATATGCAGCTCAGATGTTTTGGATTCTATTAAAAGTTAAATAAAGTTAAAATTATTGAGAACTTCATCAAAATTATTTACCAGACAACTCTTTTTTATTCACGTAAAACAGCTGTTCACGAAATAACACATTAACACTCTACAAAAGCATACCTAGGGCATGTCAAAAGTGGCAACATTTAACACACCGGTTTAATTTGTGTTTACATGCAAAACAAAAACAAAAATTTAACAGGCAAAATAGCACATTTCAGAATAGTACATTAAACCTTAATTAGCATGAACTGTGAATTGCCTAAATATATATAAAATTTAGTTAAATTTTTTAAACATTCAAAATTCATTTACATTTCATTTCCTTTTTTCATATAATTTGTGGGGCACAAATTGTACAACAATTTGTGTCCTCACAAGTGTTTATCTGCTTCTCAAAAAGCGCAACCCCAGTCTGGAAGATGCGGGTGACGAAGGCACGCTCACGAAAGTTGACCCCGTAAAGGAACCTTCAGCCTAATGCAGTTGAAAGTCCTTCAGATAAACCTGCACAAAAGCAAAACCGCCAGCGCAGAACTCCTTCTCCTATTGGAGGAAGGAGGCTACGATGTGGCTTTAGTACAGGAGCCTTGGATTGCCTCGGGCAACGCCATCGTGGCGCTAGAGGGCGACGCGGACGAGTCGATCCTAGTCGCCTCATGCTACATGGCGCATGACGTCAACGCACCACCAGACGAGCTACAAAGAATGTTAACAACTGCCGGCGGGAAGAAGCAGTTGTCATCGGAGCAGATGCCAATGCGCACCACCCAGAATGGGGCAGCCCAGACATCAATGATCGATGGGAGTCCCTACTTAACTTTATTTTACAACATAAACTCAGTGTAGCTAACATCGGCGAGGAACCCACTTATGTAGGCCCCACCTCGTCGAACGTGTTAGATCTAACGATATCCTCCAACAACAACACTCTGGTCACAAATTGGAGGGTGCTTGCACAGCCCTCCTTCTCAGACCACAATTATATTAGCTTCAGTATAAGCTTTAATTACACTCCAGCTCAAAAGATCTTTAGAAGCCCCAGAAACACTAACTGGAACCGCATCAGAAGCATCATTGAGACCAAATTACCAGCTCCCAAACAAATTAATACGGAAGAGGGCATTGAAAGGTCCCTGAAGATTCTCTCTATTCCCATCTTCTCAAGGCCTATCATGCCTCCTGTAAGCCCACGCGAACAAAGCGTAAGATCAGACCACCATGGTGGAGTTCGGATCTTACAGAGCAAAGACGTGACCTAAAAGATTTCTTCAAACTAGCTAAAATAGCTGACCAAGAGGAAATTTGGGGGAATACAAATGTAGGCTCAAACTTTTTAAAACAAACGTACGCAGAGCAAAAAGACACTCTTGGAAGAACTTCTGCTCAAGCATAGAAAAAACTACGGACACAGCAAGGCTCAGGAAGCTTCTCTTAAAGCAGCCCTCCATTCAGAGCCAGCTACGCAAAGACAATGGCCAGTCAGAGCAGTCAGGAATCCCTCGAGGTGCTCTTAAAGGCGCACTTTTCTGGCTGTATCGAAGCTCCAAACACTGCTATAATACGAGGACACAGGACAACCCCGCTACAGGATCCACACGACTTAATAACGTCGGACGGAATCGTATGGGCTATAAACTCGTTCTCGGGATACAAATCTCCTGGACCAGACGGTATAACTCCTGCCATGTTGTAAACGGCTGAATCGCGAGTCGTCCCATGGCTGAAGAATATATATAACGGATGCATCAGGCTAAACTATGTACCTGTGGCTTGGAGGGCAGCGAGGAATGTATTTTTACCGAAGGCAGGTAAGAGCAGTCATCTCTATCCGAGAGACTACAGGCCAATAAGTCTGACCTCCTTTGTACTCAAAATGCTCGAGAAACTGATTGACTTGCACCTAAGAAACAATTCAATCCAGTTATCAACCCACCAACACGCATACACGAAAAGGAAATCGGTTGAAATGGCACTACATTCCCTAGTAGTAACCCTAGAAAAAGCCCTCCACCACAAGGAATACGCACTCGGGGCGTTTCTAGACATCTCAGATGCATTCAAAAATATATCAACCACCGCAATCCTTAGTGGATTACGTACAATAGAGGCACCACCAGCCATAAACCTATGGTTAGACAAGTTGCTAAGCTGCAGAAACGTGCGAGCTGAGTCGGGCACTAAATCCATGGTAAGGGAAGCTCGCAGTGGGACACCCCAGGGAGGGGTCCTCTCGCCACTACTATGGAATCTTGTCGTTAATGAACTACTCGAAAAGTTCGCAGGTAGAGGCCCCGAGGATAACTGCCTATGCAGACGACATAAGCATAATTATAGTAGGGAAATGTCTATCAACAGTAAGCTCCATAATGGAGAGCACACTCAAAGATTTACTTAGATGGTCAAATTCAGTCGGTCTTAGTATTAATGCAAAGAAAACGGATCTGGTTCTGTTCACGAAAAGGTACAAGATACCACAGTGGATACCACCGAAATTGAACGATATACGTCTCATACCGAAAACTCACACAAAATATCTAGGAGTCGTCTTGGACAGCAAGCTGTCATGGAAAACCAACGTAGAAAAAAGGGTGAAGAAATCCACCATTGCGCTATACACATCCAAGAAGATGCTAGGCAGTACCTGGGGTCTCTCACCCTCTATGATGCACTGGATCTATGTAACTGTAGTGCGTCCTATTTTACTCTATGGGATTATTGTGTGGTGGCCGGCTGTGAACAAATCAACATTCCTCAGGCACTTGGAGAAAACTCAACGGCAGTCAGCGCTATGCATCACGGGGGCACTGAAGTCAACTCCAACTAAAGCTCTTGAAACCATTCTAAGTATAGACCCCCTGGACATACACGCAAAGCTAATAGCCGAAAAAACGGCACAATGCCTTACGGTGGCAGGCAACATGCGCCTTCAAAAGTTTGGACATTCTACAATCGGAAAGAATCTACTTAGTAGCACGGACTACATGGTACCTCGCACGATAGTCAATTCCAAAGCACGAACTCTTCTGGGACCAAACGACTGGTGCAAAGGTATAGAACAAGCACATCAGGCAGTCAACATATTTACAGACGGCTCCAAAATGCCTATGGGGGTAGGTGCGGCGGTGTATTGCGCAGATTCTAATATAAGGCAGCCATATAAACTGCCAAGCCACTGCAGTATCTTCCAGGCGGAAATATTTGCCAAAAGGAAGGCTGCTGAGATAGCCCTCAGCATGGACACACAACACTCTTACATCAACATTTTCGTTGACAGTCAAGCGGCGATCAAATCCATGCGCTCCGCTAGCATCAAGTCCAAAAGTCTCTTGGCTGGCAGAGATGCACTAGATGCACTATGCGCTTCAAAGAGAGTGCACATCTACTGGGTCCCTGGCCACCAGGGCATTGAGGGAAACGAGATGGCAGATGGTTTACCAAAGACAGGCGCTGAGCTGGAATCAGAACTCGCAGAACATGTACTTACTCCGCTAAAAGAGTTGTACAGGAACCTCAAAAGAAGAGCCACACAAGCAGTGAATCGTAGATGGAGAGATACGACATCGAGCAAAATCTCGAAAATCATGTGCAATGCACAATGCGAACAACGAACTCTGTTCATTTTGGCACGCCCGTGCAAAGATTGCAGGACACTAGTGGGCATGTTCACTGGTCACTGCATGACGGCAGCCCACGAGAGGAAGCATCACCACGGATGACAACTGCAGGAAGTGCAAGGAACCGGGCACAGTGGAGACCCTGGAGCACCTACTATGCACATGCCCCGCCCTACTTAGATCGAGACTAAAATACCTAGGCTCATCGACATTCCCGTCGCTTAAAGATGTAACCAAAGTACCTCTGGAATCCCTCCTAAGGTTTGCGAATTCAACGCAAATCTTTAAAGACTTCGAATAAACACAAAGGTTCCTTTTGTTCGCTACCGGTACCATTAAGGACCTGAATTGGTCTATGTGAGCCTTCACGAAGGCATCCGGATAAACCAAACCTAACCTATAATAATATATTGAAACTCAATTTTTTTCTTCTTATCCTGATCATTAAGTTTGTGATTATATTGCCATTATTACAAAACAATTTTTATAAATAACCTTAAATTTGTATTTACAAAAATTTTGATAAATAATCTTAGAGATTAAATTATAAAAATTTTGGTGAACAACTTCATGCCTTAAAGCATAAAAGTTTTCGATCTTAAATATTAATTTACCAAATTTTTGATAAATAATCCTAGAGACTGAATTATAAGAATTTGTATGAACAATTTTAAAGGGTACAAAATTTCAATCTTAAATAAAAATTTTTTTTTATAAATAATCTTGAAGATGGAATTATAAAGATTTTAGTGCACAGTTTTAAACTTTAAAATATCAACATTTTTAATCTTAAATATTACATTACAAGATTCTTGATATATATTCTTAAAGATTAAATTATAAAAATTTTGGTATACAATTTAAAACTTTAAAGTATGCAAATATTCAATCGTTAATATTGAATTACAAGATTTTTGATAAATAATCTTACAGATTGAATTATAAAAAATTTAAATGAACAATTTCAAACTATAAAGTCTACAAGTTGTCAATATTAAATACTGTATTAACAAATCTCTGATCTTAGATAAAAAAAATCATCGATTTAATTAATTACGAACATTTTGTTTTATGAATAGTCATGAAGACAAATACATTAATTTTGTATAAGTTAATTAACTTAAATAATAAACTATGGATTTTTTTATAATAGGTAATTTCGGATATTGAAATACATTTTTGTTTTAAGCAATCTTAGGCTATAATAATACGATTGTGTTATAAATAATTTTTAAGAAGTAAAAGTTTAACGGAGTGAAAGGTTGTAAGAAATGAAAGAGTGAAAGAAAGAAATAGAGAATTAATAATTGTAAAATATTAGAATTTAAGATTTAATGCAGCGTCAATCTGAAACGCAATAGAGATAAGTATAATTAGAATTTATAGTAAAAATGTGAATTGCGGTATAATTTTAAAAACAATGGTTTGCTAATTTCGTTCGTGGTGGGGGAAAAATAAACACAGGGGCGGTCCAAGGAGACGGAGTGCAATGGTGAGTGAAATTATATAAATCGAAAAAGTTTGTTTTCGTATTTTCTTTGGTGGGGTTATCTGAAATCGTGTCCAAGATAGCCATGGTTGGGAGGGTAAGCGTGAGGGTTAACAGCTCCTCAACTTTTTCGACGTGTGCGATGGTAGATTCACGGAGGTGGAAGTGGATATGGGTTAATTTTTGATTTCTTGTGGTTGTTAAATTTATTTAATTTAGTTTTGATTTAAGTTATTGCATTTTTTTATTTTTGATCCACTAATTATGAATTAGTTTTTTTGTGGGAATTTTAGCTCTTTTGAGTTTAGTTTGTTTTAGCATTTAATTTCAAACTTCCGGCTCGGGCCGGAAATTATTGTGGCGTCCTCGACCTGGACTGACGGGTTGGGAACAGCGCCCGTAACTGCCGTTAGCTAGTCGGTGCCAATCAGGCCAGGTACGATACCAAGGGACACGTAACAATATGGCGCCCAAGGGAAAAATAATAGGTAGAGGCGCCGATACAATATGGCGCCCAAATTTTAAATTGAAAAATAGTAGGAAGTTGCACCGTAACAATATGGCGCCCAGTTAAGAAAAATAATATAAAGGGGCCGGTAAAAATATGGCACCCAAGTAATAAACTAAGCGCAGATGTAAATCATGCTTCTTCGCGATATTTTCGCGTAGTGCTGGCTTGGCTGGAGTAAGTAAACTCAAAGCAAATTGCGCCTACGCGAGAATACTTCGAGAGACCATGTTTTAGAGTCTGTAGCGATGAAGCAAATTTTTTCAATTCAATTCTTTTAATAAATTATGTTGTAAATTTTCTTTTTATTGGAACCAATCTCAAACCATAAACCAATGGTAAAATAATAGGAAGTGGAGCCGTAACAATATGGTGCCCAATGAGAATAAGTGACAGGCGCCGTAACAATATAGCGCCCAGACCATAAATAAAGCGGCAGTTGATATCATGCTGTTTCATTGCATTCTTGCGTAGTGCTGGCTTAGCCAAAGTAATTAAACTTAGGGCTAATTGCACCTACGCAGAAATGCATTGAAAAACCATTGATAGAAAATGGTCAGCCAAGGAATTCATTTTCATTTAAATCTGTTTTATAAATATTTTTTTTTTTTTTTGCTTAACAAAATAAAGCCCAAGTCCATAAAATAAGCTCAGCTTTAAATCGTGCTTCCTCATTATATTCTGGAGTAGTGCTGGCTTGGCTGGAGTATGTAAGCTCGAAGCCAATTGTGCCTACATGAGAATACCATAAGAAACCAAGGATGAATGTCTGGAGCCATGAAACGAATAATTTCTATTGAACTTATTTAGTAAATTCACTCATAGTTTTTTTTATTATAGCCAAAACTTTTTCATTGAAATACAAATTTAAATTTGTTTTGTTTTACGGTAGCTTAGCAAGTTGGTTTAAAACTATAGCTAAAAGTACGTCAAGGAAGAGACAGCGAAAATAAAACCGAGAAAAAAGCTCGAGCAATAACATATTTCAAAGTGGAAAAATTAACTTAAAGATATTATTTGTATTGTTCAAAAAAGCGAATCATTCAAAAGGAAAAAAATTTATTTTAATTTTGAAGTAGTTCACGGGTAGGGATTTATCAAATACCAAGCACACTAGCGAAGAGTAAAATCCGTAGCAAAAAAGAATGATTTTTCTTAGTCACCAGGGTGCCACCTTTAAAGAATCGTTCCGTGTTGAAACCCCCCACACGAAACACCAAGTTATCAAATTTGATAGATTGAAAGTTTCTGATTAATTTTTCTTATTATTTTTTTTTATTATTATTTCGTACTATTTTGAGCAAATTTCGCCGAACTACGTCGAAGTGGTCGGATTAATTCCATCTAGTTTTTTTTTATATATATATAAATTGTTCTTTTGGTTTTGTGAAGCTGATTATCTCGGAACGTGTAGAGAAGAAAAAGATGGTGCATAAAAGTCGTCACCTCACTTTAGACCTCAACCGTTCGTCTCCACAACTTAAATGGTTTAAAAATAACATTCCAAAAACTAAAAATATGGAAGGTAGTGAAGATCGGAATAAGGCACAACAGCAGAGCAGATTTTATGATCTGTCGCAAACGATAAGGCCGCTAGATGAGCGTAATAGAGAAGGGGCCAGTGGGCCAAGCGAAGAGTCTGATAAAGGTGCCATACCTAAAAATTTAGGAAATAGGCAATTTGCACCTATTTTTTCATTTCCGCCTCCCATAAGTGGTGAAGGTTCTAAACAGATGGAAACATCAAATTTCGGCGATGTACCAGAAGAAGTAAACATCGGTGAGGTAGTAGCCAAATCTGTTGCAGATTTTAAAGCGTCGATAGACAAAACAATAGTAATCAAAATACAGGAGAGTCTACGAGCAGGATTTCAAGGTTTAGTGGGAGAGTTTAAAAATATGCTACGACAGTATATGGACGAGCGTGTGCCAATCCAAAAAGATTTACCTGGTTGGGTAGAAAATATAGATATAAGTACAGGCAGGTCTAGACTAGGTCCTAGTCAAGATATAAATTTTCAGCCACGATCTGAAAGAAAATAAAATTTAGTTGCGAATTTTGGAAATAGAATTCAAGCAAACCAGTTTGATACGAATAATTTTTCTGATCAGTAGCAAATGATCGTCATCCAGGCAGCGCAGCAATGCGAAGCCATTATGGTCCAAACCAGCCGAACGTCACATCCTTCGCAGGAGCCATAAAAGTCGACAAATGGGGCCTGATGTTCGATTGACGCAGCAGCAGCTTGTCAGTTGAAAATTTTGTGTTTCAGCTGGAACACCTTCAGTCACAATATGGATGTGCCTGGGCAGAGATATTAAGAGATTTGCACCTGTTGTTGTCCAGCGAGAATGGTATTGGCTGTATATCCAAAGTAACTATGTTCCAGATTGGCCAAAATCACGACACGCAATCATGAGGCAATATCGAACCAGCAGAACGAATTTCGAGGCGATGCGGGATTTCGTAGAGCAGAAGCAGCAACCAGGAGAGTCCATCGATGCATTCTTTCATGCAGTGTGGAAGCTCAGGTCTAGGTTGATGCAGCCCCTGCCTGAGTATGAAATCATCAAAATTGTAAAGAGAAACCTCAAAAGCACATCGGACGAATAGTGTATCCCATAACCGTGCAATCCGTAGAACATCTAAGAGATGAATGTAACGAGTTGGAGCGCACGTTTCCTAGGCGCGAGATGCGAGCTGTGCAGCAGCCGTTGAATAGATTTCAGCGCAACGTAAGTGAAATAGCGATGGAGGCCATGGACTACGAGAATAACGATGACAGCAGCTCGTTGAAGAAGTGGCAGCGGCGAGACCTCTGGGGACAAGTTTCTAGCAACCGCAGTCCGGTAAACGAGCACTGATCTGCTGGAACTGTCGTCAGCAGGGCCACGCGTTCAATGACTGCATGTCATTAGAGCAAAATATCTTTAGCTACAAGTGTGGACTACCAAACGTGATAACACCAAAATGCCCCAAATGTGGGTTGAGGAACGCGGTAATGGCGGGAGTGCCATGCTCCAGTCAAGATCCCTAGGAGGTGAAGCGGACGTAGACCCACAAGAAAACACCGGAGTGGACGAAAGAGCAGGTGATATTCAAGCAGCCGAACCTGAAAAAGAGAAGAAAATTATTATCTTGAAAAGTGTCACCGAAGTTAATAAACACAGCAAACATTTAAAAACAATCAAACCAATCGAGGAACGAATGCAGAATTATTATGAAGCGAGGCAGCAATTTTTAATAACAGCCAGCTGAATGGTAAAAGAGAAGTCTCCCGAAGGATCCAACGAGCTCGAGAGAGCTTTGCAAAAAGAAGGATGATCCGCAAACAAATAGTTGAAGCAGTGTTCCAAGCAGACGGAAAAGACCCACGAGCCTATGCCGACGTAGGGATAGGCGGCAAAAAAGTACGTGGTTTGTTGGACACTGGTGCTTCAGTGAGCATTCTTGGACGAGGCTGTCGAGAATTGATTGGAGAGCTGGGAGTTGATGTAGATAATTATTTCTCGATCGTAAAAACCGCTGGTGGACGTCAACACAATATTTTAGGCAAAGTTCAACTGGATATCAACTTTAAAGAGAAGATAATGAAGATTTTATTTTATATTTATCCATATTTGGAGCGGAAAGTTTACAAGGGAATTGATTTCTGGAGAGCTTTTGAGCTAGCGAATGATGTTGTCGGAGTAAGCGAATACGGCGAACTTGCCAGGCAGGTTGAACCAGCCGCAGCAAGCACGGAACATGAATTTACATTGGAGCAGCAAAAACGTCTAGCAGGCGTAATACAAGAATTCCGATCTTTTGAAGAGCATGGGTTAGGACTTACCCATAAAGAGCAGCACACCATCGAACTGAGTGAGAAGGTGAGAAGAAGAGCAGCACACCTGAGAAGGTGTAATACCGGCCAAGGATCGTTATTATCCAATTTCACCAGCAGTGCAAGAAATCGTCTATAAAGAAATAGATCAGATATTTGAATAAGGCGTTATAGAAGAAAGCCAGACCGCTTGGAGCAATCGCACAACCATAGTGCGCAAATCTGATAAAATTTTTGTTTAGGTGCTAGAAAGCTGAATGAAAGGACGGTGAAGGACGCCTATCCTTTGCAAAATATTGATGGGATCCTGAGCCGGATCGATGAAACAAATTTTAAAAGCAGTGTGGATTTAAAGTTCGCATTTTGGCAAATAGAACTGGAGGAAAAAATTAAAGCGTACACTGCGTATACTATGCCAGGCCGGCCGCTTTACCAATTTGCAGTGATGCCTTTTGGCCTTTGCAATGCGGCGCAACGTCTTTGTCCTTTAATGGACAAAGTAATTCCCAAGCGATTAAAATCGAATGTCTTCACGTATCTAGACGATTTATTAATAATAGCTGCTAATTTTGAGGCTTTTGAAAGTTTTAAAGGAAGTAGCTGACTGCTTAAAAAAAAGCCAATTTGACAATCGACCTAAAAAAGTCAAAAATCTGCTTTAAAGAATTGAGGTATTTAGGGTTTATTGTAGGAGGTGGTGCATTGAAAACGGATTCTGAGAAGGTGTCCGCCATAAAAAGAATCCCGATTATAAGCTTCTTGGGTACGGCTGGGTGGTATCGGCGCTTCCACGATAGACACGCTAAAAAAAGGCACCAAGTTCATGATGACCACCGCAGCGATAGAAACTTTTGGTCAACTTAAGCAAGCGCTAACATCAGCTCCAGTTTTAAAACATGCCGACTTCAGCAAGCGGTTTTACATTCAGTGCAATGCATCAGACATTGGCGTAGGAGCAGTTCTATTTCAAGTCGACGACAACAAACATGAAAACCCCGTTGCGTTTTTTACAGCGTCACATAAAAAGAGTGCTGGCAGCAGTTCTTGCGATTAAAAGATTCCGCCCATACGTTGAGATGATGGCGTTCACTGTTATCACTGACCACGCCAGTTTAAAGTGGCTTATGGCTCTTAAAGATTTAAGCAGTAGACTAGCCGGGTGGGCTCTTCAACTGCAAGCGTTCGACTTCCAGATTGAACACCGCAAAGGAGTGGACAACGTTGTAGCTGACATTCTCTTACGCGTAGTAGAAGTAGCGATACTAGATGGTGACGAGCTGCTGGACATCGAGGCGTTAAAATTTTCATCACCCGAGTACATAAAACTGATTGAAAACATCAAAAGGAACGAGGAAAAATTCGCCGACTTAAGAATTGACAACGGCATGGTATTCAAAAAACCAATATTTGATCGCAAAGAAACTGAAGTGGATGAGATCAAGTGGAAATTGTGGGTACCGGAAGCGCTAACATTGACTCTAATTTCTAAAGCACATGAGCCATCACTAAAGGCACACGGAGGAATTGCGAAAACCCTGCACCGTTTGTGACAATTTTATTTTTGGCCAGGGATGACCCGACAGGTGCGCAATTACATAAGCAACTGCATCGCATGCAAAGAAAATAAAGCGACAAATATTGAACTCAGACCTGGGATCGGTCAAGAGGTGGTAACCGAACGGCCGTTTCAAAAACTCTATATAGACTTTTTAGGAAAATATCCGCGGTCGAAAAAAGGAAACGGTTCTATTTTTATCGTAGTTGACGATTTCTTGAAATTTGTGATGTTGAAAGCTATGCGCGAAGCGACTGCTAAGAAAGTTGTGGAGTTCTTAAGAAACGAATTATTTTATAAATTTGGAGTACCCGAGATCATACACAGCGACAATGGAGTTCAATTTACCTCAAAATTATTTCTAAATATGGTACAACTGTTTAAAATAAACCGCTTAAAGACGGCCATGTATTCGCCCTCAGTGAAACGCGGCAGAGCGCGTGAATCAGTCGGTGCTTGCGGCGATAAGAACGTATCTAGAAGACGATCATCGCAAATGGGATATGTATTTACCCGAAACAGAATGTGCACTTCGAAGTTCTGTCCACGCTGCAACGGGTGTAACGCCATTCTGCGAGCTATTTGGGCATAATATGTTCCTCAGCGGAACGGACTACAAATTAGCTCGCCAACTCGGATCTCTAAGCGATCCCAAAATAATGCTCCTCAATCGAAGTGACAAGCTAGCAATATTGCGTGAAAAATTGAGTGAAAATCTTCACACCGCGTACGAGCGAAACGCGTGGCGATATAATAGGCGAAAACGAGAAGTTCACTTTTTTTCCAGGGCAGGAAGTGTATAAAAGAAACTTTACACAAACCAATTTCAAGCGCAACATCAATGCCAAATTTAGTCGGAAATTCATAAATATTGGAATAAGCAAAGCCATTGGCAACAACACCTACAAGCTAGAAAGTCTTGATGGCAAGCACCTTGGAACCTTTCATGCTAAGGACATTAAACAATAAAGCGACGAAAAAAAAAATTAAATTTAACATTTTGGCTAATTTTACGTTTTTCCTGCTAGGTTAGTTGAAATAGTTTGGGGAGGAAACAAATAGGCAGGGTTTCTAAACAGATGTTCAAGGTGGTTGGAAAGCGGTGAATGTCCGAACCTGAAATAAAAAAAGAGAAAGCAAAAAGAAATTGATCTTTACAAAGAAATTTTATATTGTATGTTACAATAAAGCAAAACTTCCCGGCATGAGTAAAGTTGTAACCAAAGTTCTCAGAAAGTTGTCTCTGCAATATCTGCAACGGATGGAAAAAAATTGAAGAATAAATAGAATTTGTTTTTGCTAGAAAGGAAAAAGTAAAGATATCCCGGCTAGCGAGGTAGCGTTTGAGACTCTTAGAAAATCTCAGGGTGTGGGAAGTAGCCTGCGTTAGGCGTGGTCGAATAAAAACTAAATAAACAAGAAAATTATTATTTGAACATATTTTATGTCCCGCACACTGTTTTTGGTCAGATGAAACTCGACCAAACTCAGAGTTTTGTTGCATGTCAGGTTTTTCCTGAGGAATTTAAAAGAAATACCTACGTTCATGAGTAGAGTGGCCTCCTGAATGCGGCCGTGGTAAACAAAACAGCAGGCTATTACGGTGCTGCAGACTGGAACTTGAAAAAGCAAACAATGATTATTTTCAACATTTTACCACAGTAGCATGAGAACAATATATCGCTAGTTTTTTTTTAACAAAGATTTGTGATTATCATTTAAAGAATTCGCGCTAAGAAAATGTGTGCGAAAACAATAATTTTCTTTCAGCAGCACGGGAGGGTTGAGGCACAAAGTTCGATGGGAAAAAATATATTTAGTTTTGTTCTATTAGGAACGTAAGCAAAACGCACTATAACAATAAAAACTTTACATAATTTTTACACATTTTCTGTGGCCGCTTAACACTTTATTTACACTTTTTAATGAATAAAAAAACACACAAAGGAATGTTATTTTTATTGTTAAAGTTTTGTTGTGACACTTGCAGCTAATTTTTTTACGCACTATGTTGGTTTGTCACTTGTCATTGTAAGTCGAAACCTACGAGTGTGAAAGAGATGATATGAAATAGATTTGTTTTAACATGCAGATATATATTCTACTCGCTCTGACCACTGGGGTTGTTCGAAAAAATAGAATACTGTATTAGACTGTTATACCTACTGTTCGCCGATGGTATTCGAAAGAGAAGGTTCGTGTAAAATTTAAAGGAAAAGGGACGGTGTCCACGCTACATGCAGGGCTGAATGTCGACAAATTAAAGCTTAGAATAAATATCACAGTGGGTAAAAGGATAAACTAAGTAGTGAAAATAGGATCTTTTTTTTGCATATCGAAAAATCTTCGCACAACGACGTGTATGTGGGTGGGACTAGCAAGAATTCGAGCAAAGTATGAATGGAGCTAGTGATGGCACTGCAATCATGAACACTATCTGTAGATTCATGGTCGCCTGGTGATAGGACCAAAATTTAAAGCCGGAAAACGGCCAAAATATGGCCTTGGTAAGTAGAACAAGCTACAAAAATAGGTCAATGACCCTAAATAAAACTCAAGGTCTATCTCAAAACTACATAACCTAGGTAGTCAGTGACCCCGGGAAATGTCATGTTGATTAGTGGATCGGTAGTTATGCAGTGCAGGAAGACAAAGCAAATAGGCAGGCAATAGCTAGCTGAAAAATGAACAGGTTAATTAGTTTTCTAAAAATAATCGTCACATAAAAAAGTAGCTGCAAATAGCTGCAGTGAAAGTGAAAAGTTCGAAAAGTTTTATTTAAGTGTTCTGTCGGTGAAAAGGATAAGTCGTTGGTAATAAAAAAAACAAGAAAGGTATACAGTGAAGTGCAAATTTTAATAAACATTAAACTATTAGACATCCTTAAATTAGGAGCAGTGAAGGAAGCCGTCCAAGATTGCAGTAAGACTCACTGGATTAGAAAGGTGAGAATAGAAAGAAAGGCCAGTGACCACATCTAAAAACTAGGAGTAGCTGAATAATTTTTAATAATAGCTGCAAGGGACCAGGTAAGCCTTATTGAATCCTAACAGCTCTATTCTGGCAAATTAACAAATTGTTAACCAGTATTTTCAATATTTCTATGTGTTTGTTGTTTTCAATACCGAGTTTAAAGCTCAAAAAACAAAATTTGTCAATGAAATTGTCAATAACTGAAAAGCAGTTGACAACTTTTATCAAAATGTTTTATTTTTGAGCTTCAAATTTTGTTTTGAAATAAAAAAATAACAACAAACACATAGAATTATTCAAAATACTGGTTAACAATTTGTTAATTTGCCAGAATAGGGCTGTAAGTGTCAGTGGGCTAAAAAGTTTTTATGTGACCAGAATTTATTGAAAGCAAAGGGATTTATAATAACGAAGTGCCTGGAGTAGTAAAGGAGCAGTTAAACCAGAACCATAAAAAAATTGTGGAGTTAGACCGGACATCCGGGAGGATCCGGAAAAAAGCTAAGTGGCAACTTTTTTATCTTTTTAAGTGGTAGAAATTATCCCAAACCAAATTCGTGGTCCCTTGCGAAAATTGCAAAAAAAACAGATTAACAAGAAAAATTTTGAAAATCCGTGCAAAATGAAAAACGATAAACAATTAATAACACTACTCAACAAAATGAAAAAAATTTCATGTACTCCGGATGCGATAATTTTTTCTGTGTAGATAACCTTGACATGAGCTCGAAAAACGCAATAAAAAATTTTTTTTTCGTTTGGTTTTTGTTTTATTTTTTTTTTTTTAAATTTAAAAAATTTTTTTTTGGTTAATTTGTTTCGTCCGGCATAACTCGGGAACCACTAGCCCGATTTAATTGAATTAAATTTTAAAAAATTTAAAATTACAATTCCCTTAATCTGTTTATATATTGTTTTCCTATACAAGCAACAGTTTCCAAGATAAAAATGAATATATAAAGGAAAAAACTTATTTTTTGCCTAAAGATTTAAATTTTTTTTTTTAAATCCATAAAAAATCCAAAATAAAAAAAAATGTCAAATGTTATTACTTTTACGTAAAGTCACATAACCTATGAGCAAAATGAAACAAAGATCATGAAAATCGATGCACGCGTTTCGCTTTTATTCGCAATTGAGTAAAGGTATGAATTTCAAAAATTTGCTCGACATATGCACAACTTTGTCTATGGTAAGGTTTTTTTTTTTTTAACAGTGCAGCCCTAGCTTTTGTTTAATTAGTCACTAAACACAGCTTATCTTAAATGCAAAAGCTTTGGCACAAGTAGCAGCTGCTAAAGCTCTATTCCGAGTTCATATCTTTTAAAACCAATCTGTAGAGCACTTGTCCAGGCTGCGAATATACCTTTAAGATCTTTAACTGGATTAAATTAAATATAAAAAACGTAGTAAAACAGGTATGTAGCCACCGTAAAAAAATATACACCCATTTATAAGTACCTGTCAGTAAAATACTAAACAATACACAGTATAAATAGGTCTTCATTGATCGATTTTACTCATTCAACAAGTGTCGACGAAAATGAGCAAACGTTCGCGAGGATTTGAATGCAATACCAATCCAAGTAATTTTTGTTACATGTGCGGAGAATACGTTTCTGAAAAAAACAAGCGTTGTTTTTCACCTAAATTGAGAGATTCATTTGAAGAGAGCTTCAATTTAAAGGTCTCAAACATAGATGAGCGGTGGACACCAAGTGCTCTATGTCCAAGGTGCTACGTACAGCTAGCTGACTCAAGGTAAGTGTAGATTACGAAATTCAAGAACATATATAACTTATTATTGAAATTCTTTCAGACGACAGCCGAGAATCATCATGCCAATGCTTTGGAGAGCTCCGCTTTGCCATGTAACAGATTGCTACTTCTGTCTTAGCAAAAAAACAGGCGTGGGAAAAAATATACGATGGACTTACGCTGCTGTTTCAACAGTGAATTTTCCAGTGCCATTTTCCGAAGAACCAGTGGACCCGCAACCGTCCGTTTCAAGATGGGCATCTAATAATGAGGCGATACATCCAACATCAGATCCGGAGACAGTAGAAACCACATCAGAATGCGAGTCAACATATACATTGCATGGAGGTCAACGCTTATGTTCCCAAGCAGAACTGAACGATTGGGTTAGAGAATTGAAACTCTCCAAGGAAGATGCAGAGTTGCATGCATCGCGCATGCGACAGTTCGGTTTCTTGGCTCCTGGTGTGGTGACAACAATCTACAGGAAGCGTCATGAACCATACGCAAGGTACTACACAAAAAAAGACAACATCTGTTTTTGTAAGGACATTCCCGGATTATTTGGTGAACTCGGGTACTCTTACGATCCAGGAGAGTGGCGTCTTTTCATCGACAGCAACAAGCAGAGCCTTAAAGCAATTTTACTGCACAACGGCAACAAGAAACCTTCGATTCCAATTGCTCATGCCGTTGACACCAAGGAAACATACGAAGTCATGGACAATCTACTAAAGTGCCTTAACTATGAGAGGCACGATTGGAAAGTTTGTGCCGACCTTAAGGTTATCGGTATCCTTTGTGGATTACAAGGTGGATTCACAAAGTACTGTTGTTTTCTCTGCCTTTGGGACAGCCGCGATCGTCAACATCATTACACCAGGAGGAGTTGGACAGAAAGAGTTAACTTCATCCCCGGCAGCGACAACGTGAAATATACACCACTCATAAAAAAGGAAAATGATTTTCTCCCACCTCTTCACATAAAGCTCGGACTCATAAAAAACTTCGTGAAAGCTATCAACAAAGATGGCGAAGCGTTCGCCTATTTAAAAACCATTTTTCCTCACCTTTCATCGGCAAAGATTAAGGAAGGCGTTTTCGACGGTCCGCAAATTAAAAAGTTGTTGCAAGACCAACAGTTTGAGCACATTTTATCACCAAATGAAGCTGCAGCTTGGAACTCATTTCGGCAAACTGTTTCCGGATTTCTTGGAAACAACAAAAGCTCAAATTACAGAGAGATAGTCGAACAACTACTCCAAAATTATAAAAAAATTGGAGCAAATATGTCGCTTAAGATACATTTCCTACACTCGCACTTGGACTTCTTTCCGGACAACCTGGGCGATGTGAGTGACGAGCATGGTGAGCGTTTTCATCAGCAAATGAAAGAAATTGAGCACCGATACCAAGGATTTTGGAACGAAGCTATGATGGGGGACTATATCTGGTTCCTGATAAGAGAAACAGACCCACAACAATATAAAAGAAAGACAAAAGCACATAATTATTTTTAATTTGAAGGTTTTTATTTTTGTGTTTAGATATTTTTTTTAAAACTTTTTTATAATTAATTAATGTTGATATCCTTAGGATAATTTCTTGTACATATATCGAATTGTTTTTTAATATAAAGTCATATATTTTTGTCACCCAACAAATTTTAATTTTTTTTGTAATAAAAAAGAAAAAACCTTACCATAGACAAAGTTGTGCATATGTCGAGCAAATTTTTGAAATTCATACCTTTACTCAATTGCGAATAAAAGCGAAACGCGTGCATCGATTTTCATGATCTTTGTTTCATTTTGCTCATAGGTTATGTGACTTTACGTAAAAGTAATAACATTTGACATTTTTTTTCATTTTGGATTTTTTATGGATTTTAAAAAAAAAAAAAATTAAATCTTTAGGCAAAAAATAAGTTTTTTCCTTTATATATTCATTTTTATCTTGGAAACGGTTGCTTGTATAGCAAAACAATATATAAACAGATTAAGGGAATTGTAATTTTAAATTTTTTAAAATTTAATTCAATTAAATCGGGCTAGTGGTTCCCGAGTTATGCCGGACGAAACAAATTAACCAAAAAAAAATTTTTCGAGCTCATGTCAAGGTTATCTACACAGAAAAAATTATCGCATCCCGAGTACATTTTGACTGTTGACTAGTGTAATTAACCAGAAAAATCAGAAAGCACAAATTCAAAAATTAAACAAAACTTCAAGATACGCTGCAAATCCGGCTATAAAAAAAATAAAAACAGAAAAAAAGAAAACTTGTTATTAAAAATTTTTAGAGAGTAAATTTAAAAGGCTGCAAAGAAAGTAAAGTTAAAATTTTATAAAATTTGTAAATTAAAAAGGCTGCAGAGAAAAAAAGAAAAATCTGAAAATTTTGTAAATGAAAAAAAAACTGCAGAGAAATTAAGAGAAAACTGAGATTTTTTTTGTAAATTAAAAAGGCTGCAAAGAAATTAAGAAAACTAAAATTTTTGTAAATGAAAAAAAAATCTGCAGAGAAATTAAGAAAATTTAAGTTTTTGAAGACGGAAAAATTGAAAAGAAATGAAGAAAACCGAAATTTTTGTAAATGAAAAAAAGCTACAAAGAAATTAAGAAAATTTAAGTTTTGTAGATGGAAAAGATGCGAAGAAATTAGGAAAACAAAATTTTGTAATATCACCAGAAATAAACTGCCAAAGAGAAAAATAATCATTTGTAAAAAAAGTCTGTAAAATAAGTCTTACAAAAAATTTTTTAAATGCTAAAGAAACAAAATTAGAGCCAAACAAAAACAAATTGGAAGCTTTAGTTCAAGTATAGAAAATAAAAGTTTACATTTTAAAGTCTTTTTGAGATATGAACAAATGTTATTTTTTTGTCATTTAAAAACAAAATATGTATTGCGTTTCACAAATAATTCTAATATAAAATAATAGTTACATGGTTTGTTTTCGTGATAAAATGTATTCGGCATATTTGAGAAATTCCCGGCGCGATTTGAGGCGTTGTTTATGATATTTTAACCAACCCTTAGCGAGCTCCTTTAGGTAGGAAAAAAATTAGAAAATTTAATTAACGTGAAAAAAAGGAAAAATAAAAAGAGAAAATTTCATTTAACGAGAATAAAATCCCGCGTTTGTCTTGAATACTCCAAGCATTATAAGAAACAAAAGTTAAGTTTTTGGTGCATTAACATATCCATGAATGTTTATTGGAAACAAATATTATTTCGTACATTTTGATCCTATTGTAATGATTATATAATTTATTTATTAGCATAAAATTTCGTTTTTCGTAACACATCGTATTACTTAGAAAATATTATATTGTAAATTTACTAACCCGTTTATTACAGAAAAAAATGGTAATTTATAACTTCTTATAATAATATATTGAAATGACTTTATATGATTTAAATACAAATTCTAAATGTTTGATAGTTTAAATCATACTTGATTTTAAATACAAATTCTAGTTGTTTGACAGTTTAAAATCGTTTATTGAGCTTAAGGTCAAAGTTAGAAACAATTAATTGTTCTAACGAATTTTTCTAAAGAAACAACAACAACAACAAAGTTTTTTCAATATGAAAGGAAAAAAACCACTAGCAAATTGATTTTATTGTACAATTTCTGCGTGCTAAACGCGTCATCAGAAATCTTTGTGATTGCCCGTGCAAGCGCGTAGACGATATGCACCATCAGAAACTAAAGTAAAACAGAAATACAACAACAAATGTGGCATTATGAAATTAAGGGAAAAAATGAGAAATTGAAGCTTCAAAATCTCATCGCCCCGATGGTGCAGTGCGTCTACGCGCTTGCACGGGCAATCACAAAGATTTCTGATGACGCGTTTAGCACGCAGAAATTGTACAATAAAATCAATTTGCTAGTGGTTTTTTTCCTTTCATATTGAAAAAACTTTGTTGTTGTTGTTGTTTCTTTAGAAAAATTCGTTAGAACAATTAATTGTTTCTAACTTTGACCTTAAGCTCGATAAACGATTTTAAACTGTCAAACAACTAGAATTTGTATTTAAAATCAAGTATGATTTAAACTATCAAACATTTAGAATTTGTATTTAAATCATATAAAGTCAACATAATAAACATAGAGGTCATTTAGGAAAAAACTTTAATCAAATGGTAGAGCTCGACCAAACGGAAACAGCTGAAAAACAAAATCAGCAAAAATTCTAAAAACAACTTCAGTAAACATGCTTTGTTAGTGCAGAATTCCAGCAGGCTGTTGGACTACATATAATATAGGCATAGAAACTAAAGTAAAACAGAAATACAACAACAAATGTGGCATTATGAAATTAAGGGAAAAAATGAGAAATTGAAGCTTCAAAATCTCATCGCCCCGATGGTGCAGTGCGTCTACGCGCTTGCACGGGCAATCACAAAGATTTCTGATGACGCGTTTAGCACGCAGAAATTGTACAATAAAATCAATTTGCTAGTGGTTTTTTTCCTTTCATATTGAAAAAACTTTGTTGTTGTTGTTGTTTCTTTAGAAAAATTCGTTAGAACAATTAATTGTTTCTAACTTTGACCTTAAGCTCGATAAACGATTTTAAACTGTCAAACAACTAGAATTTGTATTTAAAATCAAGTATGATTTAAACTATCAAACATTTAGAATTTGTATTTAAATCATATAAAGTCAACATAATAAACATAGAGGTCATTTAGGAAAAAACTTTAATATATTGAAATTTAATTTTTTTTTCTTCTTATCCTGATCATTAAGTTTGTTTGTGATTATATTGCCATTATTACAAAAAAATTTTGATAAATAATCTTAGATTTGTATTGACAAAAATTTTGATAAATAATCTTATAGATTAAATTATAAAAAATTTGGTGAACAACTTCATACTTTAAAGCATAAAAGTTTTCGATCTTAAATATTAATTTACCAAATTTTTGATAAATAATCCTAGAGACTGAATTATAAGAATTTGTATGAACAATTTTAAAGGGTACAAAATTTCAATCTTAAATAAAAATTTTTTTTATAAATAATCTTGGATGGAATTACAAAGATTTTAGTTCACAGTTTTAAACTTTAAAATATCAACATTTTTAATCTTAAATATTACATTACAAGATTTTTGATATTTATTCTTATAGATTAAATTATATAAATTTTGGTATGCAATTTCAAACTTTAAAGTATGTAAATATTCAATCGTAAATATTGAATTACAAGATTTTTGATAAATAATCTTACAGATTGAATTATAAAAAAAATTTAAATGAACAATTTCAAACTATAAAGTCTGCAAGTTGTCAATATTAAATATTGAATTGACAAATCTTTGATCTTAAATAAAAAAGAAATCATCGATTTTTTTTTTTTAATAATCTCAAACTCTTAAGTATGAACATTTTTAGATTTTATATATTGAATCACAAAATTTCAGATAAATGATCTTCGAAAATTAATTGTTTTATGAATAGTCATGAATACAAATATATCAATTTTGTATAAGTTAATTAACTTAAATAATAAACTATGGATTTTTTATAATAGGTAATTTCGGATATAGAAAAACATTTTTGTTTTAAGCAATCTTAGGCTTAACTTAAGGAATCTTTAAGTTAATTAACTTAAATAATAAACTGTGGATTTTTTATAATAGGTAATTTCGGATATAGAAATACATTTTTGTTTTAAGCAATCTTAGGATACAAAAATACGATTGTGTTATAAATAATTTTTAAGAAGTAAAAGTTTAACGGAGTGAAAGGTTGTAAGAAATGAAAGAGTGAAAGAAAGAAATAGAGAATTAATAATTGTAAAATATTAGAATTTAAGATTTAATGCAGCGTCAATCTTAAACGAAATAGAGATAAGTATAATTAGAATTTATAATAAAAATGTGAATTGTGGTAAAATTTTAAAAACGATAGTTTGCTACTTTCGTTCGTGGTGGTGGAAAAATAAACACAGGGGCGGTCCAAGGAGAAAGAGTGCAATGGTGAGTGAAATTATATAAATCGAAAAAGTTTGTTTTGGTATTTTCTTTAGTGGGGTTATCTGAAATCGTGTCCAAGATAACCATAGTTTGGAGGGTACGAGTGAGGGTTAACAGCTCCTCAACTTTTTCGACGTGTGCGATGGTAGATTCACGGAGGTGGAAGTGGATATGGGTTAATTTTTGATTTCTTGTGGTTGCTAAATTTATTTAATTTAGTTTTGATTTAAGTTATTGCATTTTTTTATTTTTGATCCACTAATTATGAATTAGTTTTTTTTTGTGGGAATTTTAGCTCTTTTGAGTTTAGTTTGTTTTAGCATTTAATTTCAAACTTCCGGCTCGGGCCGGAAATTATTGTGGCGTCCTCGACCTGGACTGACGGGTTGGGAACAGCGCCCGTAACTGCCGTTAGCTAGTCGGTGCCAATCAGGCCAGGTACGATACCCAGGGACACGTAACAGTATTCCTTAGCACGTGCTCACGTGGCCGTGCAAGTCTTGGTCGAGGTATAGTCATGAACTACCGTTCCAACTGGCCATAAGCTCAATGATAATAAGGAGTTGAAATCTAAGTCATGCACCAATAGTTTAAAAGATGATATTTCTCACTCTTCATGTGAAGAGAGTTTATAGCAGATAACAGGTGCAAATAGAGATGGAAATTTACTGTTTATGTGAGCTTTGATGTCATTTACAGTTCTAGAAGCAGACATCCTGGAGATGAACAACATTCTGCACAGCGGCCTTTGAACAGCAACTAGATTGTTTATAGGAAGAGCGACAGCATGAAACTCATTAGGAGTTGCTATACCCGCAGAACGAGGCAGAGCTGCTACAGAAGCATATGCTGCAGTCATTGTAAACATATCAGCAGATCGAAGCGGAGCAACTTCGCTATTGTCTACCGTTGTCAGTTCTTAGAGAGTTTGGCAAGCCAAGTCGACAGAATATACTCTCCATAGCATTTATAATGCTATCGGAGAATATCTTTTATTGAAAACACAACTTCTTGGTACCGTGAGTAGTAATCAATAAGTACTAACACGTACTCATTGTTAGGAAGTGGCCCAGTAAATCCGTAGCAATGCACTGCCAGGGACCATTCAGAAATGCATGCCTTTGCATTGGTGTCGGATTTGATGTTTGCGAAACGAGCAAACAAGCCTACTTACTTACTTAGTTGGCGCTACAGCCGTAGGTCGGTCTTGGCCTCATCTAAGAATTTGCGCCAGTCATTTCTGTCTTTCGCTTGCTGGCGCCAGTTGGAAATTCCAAGCTTCGTCAGGTTGTCCTGAAGCCGCTCGATTTTAATGCGCTTGACTATGTCGATGTCAGCGTACAGCTCATACAGTTCATCATTCCACCGTATTCGGTACTCGCTATTGACGCAGATTGGTCCGTAGATCTTAAGAAGAATCTTTCTCTCGAATGCTCCTAAAGTCTTTTCATCTAAACTGCTCAGCGTCCAGGTTTGTGATGCGTAAAGTAGGACGGGCATGATGAGCGATTTATAGAGCGTGATTTTCGTTCGTCGAGAGAGGGCTCTGCTTTTCAATTGCCTACTGAGCCTAAAGTAGCACCTGTTGGCAAGAGTTATTCTTCGTTTAATCTCAATGCTGATGTCGTTGGTTGAATTAATGCTGGATCCCAGATAAACGAAGTTCTTCACAACCTCGAAGGAGGTATTGTCAACGGTAACGTGTGTTCCAAGACGCTGGGACTGTTAGTTTGTTGACACTAAGTATTTCGTCTTATCTGCATTCACTGCCAGACCCATTCGAATTGACTCTCTTTCTTATCTGGAAAATGCTGCACTGACTTCGCGCGTATTAAGGTCAATGATATCGATGTCATCAGCATACGCAAACAGCATAACACTCTTGTAGAATATCGTGCCACTACGTCTCAGATCAGCAGCTTGGGTGATCTTTTCCATCATTAGGTTGAAAAAGTCGCACGATAAGGAATCACCTTGTCTGAAACCTCGTTTGGTAATAAATGGTGGGGAGAGGTCCTTCCCAATTTTAACTGCGCTGCTGGTGTTGCTCAGTGTCATCCTGCAAAGTCGTATTAGTTTTGCAGGAATACCAAATTCAGACATGGTGGTGTACAGGTGCTTCCTTATTGGGCTGTCGAAGGCGGCTTTGTAGTCGACAAAAAGATGTTGGGTGTCGACTTTTTTTCTTGAGTCTTCTCCAAGATTTGTCGTAGCGTGAAAATCTGGTCGATGGTGGACTTTCCAGGTCTGAAGCCACACTGATAAGGTCCGATCAGTTCGTTTACAATGGGCTTCAATCTTTCACATAAAACGCTCGACAGGACCTGATATGCGATATTAAGAAGGCTTATCCCACGGTAATTGGCACAGATAGTGGGATCGCCGTTCTTGTGGATTGGGCAGAGCACACTGAGATTCCAATCGTTCGGAACGCATTCTTCCGACCATATTCTGCATAGAAGCTCATGAATGCATTTAAGTAGAGCTTCGCCTCCGTTCCTAAACAGCTCAGCAGGTAAGCCATCAGCTCCCGCGGCTTTGTTATTTTTAAGCCGAGCTATAGCTGTCAGAACTTCATCATAGTCGAGCAGCGGAACCTCAACACTGTCATCCGAAATTGGGGTTTCCGGAATATTATCTCTATTGGCGGGATTGTTGTCAGCGTCGCCATTTAGAAGCTTAGAGAAGTGTTCCCTCCATAACGTCAGTGTACTCTGGACATCTGTCACTAGATTCCCGTTTTCATCCTTTCAGGAAGAGGCCCCGGTTTTAAAACCATCGGCAAGGCGTCTTATTTTTTCGAAAAATTTTCGGGCCTCATTCCTGTCACCATACATCGCAATCTTCTCCTGCTCGCGCTTTTCTGCCTCTCTTTTTTCCCGCCTGAAAATAAGTCTCTCTTCCCTCCTCTTTTCTTTGTATCGCTCCTTAGCAGCGCGCGTTACAACCGACTGCAGGGTGGCTTTGTAGGCGGCGTCTTTCTCTGCAGTGGCGTCGCGACACTCCTGGTCGTATCGCTGGTTTTGGCGAGGGCGTTGGTAGCCAATCACCTCTTCAGCAGCCGCACGTATGGAGTTGGAAATATGTGTCCACTGTGCGCATATATCATCGATTGGAGGAGTGCTTTGAAGCAGGAGTGAGAGTCGAGTGGAGAAAGCATCGGCTGTCTGTTTCGATTGCAGCTTGTCGACGGCTAGCTTTCTCTGTGTAGGGTTGTGGGTATTTTTAGCTGCGCATAGACGTGTACGGATCTTGGCTGCAACAAGATAGTGATCCGAGTCAATGTTTGCACCACGGATCGTGCGTACATCCAATACACTGGAAGAGTGCCTTCCATCGATCAAAACGTGATCAATTTGATTCTTGATTTTTTGATCAGGGGACATCCAGGTGGCTTTATGAATATTGAGATGCTTGAATCTAGTGCTACTTACGACCATGTTTTGTGGTGCGGCCAAGTCAATCAGCCTCATTCCGTTATCGGAGGTGTTGTCGTGGAGGCTGAACTTTCCGACTGTTGGACCAAAAATATTTTCCTTGCCCACCTTAGCGTTGAAGTCACCAAGCACGATTTTTACGTCGTGACGGGGGCAGCGCTCATAAGCATTTTCAAGGCACTCGTAAAAAATTTCCTTGATCTCATCGTCCTTGTCTTCTGTCGGAGCGTGCGCACATATTAGGCTTATATTGAAAAATCTAACCTTGATGCGGATTATGGCAAGTCGTTCGTTCACAGGTGTGAATCGCAGGACGTGGGGCCGTAGTCTCTTGCCAACTACAGATCCGCATTCAAACTCGTGCTTCTCCGCATGGCCGCTGAAGTAGATATCACAGGGTGCATGCCGAATGTAACCCTGTCCCTTCCATCGCATTTCTTGGATAGCAGTGATATCAGCTTTGTATCTTTCCAAGACATCAGTCAGTTGGATAGAGGCACCTTCCCAATTAAGGGTTCGGACATTCCAGGTGCATATCCGTAAATCATTATCAGTTTTTCGTTTGCGGAGGTCGTCATCAGATTTGGGGATCAGTTTTCTTCTTTTCTTAGTTGTTTTCATTGAAATGGGTTTTTACGGGTGGGCTTCAAACCCGACGCACAACCTATTTTAAGCCTAGGGAGGCCCGCCGCTCAGATTAGCCGCCAAACTAACGGTTGTCAGTTTTGACGTTGCCCAGGAAACACCACGTGGAGGTTTGAGTCGACTTGAGGCGATTTCACAAAGATTATGCTGGCCTCGCCAGGTTGAGACAGTCAGACATGTTACATTGTTACATCGCCCCCAGTTTCAAGCAAACAAGCAGTCACGCGTTTAATAGCTGACTCGCTTGGATATCCTTCGTAAGCCAGCTAAAGAATTTGGTCTCGAAGGGATTTGGGTATCACAAGGTGAGTTCCACGAAGCAGCATTCTGTCCATAGCTGGAAGCTCAAAACGGAATGGATTGTAAATATTTGATGCGTATGGATTCCAAGTGTCAGTGTTTATAAACGTTAGTGCATTGCGAATTTCTTCATCATATGCACTTCTTTTAGCTTTATCCGTGATTGTAAGTGGTTTTGGTATCGAGTTGGATATAATACACAAAATGTTTTCTTCACAGCTTCCATTAAATGAGTTTGTGTTGGAGACTTTACAGAGACTGGACACTGAATCTGCAATATTTTTCCAGCCCTGCAAACAACTTTAAATTTAAATACCTGTAATCTTAGTAGCCATCGTTCTATTCTGGCCGGAGGCTTAGATGTTAGTTTGAAAATGGCTTCCAGTGGCTTGTTACTAATTCGAATTCCAGACCTGCTAGATAATAAAACAATTTTTCGACTGCCCAAACTTATGCAAGACTCTCTTTTTCTGTTTAGGAGTATCGTTTTTCAACGTCAAAAGATATTATTTTTGGGTCACCACTGGAATTAAATTGAATCAAAACGGCATCTAAAGCCACTGGGCTGGCATCTGCCAAGTAACACTGTTGGAGCAGCTTACCGCAGCTTTGCTTGCTGCTAGTTGCTTTAAATTTTAAAGAAAATGCTCCAAATATGATATTTTTACCATTTTGAGCTTTAATACTTTATACAGCTCTGTAAAGGATTTTATAAAATCTGCAAAAGAACAAAACTCTAGAATTTACTACTTGCTCTGTAAAGGATCTTTTAAATTAATAAAAATAACTATACAGCTGTTTTGAAACTGGTAGATTCAGTATAATATTTGCTTTAATGTGTATTTTTGAATTGCATTTTTAAAGCTAATAGATGTAAAATATTGTAAATTAAAGCAATAAATTTTTTGGGAATAATAAGTGATTAAAAAATCTGATTAAGAGCTTCTTTGAAAAAAATGGCGATCTTATTAAAAATAGAAAATCTTCAGAGTTGAAGAAAGCTAAATATTAGTGTTTACAATAATATTTTAAACGAAATTAATGATTTCTATGATATATATATTTCAGAATAAAGTAGTTAAATCATTTTTAGTTGATTTAAAAGAATATTTAAAATGTTCGAACTATTATTAAATAATTAACACATCTTAATTTTAATTATTTGTTACGCCCGTTGTAGTTTTTCAAAGAACTACATTCACGTTTCCGATAAACTCAAAAGCGCACCGAAATTCGCAGCATATAACGAATACACGAACATGAGTCT
Organism: Dichetophora obliterata; assembly: GCA_963920525.1. Taxonomy (NCBI): domain Eukaryota; kingdom Metazoa; phylum Arthropoda; class Insecta; order Diptera; family Sciomyzidae; genus Dichetophora; species Dichetophora obliterata. The sequence continues at coordinate 156,085,799 of OY986439.1, forward strand.
GATATAATAATCACATTATTAATTCTTTAATTTATTTGTCATTCTAATCATCACAAACACTTGTCAAATTTTATATATTTATTGAGTTTATTTTTAACACATACATACTTAAACGAATAAGAAAAAAGAGCTTTGCAAGAGCTCTTATTTAGGTTTGACAGAAACTCTTTTAAAAGTTGACAGCGACTTCTACTCTCAATATGAAGCAAAAATAGTACTTTTAAACTCAAGAAAGTAGCCTTATATATTCTCTGCAAGAGCTTTAGTAGCGCGACTAAAGCTATAGTTGAAGCTTGCTGCTATATAAGATAGCATTATAAGCTCTGCAAGAATGAATATATAGCTAAAATCGTTACTTGGGCTGCTACCACTCAAGTTCTTTTCTTTGGATCAAAGTATGATAAATTTGTAACTTGTGCTAATTGCGTCTTAAGATTTTGAAACATTTTTTCTTGATTCTGTCCCCACACAAATTTGGTATCCAATTTTATCAAAACTCTCAAAGGTTCAGTGACATCTGCCAAATCAGGTATAAATTTTCCGACATACGTAATCAAACCTAAGAAACTTCTTGTTTCGTCTTTAGTACATGGAGCCCGAAATTCTGCAATTACTTGAAACCCTCTTCGGAGAGAATATGTCCTAAAATTTTTAACTTTTTCTTTTTCCAAACACATTTTTCATTATTAGGAACGAGATTATTTACCTTGAATATTTGGATAACGTCTTTTACAGCCTTATCCTGTTCTTTTTCAGTGCTACCAAATATGATCACATCATCTATATAATTAAGGGCATTGCAAGGGTGCTAAAAGGCTTTCAAGAATCCGTTGAAAGATTTCAGGCGCTAAGTTTCCGCCAAACATCAATCTTTTATATTTAAATAACTCCTTATGTGTTATAAAGGTGGTTATTTCCCAACTGGATTCGTGCAACTCAACCTAGTGATAAGAATTTTTAAGATCTATTCGTAAAAATAGAATTGCTCCTCTTAACTTGGTCATGAATGAGTCGAATATTGGTAAGGGGTAGTTTTCCGGAAGGATTGCTTTATTGGCTCTAAGCATATCAATGCATAACCTCATTTCACCATTTCCTTTGATAATAATTACTATCGGCGAAATCCATGAGCTTGTGCCAAAAACTGGTTCGATTATATCCTGACTAACAGCCTCTTCCAGCTTAGCTCCAACTTTTTCCTCAAGTGCAATTGGTATTCGACGTAGCGGTTGTTGTATAGGTTGCACAGCGTGGTCAATAGATAATTTAACTTGTACATTTTTTTTCATTTTAGGAAACACTTTTGCGCTCTCAATGTGATTTACATTCAAACCCAGTCGTAGTATATTTAATTTAATTGATATCTCACGACCAAGCAGCGAATTATTTCTTACTTTAATCGAAGCTTTAAAATAACATACAACTTTAAGGAACTGGCTTGCCCCAAACGCTTTAAATTGATTTGATTAATGCGAACGAATATTCCATACGATTGCCTGTTTATTTGTCAGTTTTGACCAATCATTTTTACTAAAAAGACTAAATCGTGAGCCGAAGTCAATTACCATTAATAGCTCTTGACCACCTACTTGACATTCTATGATTTCATCCCCTTCGGCATTATCATCAATCTTAAAGCAGTTAAATTTTTGCATTGCATCAGAATTTCTAGGTTCATTCTCTTCTTCGTCTTGAATGCACCATACTTTAGATGGCATAGTACGGAGTCGCTTTACATTACTTTCTACGTTTTCATCAAATTTGCGTTTAAAATTTTTTTGTTTTACATTTGAGGGCAAAATGTGTAGCGTGAGACTTCTTGAGGAACCGGAAGTCTGGACGACATTTGAATCTTTTTATATTTCATTGAAAAATCATATTCCTACCGGCAAATAAAACAGGAAATTTCCAAAATTCAATATTATTCCAATGGTAAACCATCCACCATGCCTGATAATTTTTGCTTTAAAAAAATCTGCAAGAAAAAAAACAGAGTTCTGGCTGACGCGTTTTCAAAAAAAATTTAAATCTTATGTTAAATATATTATTCGAGATCAATCGCTGCAAACTCAAGCTAACCCATATGAATCCAGTTTGTTCTCAAACAATATGTCTTAACGATTATTATATAAAGCATTATGTGCGACAAAGATAAAGAGATGAGAAACTCCGTTGGAGAGGGATAGCACTATGTTCGATTTCTGTCAAATTTTAACCAATACTATCACAAAATATATAATTGTGATAGTAAAATCTCGAGGAAACTCACCCGAGCGGTAATATTTTTTATGCTAACTCACCTTGCCCGTAATATTTTCTGGATATGTTCAACATGAAATTCTCAAGAAAAGCTGTTACTTTTTAACTTTTTCAGATGATTTCACCTCAGAAGAATTCGCAGATTCCTTAAGATAAGTATCTGAAATTTTTCTTAAGCTTTTTGACAATAATAATTTAATAGTTTTTCTTAAAACTTAATTGAGTTTCAAATAATTAAAAGTGCATTTCTAACAAATATTTAATTTGTTTATTCATATCGATGGAAAGGAAAATGCAGCGAAAATGTGCCATGGGGTGTCCATAAGGAGGACCCGTATTTAAGTTTCCAAATGGATCGTCGCCGAAAAATTGTGAAAGGTAAGTTAATGACTGTTATGTGTTTTTATAGTAGATTTATAATAATATTACTATAGGATCCGTAGTCCTGTTTTTTTTTCTTAACGTTTTTGTGGAGCACCTAAGTCCAAGGCCGCTTTTAAATGGTGGCATGAGTGCAATTTTCGGCTTACGCGTAAATATTTTTTTTTCTTATTTTTATTAAACGTATTTTGGCGTCCTTAGTCCAAATGTGCAAAAATAAAGTGTCTGTCTCGAGTTGATTAGTGCAAATTCAGTGCAAAATATAAAGTGTGTGGAAAAAAATCAATCCACAACAAAGAATAAAATATCGCACAAAATAAAATTAGGAATAATTTAACTTTAGCGCCCACGCCTCCTTTTTTTTTGTATTTTTTCATCTCTTTTTTTTTCATATCGCCTCCTAAATGAAATGGTCGGTCTCTTATGGTTTAGGAGATAAAATTCAACGAAATGTTTAGTTATTATAACATTGCAATCTGATCTTTTAAATAATATATTAGCAAATAAAATCCTTTCAGTACTTTAAGAAATACGAAGGACTATTCGTGAGTCCAAATGCGGAAAATTGCAAAGGTATTCTTAGATATATTTTTGTGGTTCTTAAATTTAATAGTGAAGTGCTGCTTATTATTTCCTATAGCATCTTGTAGCAATCAGCATATCGACTTTATATCTTGATCAAAGACACTGCAAATTAGCCACCTCAATTAAAATATCTGAAATCAACAATATTCACACATTTTGACATCCAAGCGCGTCGGAAGCGAATTTCATCTGGGCAGTACAAATGGTGGTGCAAAAAAATTTCACCAAAATTTCTTCACATGAAACATGAAGAAGAGAGAAAGAAGAGGAAAATATATAATACAAAAATATTATCGTTGTAAAAAAACTGATATTTTGAATAACTTTTCCTTTTAAATTGTTTATCTAGCTAAAAAAGTGGGGGGCAACTGCCCACCTTTCCCCCCGCTTCCGACGCCAATGTTGCCATCCATCTACAAGACCTTGAATTATTTTAATTTGTATCTTGCTAAGCTAAATAATACCTTATTAAATTATATTTTATAGTATTTTATTATTGATAAACTTTAATGATATAAAAAAAAATAATAATCTAAGCTAGTTTGTTGCTAGTTGTCTTTTGTCGTGGCACGACAGATGCACTACTTCGCCATTTGGATACCTTGCAAAAGCATTTTGATTTGTAAAACGTTTGATGCATTCTGGACACACAGTAAATTCCGTAATTGCAATTGATTTTCGCTCAATTTGTCGAATCTCCTCATTTATTCGGGCATTTTCTGCAGCTAGCAATGCTTGCTTAATGCGGTTGTGATTTTTTCGAGCCATATGAGTGCGCAGCACTGTTTCAATGTAGTTGCGCATTTCTTAGAGTGGCATGTCATCAGGAAGCAACTGAAATTAAAACCAAACATTATTAATGAAAAAACAATTTTTTAAAATGATTTGCATACAGGCCAGACTTTAGCTGCATCAATTTTTACGGCATATTTATTCAGCAAATGCAAGACAATTTCGTTGTTAGGCTTTAAAAAGTCCGGATGCATTTCAACACCTTTATAAGGTGGCTCCTTTTGAGGATTTAAAATTGTTTTTAGCAGCATAAGAAATATATCATTATCCTCCTCGTAGTTTTCTTCGCAATATGCAGCGGCTTTTTGAACATCTCCTAGAATTTGTATGTAAATGGCCAGAACTTTTTCGTGCTTTTCTAGACGACCTAAAATCAAAGCACGCTCCTCTAACAGTGAATTAGTGGGAAAATCTTGTAGCACAACATCGGGTGAATAAATTTTCTACTGCTTCAAGTATTTGTAAAGTTTTGACCGATAATTTTCTAGCTCCGCTGCTTTTTCACTGTGATGGAGAATAAGTGGAGAAAAAGTATAAGTAAAGGTTGCTCAATAAAATGTTGCATATTTAGCGAATGCATTACCGCTTCCCTTCCGAACCCTCAATTTTAAGCTCAACCATCAATCTTTCAACTTTTTCACGATATTGCTTAACCAGCACACTATGCAGAAATGTATTGGGATCTTGCCAGATATTTATGACATGCTCCAAATAGGGCAGAACACAATGTTTATGTTTGATAAGCAGATAATCTAAGACACTGGCACGTGGTAGCTTTTCCACATCTATAAAATCTTCTGTGAATATACGCAAACCTTCAGTTGGATATTTATTCAATATCCAATCGGAGAATTCAAAGATCAATTGTAAGTTGGAAACACCTAAAAATTGCAAATAGCGTATAGTACGCTTATTTTCATAGAGGCTGGAACCTTCTATAGAAGCCTGGTCACGTAGCAGTTCCAAAGCTTTCTTGTGTTTACCATTTGTTTCATACAGTATGATAAGCTCGTATATTTTATCATGTTTCTTCAAAGTCTTTTCCGACTCTTCAAAATGACATTGATTAAGACGCAAGAGCGGTGCGATCAGAGAATCATTTGTCTAGAAGAGAAGAAAATTTAACTAGATCGGAAGGAATTTATTGTAAAACGTATTAGACTGCCTACCTGCAGATAGCATTTAAGCAATGTTGTGTCTATTATTGAAAGCAGTGATGATTTGGTTAAGCCTTTTGTATCGCGTAGTTTAACAATTTCTTTTTGTCTTGCCAAGGCCAGAAATTCAATGAGCGCCATTAACGCATTCTCCAGACCTTTATCCTCTAATATTGATGGCATGGCATTGGCGTCGATTGCTGCTGTCTCATTGGATTCGACCACAGTGGAGGCTTTATTGCTTTGTCCCTGCAGCAGGTTTGGAAAAAGTCTAATACCATCATATGGATCAGCTGCAGCTTATGCAAATTCACCCATTGCAGAGGAAAATTGCTTATCTGCAAATAGATCTTTGGCATAGCACAAATGTATTTGGCGTATGGTTTCAGCCTTGATGTCTTCGGGTTCCTCAGATACCGTCTGAAATTAAAGACATTTTAAAGCTAACATTTTCATATTTTTCTAGAGGTGCCAATTTTTAAATTAAGGTTTTTACTGTTACTACTACTTTGAGGATATCAATTCATATTAAAACATGAGGATATAAATATACGTTGATTTATTGATATTATATCTCTGATATGGGTTGAGCAATTTTAAACTGTTTTACTCGTCTAAAATATTTCCTAACGAAGCGAAAATTTGAAAGTTCTGTTTCATTATAAGTTAGTTTAGTTGAAGTAAACCGGCAATTTGAAATTTTTTTTTGTGTATTATGTGTATTAAGACATTCTAAATCAAATGTTAAAAAATTTAAGACCGCGTTATGGGGTTGAAAGTTCGAAAAATGGGTTGCAAAAACTTTTGATTTTGTAAAATTTTTCTTCTAAGTATTATTGGTACCAAAAAAAAGTTATGATATTACTTATTTAACAAGTGATTAACCATATAAATCTATGCATAACTTCTTCAATAGTAAATTTTTCTACAATATACAATTTTACATATTATGTACACTTGAAGGTTTAACCTTTTATGAAATAACCAAAACGTAAGTATAAAAAATTATTTTTGAAGTTACATCCACTTTTTCTTAATTACAACAATATTTACACGCCTTTTATGAAAACATTTATTTTTCCAATTTTAAAAGTAAAGTACAGAAAGGGAATTATCTTCAAAAATAATGCATATATTTCCATGGTTAATAGCTTGTTGATATTTGCATAGGAATGCCATATAATGCATTCTCCAGGGTTCGTGGTATAAGTGGACTTTTATCGAACCAGCTTTTTCTTAAAATCGCCTTAACCCTAGAAAGATAGTTTGCGTAAAGTTTATGCATGCGTGTTCGAAATATGTTTAAAGAAGATGTGAATAAGTAAATATAAATATGTACATCAATTGAGGTATTTATCATATCACCTGTGTGTAAACATATAAAAACGTTTGGTTTATTCAAATCAATTATTAAAATTTGCCGTTACAGCTAGTTAAAACACATGCGTCAATTTTACGCATGATTATCTTTTACGTACATGATGTGGTAGAGGTGATGATAAAGTGGCTAGTGAGGTTGATGTTGCTAATATTGTTGCAATACGTTGCGATGAAACCGATGCTGGTCTTGGTCGTGCTGTTGCTGCAACTTAAGTTAAGGTGCATATATATTGATTGTCGTTGGTTTTGTTGGTTGTGCTGCTGCAGCAGCGGTGGCAACAGTAATCAAGCCAGCACCGGATAAAGTTGTAGGCGTAAAGCGATTAAGAACTCGAATGTTGTTGATTTTGCTGCTGTTGCTATAAACACAGTTTATCACTTTGCGACTTAGCACGTACACGCATATTGCCATTATTACTCATTTGTTGCTGTTGTTGGTGTTGCTGATTATGCTGTTTTTGTGTTTTTGCTGATTTTTCTGCTTTAGCAGCGGCTTTTATTTGTTGCTGCTTTTCTTTGCGTATTACATCAAAGGAACTAATAATCTATAAATGTAGACAAAAAAGAATATTAGAGTCGAAATTAAAAAATTCATTATTTTAACATCTTTTAAGTCTATATCATATATTATAATATTTATTATTTATTTGAACACTTTTGAGATCATATCTGTTAAATAATAACTTGACAAAACAAAAGAAAACAAATTCATTTACAGATATAATAGAAATCAATAGGAGATTTTTGTGTATTTAATTTTAAAATTGTTTGTTTGTTTGACATCAAAAACACTCACATATATTCAAAATCGGAGAAATTTTCAGTACAACGACTTTTTCATTAGAATGAGAAAAAAACGACATGAAGATCAAAGTTTGGTCTTTCGATGTGTATATTAAAATGTTTATATAAATGACTCTCGAGTAACACCGGGTATATCAGCTAGTCTATATAATAAAAATTAAATGGTGTTCGTTGGTACCTTAATCACTCATGAACGACACAACGGATTAAGCTGAAATTATGACAGTTGATTGTTTTCCAACTTTAGATGGTGTACGAAAAAAATTTTAGCCACACTTCTTTCACCACCCACAAATCAATAAAATTTGCATACTTCAGAGGGTTTTGGTCGTATAAAAAATTTGGTAATTTAGAAACAAATTTTGTAACAAATATGGAACATTGGATGAAATAAGACATAATTACGATATCTCTGCGTATTTTGGCTTTTTTGATCAGTTTATTTTTAAATGTTAAAAAATTAAATGTTTAATTAAAATAAAACATTTTTAATTTTTTACCATTTTAATTAATTAATAAATTGACAAAAAAGCGTAAATACGCAGAGATATCGTTAGATTTAAAATATTGGTCGACAGATTATTTTTAAAAAATAAATTATTTTAATATTTCTCTTTGTCTAAAATATATATTTTTTTTTAAACCACAGTTTTTCACGCTGTTGGTGATGAACTGGCCTGCCTGGTAATGAACAGACGGTGATGGACTTAAGAAACCGAATAAAGTACCAGGAAATGGTGCATGTGCTGACTGGAGTGACGGGACGGAACAAGGAATTTAACAAAGAAGGAAATATGTATTTTATATTTAATATTTTTTTATTTTTTTTATTTTTTGTTTTTTTTTAATGTTTTGTTTTTATTTTTTATTTTTTTTTATTATTTAATTGAACATTTATAGTGTTTCATTGTAAAAATGTTAAATATTTTTTTTTCATTTATACTTGTCCTAAAAGATTTCTTTATATATGTCTTTTCTTTTTTATACGTGTAGAATAATGGAATGGCTCAGGATTCTAGGACTAAATGAGCCCAATCAGGGCAAACAAAAGGCATTGTATGTCTGTTATAGGCACTTCTCTAGAAGGATGCGCGGTGTCAACAGATTACATAATAATGCTATTCCAGATTTAGTTTTTAATCAAAATGTAGAATTACCTGAACTTATGGCAGAAGGAGATCTGGGGGTCTATATGAATGTTAGTGAGAGGGATTTCGTTCCTCAGTTTAGTTCTACAATTATTAAATCTATACCACCTATCCTTATACGTCTAGACCAACCTAGTACATCAAGTTCCGTGCGCAAACCTCTTCTTCCATTGTTTTCTACCGCGGTTGAACCATTTTCATTACATGACGAAAATCGAACGGCAGTAGATAATCTTCATTTGTATGATGATATTTTTGTCGCTTGTAATTGTAGTGTTTGGCTACTACGTTCGGCCAGCAACGGCAACTCTGTTTCCTTGCTCAGTCAGCAACGTCAAATAATTTAGTTTTGGTACTCACTCGTGTTCTATCTGCCATCGTGTTCGCCCAGCAAGTTAACTCTTAAATATAATTTGTTATCTTATTCCTTAAATCAAGTTATTGAATATTATAATTGAAGAACATAAATAAACAGTAAATTGGAATAAAAAAACTGCATATTCATTTTACTACAGTGGCGACGAGAAAAAAAAAATACAGATTTCTTGCATGGGAATGTAACAAATATGCCGTCAACAATTATTGGATGTGCACCACGTTTTGATCATTCCGAAGGGAACTGGAGTGTGTTTAAAGCACAGTTGGAGCAGTTTTTCATTGCTAATGAAATAGAAAATGAGCCGAGGAAGAAAGCAGTGCTCCTAACCTCAGTAGCAGAAAAGTCTTACGTACTTTTAAGAGATCTAATCACACCTCTAAAATTGGAAGCAACAACTACAACTTTTGGCAAGTGTCTTGAGGTTATGGAAAGTCACTTTAAGCCACCATCAGCCGGTTTCGCTGAGAGGTTCAAATTTTATAACGCAACGAAGCAGCTATCGGAATCGACGAATGAGTGGGCAGTGCGAGTTCGAGCTTTGGCATCAAATTGTGAGTTTGGCACGTTTTTGGAAACTGCTATAAGAGACAAATTTGTGATGGGGTTGGAAAAGGGTCCAGCTCGTGATAAAATTTTTATGGAAAAAGTTGAAGCATGCGGAGTCGCAAAAGCAATTGAAATCGCTAATACGACCGATTATATTCGGCACCAATATGATGCCGTCGAGGTTAAACAAGAACCTTCGGATTCTTTTTTATATATTGGCAAGGGCAACAACAACAAAGAGCAGCAAAGAAAGAGTCAGCATTCTAACGGCAATGTCCAAGGGCAGCAGCAAGGTCAGCGTTCGAACGGTAATCTGCAGCAGCGAAAGCAACATCAGAGCAATCAAACAAGCAACAGTGGTCAACAGCGGCAACAACAGCAGTGTTGGGTTTGTGGTTATGGTAATCACTTGAGCAGCCAGTGTAAGTTTAAAAACTATAAATGCAATAAATGCAAAAAAAGGGGCCATTTAAAAAAAATGTGTCCTACTAAAGATAAATGTTTTAATTATGTAGATAATACAGAAATAAGTTTATTTTCTTTAAAAGCGAGTGATCGTTCAATATCTGATGGCCCAATAAAAATTGAAGTTTTTATTAATAAAATATTATTATATATGGAACTAGATACGGGATCAGAATATAGTATATTTGCATTGAATACATTTATGCGTCATTTCGGTCAGTGCAAGCTGAAGAAAACGAACATGGTTTTGCGGACATATAATGGTGGGGTAATAAGCCCTGAAGGAGTTTGTGACATGTTCGTAGAGCATAAAAATGTTACCAAGGTAATTTCTTTTGTTGTTATTAAAGACGGGGGCCCTCCACTTTTGGGTCGAAATTTTATACGAAACTTTGATATTAACATTTCGAATTTAAATTATGCGGATATAAAACTTAAGAATGCAGAAGGTTCGATAGTACAAAAGTTTCACGCGTTGTTTAATGGTGGGTTGGGACGTTTCACAAAAAGTCAAGTAAAATTGAAACTTAAAGAAGAGGCTGCGCCAAAATTTTTCAGAGCTAGACCGGTGCCTCTGGCGATTAAAGAAAAAGTTGAAAAGGAAATCGATAAATTGGAAAAAATTGGAGTGCTAGAACCTATAGATTTTTGTGATTGGGGAACACCAATAGTTCCTATATTAAAGAAAAATGGTGAGGTTCGGATTTGTGGTGATTTTAAGGTCACTTTAAATCCATATTTGGTTGTGGAAAAATATCCTTTACCTCGCATAGAGGATATTTTTGCAAAATTGCATGGGGGAGAAGAATTCACCAAATTGGATTTATCAATGGCCTACCAACAAATTGAATTGGATAAAGCATCTAGAAGTTTGACCACCATATCAACTAGTAAAGGCTTATTTCAATATACGCGTCTCATTTACGGGTTAGCCTCGGTTCCTGCAATATTTCAAAAAATAATGGATAGCTTGTTAATGTCGTTGAAGGGCGTGGTGGTATTTCTCGATGACATCTTAATTACTGCTCCTAATAGGAAATTGCACCTCGAGAGAGTAGAAAAGGTACTTAGAGTATTAGAAGATGCGGGTTTTAAGATGGCCCGAGAAAAGTGTAGTTTTTTTTGTTCTCAAATAAACTATCTGGGCCATGTAATCGATAAACATGGTCTGCATACTAGTCCGGAAAAAATTCAGGAAATTGATAATTTACCGTATCCTTCGAGCGTTAAAGAGTTGCAAGCATTTCTTGGGGTTGTGAACTTTTATCGAAGGTTTTTACCGAGAGCGTCTATCGTGGGGGCTCCATTGTATGACTTGCTTAAAGCAGACAACAAGTTTATATGGTCGGAAGAGTGCACCAGGGCAGTAGATCAATTGAAGGAAGGGCTGAAAGCAGAAACCTGTCTAGCTCATTTTAATCCTAAGTTAAAAACTAAACTTACAGTCGATGCTAGTCCTGTTGGCGTGGGAGCTGTGTTGTCACAAATTTCAGAACAGGGAGAAGAAAATCCCATTGAATTTGCTTCACGCAAATTGAACGCAGCGGAACAAAATTATTCGCAATTAGATAGAGAAGCGGTGTCAATTTTGTTTGGTGTTAAAAAATTCCACCATTATTTATACGGTAGGGAATTTACTCTGGTAACGGATAATAAGCCATTGCACCACATCTTGAATCCGAAAAAAGGAATTCCGGTAATGGCTGCAAATCGGTTACAGCGAATAGCACTTACTTTGTCGGGCTATAATTTCACAATACAACACATAAAATCCGAAGCAAATATAGCGGATTACTTTTCAAGGTATCCTACAGGAAGTAAAGCGTTTGTTAATGAGTTACCCGAGAATGTTCAGATTAATTACGTAAATCAGGCGAGCCGGATGCCAATTAATTTTGAGGTAATTAAAAAAGAAACAGAAAATGATCCGATGTTGCAAGATGTTTGTAAATATGTCAAGTCGGGATGGCCAAAAAATTGTGGGGACCAGGGGTTAAGTCCATATTTCTCTAGAAAAGAAGAGTTATCCGAGGAAGCGGGTTGCTTGTTCTGGGGTTATAGAGTTGTAATCCCTAAAGCTGTTCAGTCAGAAGTTGTACGATTTTTGCACGCAACACATATGGGAATTAGTAAAATGAAATCCATGGCACGTGAATGTTGTTGGTGGCCACTTCAAAGCCAAGACTTAGAGGACATAGTAAAGAGTTGCAATGCGTGCCTAATGACTCGAGCTAATCCTCCTAAGCAACAGTTACTTAACTGGGCTTGGCCAGATCAGCCTTGGACCAGGATCCATATAGATTTTTTTGGACCATTTATGAATCGTTGGTGCATAGTAGTAGTGGATAGCTATAGCAAATGGGTGGAGTGCATTGACATGGGAAAAAATACCACAAGCAGTGCGACAATAGCGGTATTAAAGGATTTATTTGCTCGTTTTGGCTTGCCACAAATCTTAGTTTCGGATAATGGCACTGCATTGGTGTCTAAAGAATTTGAATATTTTTTGAAAACGAATGGAATCGAACATGTCACAACTCCAGTGGGGCATCCTGCCACTAATGGCCAAGCTGAAAATGCAGTGAAAACGCTTAAAAATGCATTAAAAAGAAGTTTGCATCAAACAGAAAGTACTCATTTCAATAGTAGATTAAATAGCTTTTTACTTGATTATAGGAATACCAAGCATGTCAGTACTGGGGTATCTCCAGCTCAACTTATGTTCAACAGACAATTGAGAACAAGATTAGATCTAATAAATCCCAAGAGACTAGTTGAAAAAAAGGCAATTGAGATAGTGAAAGACAATGTTTTGAAACAACAAGAAAATCAAAAAGATAACTATCGTGGCTGTAAAAACACTACTTTTGAAATAAAAAATGTTGTTATGGTTAAAGATTATTCTTGTCCAGGTCGAGTTTCGTGGATTAAATGTACGATTATTAAAAAGATAGGTAAACAGATATATTTAGTCAAGGTTTGTGGAACAGATAGAATTTGGAAAAGACATGCTAATCAAATGATTATATGTACTGAAAGCAATGGTCAAGATAAATACGTCCCACATACTTTATTAGATATTACACAAAAAGTAAATATTAAAGAAAACAGTGAAGAGAATAGGGAACTAGAAACAGAAATTGTACCATCAGAAAACAATTCACAAAATATCGGCTATAATTTAAGAAGTAGAAATAAATGTAAATAATGTACTGAATTAAACAAAAAAACAATAATTATGAAAATAAATATGTATGTATTAATAGATGTATATGTTAAAATGTAATGTGCAAACATGATGGAGCAATCAATTAAAAGGAGGATATGTGTAGTGTTTGGCTACTACGTTCGGCCAGCAACGGCAACTCTGTTTCCTTGCTCAGTCAGCAACGTCAAATAATTTAGTTTTGGTACTCACTCGTGTTCTATCTGCCATCGTGTTCGCCCAGCAAGTTAACTCTTAAATATAATTTGTTATCTTATTCCTTAAATCAAGTTATTGAATATTATAATTGAAGAACATAAATAAACAGTAAATTGGAATAAAAAAACTGCATATTCATTTTACTACAGTAATGAAAATGCTGAAATGGCTGTTGTGAGTCGACAGGTTCAAACGTGTAAAAGTTTAAGCGCGAATACACCGCGAAAAATTAGTTTACGGGAAGAAAATCAATTATTAAAACGAAAGTTAAAATTTTTGGAAAACGAAAATCAAATTAAAGACACGCAATTAAAAATAAACGAAATTAAAATATCAAGATTGGAAGAAAGGGTTTTGCTAGCGGAAAGCGTCAGTAGTTATAGTTTTCGTTCAACATTTAACAGTTCAATCGATGTGCAATCGAATGATATATTAAGTGTTCAACAAATTGAAGAACTTTGTGGAAATTTGCCCACAAAATTAGGAATATGTGTTAGGAACAGCCTAAAGAATAGCTTTCGTCATCCAATTGGGCCCAGATATGACGACCATCTCAAAACTATTGCTTTAGGTGTTTACTTTTTGTCCCCTTTGTCTTATAGGTACTTGAAAATGTCTATGAATTGGCCCGAAGAAAGAACTCTTCAAGAATTCGTTAAATGTTGGCCAAAGTCTCCAGGCTGCTCATCTAGTAGCCTTAAATCCTTAGAACTTCGAAGCCGTGGCTTCACTGCAGAACAGAGATTCGTCTCAATTTCTTGCGACGAAATGTCGTTAAAAGATCATTTGCAGTATGAAAGGCTCAAGGACATGATTATTGGACTTGAAGACTACGGAAACGAAAACCGTACTTCTAGAATGGCCAATAGTGTCATGACGTTGATGGTCCAAGGCATTGGTGGATTGTCTTGGAAGCAACCATTTGATTATTTCTTTTTTTTGTAAGGGGCTTGCAAAGGAGATTTAATTAAAAAATACGTTTTCGAAGTAATCGAACAACTTCAAAGTATGCATTTACGCCCGTGTCATTTTGTATGCGACCAAAGGGCAAATTTTGTTAATTTCTCTAAAATTGTAGGCGTAACTGAGGAACATCCATATTTTACAGTTAATGATAGCAGAGTTTTTTTCTTTCATGATTCTCCTCATTTACTGAAAAGCAGTCGGAATTGCTTAGAAAATTCCAAAAATTTCGTCATTTTTAAAGATGTACCAGTGAGCTGGAATGACATTGTGCATTTTTATAATGTAGACTCCAAACACGAGCCGAGATGTGCACCCAAGCTTACTGTGAGTCACATCAAGCCAAACAACTTTCAAAAAATGAATGTCCATTTAGCTGCTCAAGTTTTGAGTAATACTGTTGCTTCCGGGATGAAGTCTTTATACTTCTCTAAGAAACTAGACGTTTCAAAAGCCCCCACGACTCAAAATACGGTTGAATACATCCTTTTTTTCGATAAATTATTTAATATTTTCAACAGCCGCTATGAAGCTGTTTTATCATCTTCTAAAAAGGTTTTCACCGGATCCCAAGAGCAAATACAGTTCCTTGAAAGAGCTAAATTCCTTCTCAATTCAATGAAAATTCAAGACATTATTGCCTCTGATGTGAAAAAGGAGTTTTCGTTTATAAACGGTTGGCTTTTAAACATAAGCAATTTAAAACAGCTTTGGAATTTTTTGCGTAATGATGGTTTTCTGCCATTAGTACGAAAAGACTTTGCCAAGATGAACTTGACCACTTTTTCGGTCATATAAGAAAAGGTGGCGGTTTGAATTCACGAATAACCCCTCATCAGTTTACTGGCTTATTCCAAAAGAATTGGGGTTTGCAATTTATTGATTTAGTTGTTGCAGGAAATTGCGAGCTCTCGACAGAATTAAATGTTGTTCCACATAATGTTCTGGAAAGTGTTTGCAACGACACATTAATCATAGATCAATCGTGGCAAAATTTTCAAAGCTTGCCACGACCACAACTTTCTTATGTTCAAAATGTTCATATGAACATTGATATAAATGAAGCTGAATTTCTCAAACAAAGTGCGTTTGCCTATGTGTGTGGCTGGTTTTACCTCAAAATGTATATGCAACACAATTGCCTTAGTCCATTGCCTTATATTGGAGATGAAATTCTTTCAGATGAATTTCTCTTCATGATAGAAAAGCAATACGAACAATATAAATTAGTTAAACCTCCTGAAACTTTTATTTCATACATCGACAGATTAGACACCATGTTTGGCCAATTATTTAATGGTGCGTGTCATAGAGTAGGGCTTTCTCAGTTTTTATTCGATGAAATGAAATGCATACAGCCATACTCTTGTTGTGAGAATTGCGACAGCAATATGTTTTTAGCTCTATTTATAAGAGTAAGAATATATTTTGTTTTAAAATTTTTTAATCGCGAGGCATCTCAGCCTAATTTAAAAACAAAATTCTGCGTGTCGCAAATCGATAAACTTCTGGCAGTTCATTTTTAACCATATAAACGATTCTAGTTATATGGAAGGTGTTACGGCCCCATTTTCAATTTTCTTAACTATTTTCTGGTATTTTATTATTGAATGGAGGTTTTTATTTTCTTTGCGAAGCTCTATCATAGATTGATCTCCTTCTGCTTGAGTTGTTTAAGGGTAGATTTTGTTGTTTTTTTCTTTTCGTTTCTTTTCTTTTTATTTTCCTTTATTTTCTTTTCAGGATATATATTTTTTATTATTATTTTTTTAGCTAAAATATATAAATATTTATATTTATATATTATTTATATAAATATTTAAATTTAATTAAATTTAGTCAATAATGTAATGTTTATAATATAATGCAATATTATTTATATAAATATACATATAAATTAAGTCAACAATGTGATGGTGATATAGGCCTACAGGGGAACCGAACACCAAAAAAAAATCGGTAACGCGCCACAATGCATACCTCAATGGTGGTGTGGAAATGCATGCAATTTATTCCAATATTATTCACTTGTAAGAATATTTTATTAGATCAATATCAGTATATATACCAATACTAATACCTAAAAGTTGTAAATAGGAACCTTTTTGGTAATCTCATCGTATTCTGTTTGTGTATTGTCAATTTTTGTATATTAACGTGCACATTCTATAAAAAATTCCTAACGAAACAAATTCATAAAATTCAAGATAATTAACTAATTTAATTTTAGGATTTCTGCTACAATATTATACCAGGTGATGCCTTGTGGAGTGTATAAGAAATTTGCATAAAAGAATCAATTTCGAAAAATGGCACACACGATCATTTCGCTCAAAAGTGTCGATATATCCAACAAATTATTTTTTAATCTTCTTTAAAATTGGCCTTTTTAATAATTTAATTTAATAATTTTTTATTTAATTGGCGATTTTTAATAACAATTTTTCTTGCCTTTTAAATTTTTACATTCAAATTAATGGAATTAATTAATTAATTAATTTTCTTGCTTTCATATTGCATTCTCATTGGTTACAGATATTGTATGAATGTCAACTTCGTTTTGACAGTTTCGGTCACCGGCTCTCCGCCTTAACACTACCTTGTCTAATTTTGCCATGCTTTAAACCAATTCAAAGTAAAAAACACGGATGCATTGCATAAATGCGTTTACGAAGTCAACCATATTTTCTAATCTACGAGGATTTTTCTCAATTAACAAGCCTAGCTATTTTTTAATGCTTTCTTTGTACACGACCCCCCTCTAATATAAACACTAAATTTGTTCTACAACCTAAAACTAGTAACTTTACCTCATCATTGCTTTCCATATCGTTGTAGGATAGAAAAAATAAATTTTTCTGCATGCCTTTTACTTACGTATAGCGTTTTTTTTTTCGCTTAACTCCAATTTATCGTATATTACTAGCAAATACCCGCTGCTTCGCCTGCGATAAAAATATTAAATACCATGTAAATATTTTTAATCTTAAAATGAAAGTATTTAGTTGTATTAAAACAAATTTAGAACATAAAAATTATTGTGTTTGTTTTGTTTAATTAAAAAAATGGAATATATATATTAAGAAATTACTTTATTTAATTTGAATAACTTATTTTAGCGGTAATTGTTACGATGACATAAATTTACTTGGCTTTCTTTTTTTTTATTTTTGAAAAAGTCCTGCATAACAGCGTTATAAAAAAATTTGGGTAAAAAATTTTTAGAATTTCTAATCAAAAATGTAATTTTTGCATATATTCTGAAAATAAATATATTCCTCTTAAATTGTTGTAGTTAATCGTCCGTTTTCAGTTATTAATTGTGGTTATTGGACTTCGGCCAAAAAACTATTCTTCTTTAATTTAAAAAAAAACCGTTATAATAAAATCAAACTTTTGGCGATATCTCAAAAACTTTAGACTTTCTCAATGCATAACAATGCATTCTTGTATGGATTGGATCATTCTTTTCTTTTCGGAAATGTTTTGTACGGATATTAGGTATATTTTAAAAAAACCTGTTATTATGAGATTAAAATTCTTGCGATGTCTCAAAACCATAGATTTTCCCAGTATAACTCATAAGCCTCAGAACGAGAAATAAACGATTGAAATTTCATGTTTTGACTTAGCAAGCAAACATTTCCGTCATTTTCAAATCGATTTTCATCCAATTTTCTTTGTTTGAAAGTTAAGTAAATTGAGAAATTAAGTAAATTGGGAAAATGAGAAAAAGTTTACCGTTACCTCACCAATGCAATGTTTTACATTGTTTTCAAAAAACCTCTAAAATATCCAACTTGTACTAAACAATAGGCCAGGAGTTGCTTTTGTTGTACATATTTTTTTTAATTTTAATTTTTTTAATTTTCATTTTCCTTATTCTTTCATATAACATAATTTACCTGCAAAAATTGTTCTATTTTGACACAAACAGTTTCTATCATTAAAAAGCATGGGCCACCTACCCCCTCTAATTTTTTGATGAAAACTAATTTGCTTAAAATGTTGTTATATTTTTTGCAATGTGCTACAGCTTAAAAACTAATTTATGTGAAAAACATTTTCAAATATAGCTTAAAAAATAATTCTGGGAAATTTTTTTTTTTAAATATTTCAAAGTTATATACATAAATCTATGTTTTAATCTATTTCCTTATCTATATATTCATAGTTAACGTTATAGCTATAGTAGAATCTGTCCTGACCCAATTCAATGAATTTTTTATTATCGTTTTATGAATTTGTAAAAGTGTAAATTGACCTACGAATAAAACAAATCCTAGACGTTTCCGTTTGAAACATCAATGCATGATGATCAGAATTTTCGTTCTAATCAGATGTATACAGCATTCTTATTGATGTATAGTGTTGCCCGGCAGACGTTGTCCTGCCGCAGACCACCTTACTGCTATATACGAATTTTCATGCTGTTCAGAAAAAAAATTATATATTCGCCAATTTAGTACAGTTGCCGAAAGTAGCCGTATGAACTAAATTAACAAATTTTAGTCTAATACAACCAAAACCGTTCGAAGTATAACATTTTTGATTAATTCTGGGCGGTAATGGGGGTGTGGCAAAATTTTTTCACTTAAACCATCTCATACTCGAAACAATAGAATGCCAGAATTTCAGCTCAATTGAGCTTAAACCTAGTGCGCTTTGCTTTACTCCAAGCTTATCCCCCGAAAAGTGGACTTAACTAAAGTGGGTCATGCCCATTTTTAGTAAAGTTAGCGAAAGTAACCATACAACGTAGATTACCAAATTCTAGTCTCATACGACCAAAATCGTCTGATATATAGCATTTTTTGCAAAAAGTGGGCATGGAAAGTAGACGTGACAAATCTAACATAGCATATTACGATAAAGTTGGATATCGTTTGATATCTATATCGTGTTACGATTAACACGGTTCAGTGGTTCTTGCGTGATTGTCAAACATCCGTGCAGTGTCACAATGCTTTTATATATTCGTATAGACAGACTAACTCAATCTCAAGTGGGGAAAAGCTGGCTGGCAAGGCTGCAAAACATAATTTATGCTGATAACCAAATTCTGGCAACTCCCCTCAAAACATTAACAAAGAAAATTTATTAACACTGTATGAAAGCAAGAATCTCCCTGAAAGTAAAGCTGGATTCACTGATCACCTTCAGCATGTTTAAACGCTTTTTTCATACGAAGTTTTCACTCAGAGAGAAAAATTTCTGTACGCTCTCAACTTGATTAACATTATTTTAAATCACACAAAAACATTCTGAAGGTTATCAGTAAATTCAGCTTAACTACACAACATGGCTGTTGTGTTATATTGAGAGAAGCTCTCTCGACAAAGAGAGAAAAGCTTTGTTTGCTGTTATATTGTGCTGCTGGTTGAAAGAATTTTCTGCAGCTTCTTCAAAAACAAATGTAAATTTAAATATAATTGCTGTTTTTTTTTTGTTGTTTTTAAAATAGTAACGTTGTTTAATTTACCACTTTTTTAAGAAACAATTGGACTTTCCAATAATTTAAATATATAATTTGACTTAGCAGCGCATGTTGTTGTCATTGCAATAACTTGTTTATTTTTGACCAATTCGTATTTGAATTAAGTAAATTATACGTCAAAGGTCCCTTAGGTCCGCTGGGACATAATATGAAAATTGCTTATAAAATGCACTAAAAATGATTGAACATGGGCAAATTTTGGTTTTAAATTAAATATTAATTATTTTAATTGAGATATAGTCTTAATCTGATATTATTTTATTGTTCTGCTCGCTGAATCCTGGACGTTTTCCACGGCATGCAACGGTGCATCTGCTCTGAATGCTCCATACAAACAAACTTCCTGTAATCGCAGCATGCAAATCTTGTTTTACGTTGCCTGTTGTTGTGTTGTTGACATAAATAGCAAGTTTTCCGTTGATCCCTGTGTTAGATTGGTGATGCTTCGCTTGTAATGCTCTCTTCTAGTGGTATGACGTTTTAGTCCATCATAGCTCTCTTGATATGGGGGTAGCGGGTTATACGATTATTGAGCGCCCTTTCTTCAATTTCGGGAGTAGCCAACTGCTGAACTAATTTGTATATGAACGACCGCCTCCTGTCGCTTTTCTGGCTCGGATTGAGGTCATTATAGGCGATAAATGACGCCAATGCAGCAACGTCCACAATATTATAAAACATGGCCAGTGGCCAGCGTTTAGTTCCTCTTTTACACGTGTATGTACCTAGCATTTGGTCCATCGTGTCCACTCCAGCTTTATTTTTGTTGTAATCCACAATGGCATTTGGTTTTTTATGTGCTCCTTCGACGGCGTTTGTATAATGTGCTGTTGAAATGAGTACCACTGCTTTATTTTTCTTCGGCACATATGAGCATAGCGCAACGTTGTTGTCATGGTAGCCGAACAATGTACTATTAATTGGGCGATTGCGATTCTTCCTAAACTCACTGGGAATACAAGCTTTATTTGTGCGTAAGGTACCAACATATGCTGTTCTTTGGTAATCAAGTTTTCAGCCAATTCAAGAGACGAAAAGAAGTTGTCTGCATACACAATGCGGCCAGTAAATAAGTATTTCTGCGCGAGCTTCATTGTCACTTTGTAGCCCAGCTGGGTTTCACGCTCCTGTCCTGGTGCTTTTCCAGAGTATATGATACCTTTGAGCGGATATTTGGTTTTTGCATCACATATCCACCACACCTTTATTCCATATTTTGCAGGCTTTGATGGAATGTACTGTGTAAATGATTTCCGTACTCTATATGGAAACAGTTGTTCATCTACTGTTAGAGCATCATGTGGTTCGTACCGACTTGCCAAATTAGCTTGCAGCATGAGCCAAATATCATCAATTGCTGCCGTTTTGCTGCTCTGTGACCTTTCCATGCGTGTGTTCACGTTGTCAAATCGTATGTACCTCAATAGCAGTTTGAATCTTTTGAATGACATTACAGCTCTGAAGATTGGTGGATGATTTGTATCAAACAGGTAGTGTGTTGGATTAGCTTCATTCCACGCTTCAATAGTTTGTTTGGCTTTTCGGTTAGTTTCTCTTACGATTATGTGTGACATTTCCTCGGTAAAAATTGTTTTGAATATGCTCAATGGATCATCCGAAGTCATTATTGGTCCTATTCCTCTACTTCTCATGGTGAAGATATTGTGCGATCTTACACGTGAAGTTGGTGGCGGCGCTTTCTTCCATTTCATACCATTTTTGCCAACATAATAGTCATCTGAAGTTGTTTCTTGATTTGGCGGCGTTTCATCATCATCGTCACTTGTATCTTCGTCCCAGTATTCAATAGTGGCTCCACTTTCGCAATCAGAGGCTTCTTCATTTATTTGGAACGATGGATCACTTATTTCATCATTGAAATCACAACTTTGTTCATTTAGTATTTCATTTATATTGATATTTGCTTCGCACATTTTTCTTTAGCTCAATTCAATTCAAAAGTTAGTACACAACTGTTGAATATTCTTGAAGCAACTGGTTTATATACCTTTTTTTTCCCCAACATTCAGGTAGGCACGCAGGTATAAGACAAATGCATCAGGGATGAACAAAGCAATAAAATAAGCAAACTTATACCTCCCCCTGCTCATTTCTTGGAAAACCCAATTAGCAAAAATATTTATTTTACCTTGAAACTAAACGCAGCTGCAATTTTGAGCCATAAAACAATGAATTCCACGAAGTAATACCGTTAATTTGCTTAATTTTCATACTATGTCCCAGGGGACTTTAGGGACCTTTCTCGTAGGCAGTAAAAGTAAATCCTTAGATCTCGGTAACCACTGGTCCGATTTTAATGATCGAACCCGTAAAAGACGCAGAACTAAATGTTCCAGGAATACATGGTAACTTTGGGAGGGGGTCGTAGTGGCCAAAATAGGAGTAATGTGCGATTCAAAATCGAAAAAGTCCCTACGGACCTTAGGGTCCCACGAAGGGTTAAATAAGAGATTTTATAAAAATTTTTACACAATCTACATAAAAAGTATAATTGTTTAAAATAAACTTGCCTGCGCATTAACAATGATTTTGTAGTTTTCATCAGTGCCATCAAAGTCTTTATAAAGTTTTTGCAAAGCTTCAAATTCTTCCTTATATCGCATGCTTGTGATATAATATAAATGTTTAATTAGCGGATTTACTTGATCTCGCTCCTGTTCTTTTAAATTGAATTTCTTAAGATCGCGATTTTTGAAACCAATTCCAAAACAAACAATGCTATTAGTATGTGCAGTTAGTTTAAGTAGAAATTTGTCCAAGGACTCATTTGTGTATGTTATGAGCACAAGAGGACTATTCGCTTTTTCTATTAGCTTGTTTACAATTCTTACAGAAAGATAAGTTTTTCCTGTGCCTGGTGGTCCCTGTATAAGACAGAATTCTTCGCATAGAGCTTTTTTGAATGCTGTTTCTTGGCATTCGTTTAAGTTAAGGTTTCCCGTTATTTTTTCTGAATTCCTATAGCTGTCTGTTTGGTTGTCAGCGTTACAAGAGCTCTGTTTAAGATATGCGGGCGCTGCACTTACAACCTTAAAGAGTTGTCTTTTAAATTTTTAATATTTTAAATTAAAAGGTTAACAGGAACATACCTCGCCAGCAACAATATACCTTTGCATTGGTATAATTCCAGCTCCACCAGCTGCATAAGTTCTTATAACATTATAAACATTGTGATATGGCTCAAAAAATGCTGGGATCTCGAACATGAGAAATTTCTTATTGCAAATTGATGCAATATTGTACTGCTTCACTACATCAATGCTTATCTGGATAGAATTTTTACCATTCCCACAAATACTATAATTTGAATAGTAATAGCAAAACGTTTCATAAAAATTCATATACGATCTTGAATCACTTTAAACTTTTTAGTATTATTTACATCTACTTCGTTTAAGATTACGCAAAATATGAAAACTACGCCTACGCCTACGTCCCATAACCTTTAATGCAAAGTAGACGTCAAAATCTAAATTAATTACACACAAATTGGAACAAACTCCATCTTTGGAAAATAGCCGCGATTTTTAATAACAATTTTTCTTGCCTTTTAAATTATCCTTAAATTTTTACATTTAAATTAATGGAATTAATTTTTGCCGTTTAAACATTCGAATTCATGGAATTAATTTTTGTAGTTTTTATTTGAATCTGAAATTCATCTAAAATTTTGATGCAAAATAGTTGATACATAAAACAAGTTATATCTTAGTAAGTAATAATTGTAATTTTATGGTTAATAGCTTATTGAATAGGTAATAGAATATCCTTACTTTTAATATTCATTTTGCTAAGTTTTGTTTATATATAGCAATGATATAGCAAGTTTTTTTTAGCCCATTTTTCAATTTTCTACCCTTATAACTTCTACACCAGATGAGAGCGACCATTAATTTTTCAGATTTGGAATTAGAAGGCCTTAATACAAATGTTCTACGAAAAAAAAGTGAAAAAATTCATTTTGGCTAAAGCTAAAATAAAGATCGCTGAAAAAATAAAAACATTGATACTAACAATAACAAAAAAAAGTGTTTCATACTTGTAAACCATGCCATGCGAAACTATTACACTCTGGTCATCACTTCCTGAAGAGAAGAGCGGGTAACGTAAGTGAAATGCCACACTTCAAACAGCGTTTTTATGCAGACGCATTGTTTGATATGGCTTAGTAGAAAAATCCAAATCGAACCAAAGCATCTTCTTGTCGTACATGGACACCAGCAGATTGTCACCTTTGGGATGAATAGACATTCCCGAAATCCATTTTGAATTTGATAATAACTTTGCAATGAGCTACTGCTTTACTAAATCATAAATGCGAATATAGTGCTGAGTCTAAAAAATAAAATCAACATGAACACAGTTCTCAACAAAATTAACAAATACTGCTTACAGCAACAAAAAAGCACGGCTTTATGGGATGGAACAGAACACACTGTATCAGACCCTTGCTCTTTGAGAACGGGATCTGGGAGCGTCGTTTTGATAGTTGATGCATGAGTGCAGAGCGATTGGCACCCTCTGGAATAACAGTGGCCAGATAATCGCCACGACCATGCCAAGTTACCTGACGAATGGGTTTAAAGTGGGTTATTAGCACACGCACGCCGTTTTCTTGTTCCTCCTTTTCAGCCACCAGCAACTGTACAGCTGTCTTTATCCGTTCACTTTCCATTGTGTCGAGCTTTGGTGCTTCTGCTAGCAAATCGTAAGTCTTCTTAATAAGCATTTTGTTGCCGAGTTTTGGATTGATAGCAGTAAACGGTTTCCAGAGGCCACAGCTACAATTGATAACTTGACATTAGGTCACCAAGCGACACAGCGAACGACATCGTCCGTTTCGATAGTGCGTATGCAACGACCAGTCGCAATTTCCCAAACTAAAAAAAGTTCGAATTGAGGAACGTCTTCTGTTTAAGCTTAACATAGACATGGTTTATTCAAATGGCCGCCGTGCTACAAAACAAGACCTTCTCTTTCTTGTTATTGCAGCAGCAGTCAACCGTTTGTGCAAAGCAAAGACTTACCACTAGAGCCGTGGATATGCAGGCACTTCACGCAGATTTATATTTTTGTGGCATGAAGTGAAGCTTCCGCTTGTGTGGCTCATCTTTAGCTTGAGCCATTCTTTTTGCTCCTCCTCGTCGAAAAGAAATTCTGGAGGTAGATTGTATGATTCATCATGGCCCATTAAGTCACGTTTTGGAGCTGAAACAGGGTCGTGTATTCGTCGCATATGTTCGCGGCTGGCATCGGTTTCCCAAAGCAAAGATTCCGATCACTAATTCTAAAATTTTAAAAATAAAAATTAAATTTCGTAACAAAAAAAATGTTTTTTGTTTTGGTGTAAAAAAGACTCCAATTAAAAACGAATATTTTTTTTCAATACTAACACAAATCTTCGCATCATCTGTTTTGATTTTTTTTTCATTATCGTTCTTCTTAATATATTCTTTTATACCTATGTTGTTATAAAATAGTAACATAATTATTGGGTAGAGTGTTATAGATACTCTCATTTATTTTATTCGTTCAATTGCAATTCTTAAAAATAATTACGCTACGCAAACAAGTTCGTCTTACCGGTTCGGTTTTACGTTTTTATTAATTATGACTGCTCTCGACCTTTTTATTATATTTTTGATCAAATCGTTGAATTCGATGCATATTTTTCTGAAATTGGTTCAACTGATCAAAATAAATTTTCTTTACGAAGTCCTCTATTCTCGCAGCCTCCGTTAGGCATCTGCAACATAGCCAATTGGGTAGCTCGCCATCGTTCCTAAACTGTAAAACAAGCTTATTGTAGCGAATTGAAACATTTTATAACATTCAAAATTAAATCAATGTCCAGCAAACAACAGATGCTCTTCACCAAGTTATCCTCTTCTCGCTGCCTTCTGCAAATAATACCCCAACCAATATCCTGTTTTGTAGCGCAAAGCCGACACATTTTTCCGATGCTTGAATTTAATTTTTCTTCGTTCATAAATTTTTTGGAAATTGTTCACAAAATCAAATAAAAATAAAAGTTGCACGATCCGAAGCAAATATCAATAAAACACTTATTTGCAAATGGCTGACTTTCGATTAAACACTTGACAGATCTGAGGTGAACTCACGTACACAATACATGAGTTTCACCAAAGTAGAGAAAAACGCAGAAATAAAATGATATCATATGTTTTGACGTCACAAAATTTAAGTTTCCTATCTCTTTATCTCTGATGTGCGATACCTGGGCATAAGTGCAGTTTACAGCCCACACGTAAATAATTTTTTCTTGTTTTATTAAACGTATTTTAGCCTCCTTAGTGCAAAAGTGCTAAAATAAAATGTTGGTCTCGAATGGCTTAGGAGATAAAATTCGCGAAATTTTCAAAATTCAGTGCGAATTATGAAGAGTGCGGATCAAAGCCCAAAATAAAAAATTAAATGTAGCCCAAAATTAAAACAAAATATATGATATACAAAATCCTATATATAAACGAGAATTTTATCCAGAAATACTATAGACAGCGAAGCCGGTGTTGGACTTACTGAGGGTTGTAATCCCTAAGCAGCGGCCCTTGAAAATTATTTGCCCTTGTACGGAGTGTTAAAAACAAGCTTAAATTTTTAAATTTTTCACGAATTTTATCTCCTAAACCATTAAATGCCGACATTTTTTTGTAGATTTTTGGACTCAAGAGGCCCAAATACGTTTAATAAAAATAAGTAAAAAATTATTTACGCGTGGGCCGTAAACTGCAACTATTCCAGAAAACCAGGTGTTTTTGACAACACCATGAATTTCTTCGCTTCTGTCAAAAAATTGTGAGCAAAAGAGCGAAACTGTTGATAGTTGTCAAATTTTGTTATTTGTTTGAGTTGCTTAATGATGTGCTATTATTTTTATTGTGCGAATTAAGTGTAAATAAATATTTAATGTAATTAATTGTGCCGTGTTGTGTTGATAAAAAGTTATTGCAGTTGTCTTCGCCGATTTGCCAAGTTTGTCATTGAATTTTTTGGCCATTTTATCAGAAACGTGCGCTGGAAGGTGCCGCCGACATGAAGCTTCGGCCAGCATGCAAATTGTCTTGCATTCACATCGTGTTTTTTTCATAACTCACAGCGTCTCATATATTTTTTATTGTTTTCCATATCACTTTATTTATTTATTTATTTATTATTATTATTCATCAAACAGAGATTTATTCTCTTAATGACTACTTAAAAATTGAAAATACAGTATATTATAACAATTTGATACAGGTTACGTTAAGTTACTGGAATTATTACCTACACTATTAAAATATAAAAGCAGAGAATTCTTAAAGACACTCCTACTTAAACCTAGATTAAAGTCTATATCTCGACATACTGAATTTGCTAGTCTTAAGCAACGAGTGATTGGTTCGTTCATATTGTAGTTTACTCTATGAAATGGCTCATGAAATAATCTTCGAGATCTCAGATCACGTGAAGGTACGTGAAAGCTTACTTGAAAAAGCAAAGTGGAACAGTTTATTTCAAAGCATATTAAATCCCGTACGAACATAATGGCAAAATATTTACGGCGATTTTCTAAGGATAGAATACCAAGAAGAAGCCTTCTCACATAATATTCTGGCATTTCGATATTCCAATTTAAGCGACTGATTGCAATTCTCGTAAAGCGACGCTGAATTCTTTCGATTCTATTAGAAGCGCATCTATAGAAAGGGTCCCAGATTATGCAGCAGTATTCTAAGATAGATCTTACAAATGCAAAATATAACGATTTCAAAGAAAATGGATCACAAAGGTCTTTAGTGTTTCTGTTTATAAAACCTAACATAGCATTAGCTTTTGCTACAATATAGTCTATATGCTTTGAGAACCTTAGTTTATTATCAAGTATAACTCCAAGATCTTTCTTTTCAGTTATTCTAGACAATGTCATAATTCCGAGTTTATATGTGTAAACTACGGGCGATAAAATTCGATTGAAAGTCAAACTTTGGCATTTAGATATATTCAGCGGCAATAAATTGTCGCTGCACCAAACAGATAAATGGAGCAAATCTCTTTCAAGATTCAAACAATCGTTAGTGTTTTTTTAATAGAAAAAATCTTTATGTCATCAGCATACATTAAACACTGAGAAAATTTTATTTTTTTAGGAATGTCATTTACGAATAAAAGAAACAGAAGTGGCCCCAAGTGACTGCCCTGCGGAACTCCTGAAGAAACCGATATAGCGTCTGACAGTATATTGTTAATACGAACAAATTGTGTCCGTCCTGTAAGGTATGACTCGAACCATTTTAAAAAGTTAGAGTGAAAGCCAATTAATTCGAGTTTTTTTATGAGTAACTCATGATGAACTCTATCAAAGGCTTTAGAAAAATCTGTAAATATAACATCACATTGATGTCCTTCTTCAAAACAATTCAAAATATATTTAGAAAATATTGCCAAATTTGTAGCTGCTGACCTTCCCGTGATAAAACCGTGTTGATACGGTAATATAACCTCTTTTATTAAAAAAGTGAGTCTGTTATAGACTAATTTTTCAAAAAGTTTAGGGATAGTGGATATTTTACATATTGGACGATAATTAGAGACCTCGTTTTTAGAACCGGATTTATGGATCGGTGTAATGTAAGTAATTTTCCAATCCGTTAGAAATTCGCTTTTACTTAATGATTGATTAAAAATTGTCGTTAATGGTAAACATAACGCGTCTGCGCAACTTTTTAATAGAATGGGTGGAAAACCATCCCATCCGGGTTGTTTATCTAGGTTTAGTTGCTTTAACCCTTCCCAAACTTCTATTGAGCTAAATTCTAGGTCACCAAAATTTAGTAAATAACAGGATGAGTCTGTGTAGGTATTTGTATTTGTATTTGTGATGTTGTTTGAAGAAACATATACTGATCGAAAGAATTCCGCGAAAATATTGCAAATTGATAGAGGGTCAGATGTTGTATTGCCCATGTATTGAATAGTATTTGGAATGCCTGTAGACTTCTTTTTGCTATTAATAAAATGCCAAAAACTTTTGCTATTGGTCTTCAGTTGACATTCTATCTGGAAAATATAATTTTTATATAAAAATTTGTTCAATTGATCACATTTCCTTTGAAGAAAGCGATAATTATATAAAAGAATTTGATTATTATTTGATTTTCTGTAAAGTTTATATGCTTTATTTTTTTTATTATTTAAATTAATAAGCTCTTTATTGAACCATATTGGTTTTGATAAATTTTTTAAAGAAGCTCTAGGAATGTAAAGGTTTATAGCTTCTTTAAGCTTCTTTGAAAAAATATTGTAATTTGTTACTAAGTTATCATTATTTAACTTATTATTTAACTAGACAACCAATTAACATTTATTAAGAAAAGCGAAATGTTGGTATAATCACCTTTGGCAAAATCAAAATTTAAACTATTTCCGTTTACAGGTTTTAAATATTTATAGAATTTAACACTAAGACATAATGCTGTGTGATGATTTGAATTAAGTAACGATGCGGAGCTAAAGCTATTTACATCGGCATTGATTTCACTATCCACAAAAATTAAATCAAGTAAGCGATTGGAGTTGTTATATATACCATTAATTTGGTGGAGATCAAACTCTGCCAGCCTATCAACAACCTCGCATTCACTATTATTAGCAACATTATATGGTAACCAATAATGCATATCCTCATCAAAACTCCAATCTATGTTGGGGAGATTGAAATCACCCATAACTACAACATTCTGATTATCTTTGAGATTATTCAATATGCTTATACAATTATCCATATGTAATTTATATAAATCAATAGAACTATTTGGTGGTATATAACTTAGTATAACGAAAATTTATTCTCACTTTAATCTCAGTAAAATCTTATAAACTTGCAGAAAGACACGAATTTAACAAAATTCGTTTCCATTGCAATTCACCATTAGCTGTTTTTGACAAGAGCGAGGAAACATAATTTTATCATTTTGAGAGAGAAGTGTCAAACTCACTAACACCTCTATTTCTTACACCATGTTTAGTACTAAGCCTCGTTTTAATAAATAACTTTAAATCCATTTTCTCCTGTCTTTTTCTTCTTCTGTGACTTTTTATCGGCGATTTAAAACACTGGGTTTTAACGTCAACATTTTTGGTCCTATCGAGCCCGATCACGGAAAATTCTTGCATTCAAATTATTTATTAAATCTTACAAAAAGCCTGTCTTTCCAATCTTCACATCATCATCATCTTAATCATCATAAAAACCACCACCACTAGCACTACTAGCACTGCGGGCAGCGGTTTCGTCGCTTTCTTCATCATTTCATCTTTTATCCATAGTCCTCAGACGGACTGCGCTTGGCAGTTTTCAAAAAAACAATAGGTTAGTGGTTGATTTTGATTTTGGAGTTAAAAAAGAGCAATTCATAGTTTTGTGAAAAGAAATCTAAATTTAAGACAGAGTCAAAAAATTAAAAACATAGATTTTAGAACGTGAGTTAAAACAAACAAAAAAAATATTTTGAAGCATTTTAATTATTTTTACATGTCCTTTAATATTGTAAACTTAAAAAATAACAAAATAATAGAAATAAAAAAAAACGAAAGTGCTTGAGATTGTGTATGCGTGTGTGTGGGCCAACGATCTCCCAGTGCATCAGCAAGTGCAGCAAAGTTAAATTGGCTTTCTTTGCTGGCGAACGTCCTCCAAGTACTACCACCAGCAGCACAAGCAAGTGCAGTGCAAAATTTCTTGCTAGCCAACATCCTTTAAGTGCCATCCCCAGCAGCACAAGCAAATGAAGCGCAAATTCTCCGCTTTCAATTTATTTAATTTACGCCGGAGTAAAATAGCAGAAATTTGCCTCTGCGCTTGAGACATGCTGAAATGGTGCTTTTGAAATATTGGAGAGTTGACCAGTCAATTGAATTGTGCTGCACTTGCTGGTGCTGCTCGTGGCGACTCTCGGAAAACGTTGGCAAGCAGAAGAATCAGGAAATTTGCACTGCACTTGCTTGTGCTACTGGTGGTGGCACTTGGAGGACGTTCGCCAGTGAAGAAAGCCAATTTAACTTTGCTGATGTACTGGAAGATCGTTGGCTCACGCACACACAAACTCAAGCACTTTCGTTTTCTTTTTTATTATTTTGTTATTTTTTAAGTTTTTCAAGTTTACAATGTTACAAGTATACGAAATAAGTTGCAAGTACAAGCTATCGAATTAAATATGTCGCAAATTGATTAAAATGCAAATTAAATAAAATATTTGCGCTAAAACACGACCGAATTGTGAAACGTCAAAATTTGTAATTGTCAAAATTTCATCCTACATTTGACACAGCAAAAAAGACAAATTTATTTCAACACACACAAATTTTATTCAACCTGATATTTTCTATCCTACCACAACTGAAAAGTTTCCTTTTGACACACAGCCTATATATATAA
Source organism: Dichetophora obliterata (assembly GCA_963920525.1). Classification (NCBI taxonomy): domain Eukaryota; kingdom Metazoa; phylum Arthropoda; class Insecta; order Diptera; family Sciomyzidae; genus Dichetophora; species Dichetophora obliterata. The sequence continues at coordinate 156,117,034 of OY986439.1, forward strand.
ATTGAAAAAGAAGCAAAAGTTCGCATCAGGTCACCTTGATCATTTTTTGTAATCGCGTTGTTTTTTCGTAAGATAAAAATAAAAACAGGTTTAGTTTGCTTGTCTTCAATTGTTTCAAAATTTGTGGTTAATATACATGTGTATGTATGTATGCAAAAATTAACACACACTTTTTTGACGCGCTCAACTCTGCTCATTTAACAGAGGTTTTAAGCTAGCTGTTAGTCTGCTTTGTATTCGCTCGCGAAGTTCTGTTAAGTTAACACAATAACGTTATTCTCTCTGTGTGCTATAGTACTATAATACAGCAACATAAAATAAAAACACAGTTGAAAAGATCATTAACATGCAATAACAAAAGAGTTCAGCTACTACAGCTTTTTCACACTTTCTCCGCAATTGATCATTATAAGAACCAACCTAAATATCATTGAAATATTTCAAAGATATCGATAAAAGTGGTCCAAAAAAAACCAAAACGGAGACAAATTTACCCACCATAATATGGGTATGAGATATGATCATTATTAAAACAAAAGTAGTTAGAACAAACAATGCAGAGATATCGTAAAACAAAAGTTGTTTAAATCATGTTTAAATAAATTTTAAAGTACGTCGTAAAATTACGTAAAGTACATAAAGTAAAATTTCTCTGCATTATTCTTAGCAAAATCAATTTTAAAAATAAAAATTAAATTTCGTAACAAAAAAAAATGTTTTTTGTTTTGGTGTAAAAAAGACTCCAATTAAAAACGAATTACAAAATTCAATTACATAATTCATGTTTTGATTTTTTTTCATTATCGTTCTTCTTAATATATTCTTTTATACCTATGTTGTTATAAAATAGTAACATAATTATTGGGTAGAGTGTTTATAGATACTCTCATTTATTTTATTCGTTCAATTGCAATTCTTAAAAATATTTACGCTACGCAAACAAGTTCGTCTTACCGGTTCGGTTTTACGTTTTTATTAATTATGACTGCTCTCGACCTTTTTATTATATTTTTGATCAAATCGTTGAATTCGATGCATATTTTTCTGAAATTGGTTCAACTGATAAAAATAAATTTTCTTTAGAAGTTTTTCGACAAAAAATTTGTGATATTTGGCTTAAAATAAAAACTTCATATGAGAAATGTTTAAGATATATTGAGGAGCAAGAAGACTCTGAAGATATTGAAGTAGTTAAAGCAAAAAATACAACAACTTTTCGAACCTACGTTTTTTGTCTATCAAAAATTAATGAGCTTTTATATCAGCAGCCTTTATCTGCTACTACTCCGGCGAGCTTGACACTTCCAGTGAAAAACGATAAATTTTCAAATAATCTTCTCTTACCAACATGTGGCATGGAGGTGTTTAAAGGGAACTATTTATCCTGGCCAACATTTAGAGACATGTTTACCGCGCTTTATATTAATAATTCAAGGTTAAGCGATGTCGAAAGGCTATATCACAATAAAACGAGTGGTGGTGCTAAAGAAATCGTTAAAAAATCTCCCGTAACACATGGGGGCTTTTTTCTTGTTTGGCAGAATTTAAAAGATACTTATATGAATAAACGCATTCTTGTAAATAATCAATTAAAATTACTTTTTGATCTTCCTGTGGTATCAACTGAAAATGCAGCAGCTCTTAAGAATCTACAAAGAGGTATTAATAATTGTTTGTATGTGCTTAAATTGTATGATAATTGGGACCCAATATTGATTTGTTGTCAAAGGCTGCTACGTGATAATACTTTAGATTTGTGGGAGGAGATTTTTAAAAAAACTGCAATTCCTAAATAGAGTACTTTGGATGAATTTCTAACCAATTGTCATCAAAACCTTGATTCGATTCTGGATATTAAGGGGAGTTCTTCTTCAAGAATTCAAACAAAACAAAATGTATCTCAAGTTCAAACAATTAAAAAAAAACTTAATTCATATCATACAAATATATCGGTCTCAACTTGTATTCTTTATTCGAAACAACAACACTTTTTGCGCTCCTGCCCTAAGTTCTTAAAACTTTCTATTACTAATAGATATTTATCCATTAAAAAATACAATTGTTGCCTAAACTGCTTAACTAGAAACCATTCTGTTAAAGAATGCCGTAGTTCATTTAGTTGTTCAGTGTGTAAGAAAAGACATCACCCACTTTTACATAGAACAAATTCTGATGATATGCCTTCAACTTCAGGGTCTCATCATTCGGAAGGGACGCCTGATTTCAATAGTGAACCTTAAGTAGTCTCGCAATCAATTCATCACATACAGTCCACTTTATCACATAGCTCTTGTTCATCCAATAAACAGTTCTGTTTACCTTCTCGTACCCTATAGCAACGTCATTCTTGGAACAACTACTGTTCTTATTTGTCATTTAAGCGTTTCACTTGCAGCTCGTTCTTTGATCGATTCTGCTTCAGAAGCATAGTTTATTTCTGAACGGCTTCGAAACATGCTTAACTTCCTACTTCTCGTACTCAAGCAAAAATTTCTGGTGTCAATCAAAAGATATCTGCGAATCCTTCGCAGTAATGTTCGTTTGTCTTGAGTTCTTCAATCGATTCTAATTTGAATATTGAGGCTACAGCTCTGGTGCTTCCTCAAATTACTAGCAATCATCCATCCATTTCTATAGATTTAACTGTTGAGCATCATATGCCTAATGTTTCATAAGCTGATGCCAATTTTCTGAAAAGTGGACCCGTCGACGTCTTGATTGGTGGGGATCTTTATTCCTTAGTTATGCTTGACAGGGTCAAACGCAACTTTCTGGACGGACTTATTGCCCAAGAGACAGTGTTTGGGTGGATTCTCACTGGTTCATTATTCAATACAAATGTATCTTGTTTCACAAAACAAATAAGTTTTAGTGACGAAATATCGCTTGATAAGCAAATTCAACGGTTCTGGGAATTAGAAGAGATTCCCAAGAAAAAAATTCACAACAGAAGCTGATAAATTCTGTGAACAAAATTTTGTCCAAACTACTAGCAGATATATATTTGTGAGAGTGCCGTCAATCTGATGTCTAATTATTTGCTAAATAGGTCTCAAAAAGTCAACGTTGGTCAATTGTCTTCTCAGTATAAACTAGTCTTAAATAGTGTTCCACAAGGATCCATACTAGGTTCTCTTTTGTTTTCATTGTTTATAAATTATATTTTCTGTGTGTGCAAACATGCATCTGTTCATGCTTATGCAGATGGTGTACAACAGTATTTGTCACGTCAAACTTCGCTTCTTGAAGATCTTTGCTGTAGATTGAATGAAGATCTTAGCAGTATTAATAATTGGGCCAGTAGCAATGGTCTTCAACTAAATGCATTAAAGTCGTATGTTCTTCTCATTTGTAAAAATAAAAAATTGTTTAAATGATGTCCCGGATTTGTTTATTGGAACAAATAAGCTTACTGTTGTGTCAAAAATTGTAAATCTCGGTTTCCATATTAATTCGTCTCTATCATGTGTTGATCATTTTAACAAAGTAGTCAAAAAAGTTTATTATGTCCTTCGTAATTTGAGAATGTCAGCTTGTGTAACTCCTGTTGATATAAAACGAAAGTTGGTGATCCAACTGATCTTACTAGTTATAATGTATGCTGAAACAGTATACAGTAAACTTGACTCATCCTCCCAATTAAAACTTCAAATTGCTTTTAATTATGCCACACGCTATGTATACGGCTTGCGAAAATTTGACCATTTATCTAATTACAGAAATGCAATACTCGGATGTGATTTGACTGCATACTTGAATGCAAGAAACTGTATATATTTGCATAAACTTATTCACGAGAAAGCACCGCCTAATCTTTATTCAAAACTTCAGTTCTGTCTGTCTCGAAGAAGTCATATGTTAATTGTACCTAGGCATAACTCGCTGAACTCATATTATTTGTTTTCCGTTAACGCCATTAGAATATGGAATGCATTGCCTAGAAGGATAAGAGAAATTACTAGGAGAGGAATTTTTGGGCAATCTATTTTATCTTTTTTCTACTCAAACAACTTAAATTTTTAATTTCTTCTCTCTTCTCAGCTCCCTATTATATCTTATAAATCTATAATTCTTTATATTTTTGTTTTTTCATTTACTACTCAATCACCACTGTATTAATATAAAACTTTTTACTCTTTTTAAATAAATTTTTGGCTTACATTTTAAGTTACCTATACCTTAAATTAATTAAGTTACACAAAATTAAATGCAATCCAAATATTCTCAATTAAGCATAGTTGTTATTTAAAATTATATTATTTTGTACTATAAGAGAACATAGTTCTAAGTGTACTAATCTATAGCTTTAATAATAATAAATAATAAAAAAATAATAAAAAAATATAGCACTAGTAGATATATTGTTTCGTTACCCTTCAAAGGAAATTTTCAATTTGAGATCAAACTTGGTTCTTCTCGACACATCGCCATTAAACAATTTCTTCGAAATGAAAATTATTTACTAAAAAAGCCTCAACTTAAATCAGCTTACGACATGTTGTTAACGAGTATCTTTATCTCAACCATATGAAAAAACTGGAAACGCCAAAATTTCATCACTTTCCACAGCATTTCTACCTTCCACATCATGCTGACATTAAACCTGACAGCTGAACGACAGCTTTACGAGTTGTGTTCAATGCATCTAGTTCTACATCGAATGGATACAGTCTTAACGATGTACTTCATGTTGGCCCAGCTCTGCAATTTGACTTAACATTTCTTATTTTACGATGGACATTCGTTAGGTATTTTTTTAATAGTGATATTCAGAAAATGTATTGACAGATCCTCGTCCATCCTTTACATAGATCTTTTCAAAGAATTCTCTTTCACGAGTCTCTGGATACTGACGTATCTGATTTTGAGCTTTAAACTGTAACATTTGGTGTTAGCTGTACCCCCTTCCTTGCGATTCGTACTCTTTTACAGCTGGCCTCAGATGTTCAAGATATTTATCCTCTGGCAGTTTTTATTCTCGAGAGTTATATGTATGTAGATAATGTTCTAGCTGGTGCTCATGATGTACAAACGGCTTTAAAAGCCAGAGCTTATCAGTGCGCTAAAGTCTGCTGGATTTTCTCTTCAGAAATGGACTGCAAATCAAATAGACATATTGCGAAATCTTCCAAAAGAACATCTACTGGATACCGAATTTCTAAACTTTGATGAGACAAGCAATGCTAAGGCTCTGGGAGTTCGATTGAATGCGCTCAATGATAACTTTTACTTCAGTACTTCACCAATTAACAGCAGCAAACTGTTCACAAAAAGGGATATCTTATCCACAACGGCAAGACTTTTTGATCTTGCTGGATGGTTAGCACCAATATTTCTGGTAGCTAAAATCATTATGCAGCACGTTTGGCTTAACCAAACGGGATGGGATGAGGTCGCATCTTCTTCAACTCTTGTAAAATGGAAAAACTTTGCGGATAACTACCAGTACATCAACCAAATCCAACTAGATCGTTGGGTTTCTTACACATCAAATAGCTTAGTGCAAATTCATGCATTTTCCGACACCTCAGAAAAGGCATACGCCGGGGCGATCTATATCCGAATCAATAACGATTCAAATATAACGACGTCTTTGCTCATGGCCAAAACAAATGTAGCACCATTAAAGAGCATTTCGTTGCCTCATTTAGAGCTTTGTGGAGCAGTTCTTCTTGCTGAAATGCTTGATACACTTTTAGCTGAATTAACAATAAAAGTTGAGAATATATTTTGTTGGACTGATTCAACTATCGTTCTTTCTTGGCTTCAAAAGCCAACTTGTGCTTGGACTTGTTTTGTCGCAAATCGAGTTTGCAAAATACAAGAAAGAGTCAGTTGACAAAACTGGCACCACCTTGATAATCCTGCTGATCTCGGAAGTCGTGTCTAATAACAATTTGTGGTGGCATGGTTCAAGTTGGTTAATTCACGATTTTTCTTTGTGGCCTCATTTTCAAAAGTGTGTTACTGAAACAACCTTAGAAGTGAGAGCAGTAAAAACACACGCTTGTTTCTTTTCTAATTATGCGGATAGTCTTATCAAATTTTCTTCACTACATAGGGCATATCGTGTCTTATCATACATTTTTCGGTTTTTCTACAGAACGCATAGTAGGTCTAGAAACCAACATTAATTTAATTCTTTAATAATAAGTAGAACGGAAATATCAAAAATTAAAACTGGTTTGATAATCATTTGTCAAAAGGTACACTATGCTGATGAATATCAAAGTATTTCTAATAAAATTTATATTAACTCTAAGAGTACAATACTTACACTTAATCCATACATAGACTGCAAAGGATTTTGCGAGTAAATGCACGACTTTCTAATTCGCCTCTTCTTTCATTTAACGAAAAGCATCCTATTCTTATACCCTATAATTGCCGATTTACAGAACTGCTAGTACAGTTTATGCACAAAATATCACTGCAAATGCTCTACTTCTCCGCTTAATTTGACAACAATATTGGATTCCTTAAGCCAAAAATCTAGTTAAAGCCATTATCCATAAATGTAAAATTTGCGTCTTATGTTGTGACTAATTAGTCACAAACGTTAATAATTAACTTAAAACAGTTATGATTGCAATGAACACTGATCTGCCTCAATTGAAAGTGAGTAATCAGCATTCATTGCAATTCAAAAGTCAAGCTCATGGTTAATAAGCGACTAAATAGTTGAGTAAAGAATATGCGTATAAAGAAAGCCAGCTTGCTATTTTAGCTGCGCTTCTGTTAACATGACTTGACTACTGTTTTACAAAAATGCAGTCGTTGCATTTTTGGACTTTGGCTTATTAAGCGCGAGGTAAATATTTAAATTGATATTTTATTGTTGTAACCAACATGGTTATGAAATCTGAGCCAAAGTTCCCATGGCTGGGCGGTCGAGTATGAGTGTATGTATGTTTGTTTTAGAAGAGTAGCGGCAGTATTAAAAATGTATGTGCATGCAAATAAGCATGAATAATTGTTTTGTTTATAATAAGAATACTTTTTTGTGTATCTAAAATAATAACAATGAGATTGCCTAGGTTAAGAATTTTACTTTAAGGTTGTTTATATTTTAAGGTTAAGTTATTGAGCCAAATAGAATCTCACCCAAGAATGGAAAATTGTAACTAAGTTAAGAAAATGAAGAAGAAGAAAGCGAGATCAGATTTGTTATAAATATCTGATCTCTGCAAATAAAGTGGGGAGTTGAAAAAATAAGATAAAGTGACGAGAGTGGCACTAAAAATAAAAGTGAAGTATTAAATTAAAGGAAAAACTAAATAGAGACTTTTTATTCAAATCAAAAGGAACAGGGTGAAAAATGGACAATTTTGGTAATTATTCTTTCGGTTTGGGAACCACTAAAAATCCCCATTAATTTTAAACTATCGCGGCAACCTTACGGCTGCCTATTGAATGGCATAAACCACCATGCCTCCCAAACAAAGAGGTGGTTAATATAACAAAAATTAGGGAGATTGTAGGACTTACGCGTATCCTCAGCGGAGGATACAACAAAATGGCGCAGCCGGCAGGATCCTTCTGTCCACAGGGACAGCAAGGATGTTAGGATCCTTATTGTTACAGGAACAATAAGGACAATTTTGGTTTGTTTAATTTTATAAAGTTTTAGAGAAGGACAACTTTTGTTAGATCCTTCTGTTACAGGAACAGCAGGTGTTTTAAAAAAAATGGATATTAAAAAAGTAATTACTAGGATCCTTGCTGTTATAGGAACAGTAAGGACATTGGTTCTTTTGCAAAGATTCAAAGTGATCGGTGAGACCTTGTTGTTACAGGAACAACAAGCATATTTTGGAAAGATTTATTTTATGGAATTTGAATGTTTGATAGGTCTTTATTGTTACAGGAACAATAAAGAAAATTTTTTGTTAGCACGTTTAAAAAAAAAATGTGTGTTTTTAATGTTTTAAATAATAAGAAATTATTTATACTTATAAATTATGGAATTACACTGTTGGGTATATTGAAAAAAAAAATTTTTTTGTGCAAAATGATAGTTTTTGGCCTAAAATTCTGTGGGATTTTTATCTTTCTGCTGGAAATATATTATTGATGGCGGATTCATCTTTTAACACCTCTCGGAAAGAGGATGGCAGGAATATTTTTCTTTTGTATATAAAGGTTTAAGTTTGAAACCCTTTTTAGGAATTCAATTTTTGGTAAAAATTTTTTTTTAGATAACACATATTGTCAACAACAATTTTTGTATCCACTAAGTGACAATCATGAGGACTGTACTAGGAGAATTTTCGAAGACCATCCTGGCAAATCAAACCTGGAAGCAGATTTTATGGAAAAATAGAAAAGGAACTAAATCACCGTGGAAGATTTATCAACAGAGAATATAACCAGTCAGCTTCAAGGAAGTCTAAAGCGGCATGAATTTTAAAATTTGTTATAAAATATACAAAATAAAAAAAAGAATTTTTTATATAGCAAAGAATATTTGTATTACAAAAGTCAACTAATGTATGGTTAATATGTGGAAAAAAAACCTTAAATAAATGGGAATTAAACAAAAAATATAAAAATGTGTTTTGTAAGCTTTAAATTTGTATTTTTTCATGTACCTCATGGCAGGAGGAGAATATGATTTTCATTGAGTGTTTATTTTATTTATCACACGGAGTGTTATAGTAAATTTGCAGGAAGCAAGTCAGAAGATAGACCAGGATTACATTGAAGAAACGGACTGGTTAAACGAACAATTATGAATGTAAACGACATAGCGAAAACGGTGAATAATTTGGTGCCCTTTTTTCGGGTACCGAGTCACCGGCAGAAGTATATAGGTTTATCCAGGGATGTGACCTGGCTGCGAGAGCAGTTAAGAAAGTAGATATCCAAATTTTCATAGAGTGCATAAAACTCCGGGGACGCTTTCGAACTATGTAGGAGCCGACAATTTGACAAAGTAGAGGATATTTACATATTGATTAAGTCAAATTATCTGAGGGCAACTACATACGATTCAATAATTATTGCATTATCTAGGTGTGAACAAGACCCCGGGGAAAAAATAATTGCGTTTGCTAGATTCAATAGAAGCTAGGTTAGGCTAGGTTAGGCTAGGCTAGGTTCAATAGAAGCTAGAGGGAGAGACTGTATAGGGGAGGACAAATCACTCCTCAAACAATTAAATATTTCCGTAGTTACAGCATTTAAAGTCGGTATATTGGATCCTAAGATAAGGACAGTAGTGTTATCATTGTCAGGGAATGACCTATCAGAGTTGGTAAAAAAGGCTTCAGATTTAGAATATATGTGGAAGGACAAAAGCAGGAATGGGTCAGAACGACATTCACAGCGTCAAACTTGCACGATACAAGAAAGTGACGAAGAACACAGATGGAATAGAAGAGTAAATCAGGGTTCAAGAATAAGAGATGTAACACCAGTAGATAGGTTCGAAGACGAAAAGCAGAACCAATATAAAATGAACATCATGTGTTCATTCTGCAACGGACAAGGACACACAAGAGATGAGTGTCTTTCGAGGAAAAATTCTCCGTATTGCGAAACATGTCAGAAGTATGGTCATAAAAATTGTTGGATAAGTTCACCCTCATTCGACCCAAGGGGACAGCAGAAATATTTTAGACAATTTGCTAGTAGACAGCAGGAAAACAGGAACATATTTAATGATCGATTGAGGTTTAGGGCAAATAATTTTGGTAATGAACTGCAAGTGAGACAGCAACTGGTACACTGTATGTGGTGTGACAAGGTGGGTCATGTGCAGGATGAGTGTTATAGGAGGAACAACTGGGAAAATCGGCAGGGAAACTTTCAGGGGCCCAGCCAAGGCCAATGAGCTGGGAACCCCGAAATAAGAGCGAAATAAGGTCATCAAAGATAGTAACGGATAATTCTACGTCTAGAAAGATTGTGAATAACTGTATATCTAAGCCAATAGAAAGGATAGTAACAGATAATTCTACGTCTGAAGAGATTGTGAATATCTGTACATCCAAGCCAGTGGAAAGTTCAGTAACAGATCATTCAGTAGTAACAGAGAATTTGACATCCGAAAGGATTGTAAATTTCTGTACACCTCATTCAGAAAGGAATGTCGAAAACATAAGCCCAGAATCGATTGTAACTGTTGGGTCGTTGCAGGCGACATCAAAAAAGGTTATAGAAACACTCGGGGAAATAAAAAAAAATCGATGTGGTATTCGAAAAATTAAATGGAAATATGAGAAAAGAAAAATTCAATGTGGTAGCAGGAAATTTAAATGAAAATGTAAGAAAAGAATGTCAATGAGGTAGCAGGAAATTTTAATGGAAATATGATAAAAAAAATCCGATTTGGTATTCGAGAAATTAAATGAAAATATAATAGAAGAAAAATTCAATGTGGTAGCAGGAAGATTAAATTAAAAAGTAACACAAGAGAAATGCAATGTGGGATTAGAAAAATTAAATGAAAATATAACAAATGATGGTTGGCATAAAAATATGACGGTGTTGGATAAGAAAAAGGGTGAATGTTTTGGAATCTCCAAAGTAAATTATGTGTTTTTAGAAATTCCTTGCAAGAATGCTATAAATGGTAGACTCGTTCTTCTTGTAGATTCCGGAGCGGACACGAGTTTAGTGAAACAAAACGCATTACAAACAATTGAGGACAGGGGAAAAGAAATAAGATATTTGTGTGGAGCATTCGGGGGTTTCGTGAAAACACTTGGGTCAGTGAAGATAGAACATGACGAGGTAAATAATCTTAGTTTTAAGTTGCACGTAGTGGCACTAGAACAAGGACTGCCTGCAGATGGCATATTAGGCCGCGATAATTTGTGGAATAAATCTATCATAAATACGATAGATAAAACAGTAACTATATATGACCAAGAAGGAGGTAATATAAAATTACCATTGAAACAAATGAATGAGTTAAGCTCCATTAGCTACAGTGAGGAAATGCAAATAAAAGCTAGGACCATATGAACAGTAAGAATTAAAGTAGAGACAAAGATTCCGGTGGTAGTGGTACATAAACAGGAGATAGTGCCAGGGGTTTATTTAGGAGAAAGTTTAACGAAGGTAGAGAACGATACCGCATTTGTATCAATTTTGAATTCAAATAATGAGGATGTTATCTTGCCGAGGTACTATAAACCGAAATTTTCCAATTATAACACATTTAAAATGAAGTCAGGCTCAATGTGTGGAGTAAACGAGTGTAAGGTAAAAGAAAGGATTAACAAATTAACACAGACAATTAAATTAGATGAAAATTTGAACTTAGAGGAAAGGTGGAGAATTTAATAACGGCACACCATGATATTTTTCTATTGGAAGGAAATAAATTAACATATACTCCAGTGATAGAACACGACATTCAGGTTCAAGCAAATCAGCCTCCAATAAATCAAAAACAGTATAGATTACCTCAAACACATAGAGAAGAAATTCAAAAACAGGTAGAACAACTTTTAGAAGACGGCATTATTAGGCCGAGTAAATCACCGTGGAATTCGCCATTGCTGTTAGTACCAAAGAAAGGAGGAAGCGATGGTAAGAAAAAGTGGAGATTAGTCATAGATTTAAGAAAGGTAAATGAAGAAACAATTAAGCAGGTTTTTCAATACCAAGGATTGATGAAATATTAGATCAATTAGGGCACTGTAGACATTTTTCAACATTAGATTTGGCCAGTGGGTACCATCAGGTTCTCATGAGTAAGGAAGACAAAAAGAAAACAGCATTTAGTACAGCATTTGGTCATTATGAATTCAATAGAATGCCATTTGGACTCACCGGAGCTCCAGCGACTTTCCAGCGATTGATGAATAATATACTGACACCATTACAATGCATAGATTTTTTCGTATATTTAGATGATGTGGTAATTTATGGCAAAAATTTACAGCAACATGGGGAAATATTAGCACAAGTATTCCAGAGACTTAGGGGAAATTGCTTAAAATTGAATACGGACAAGTGTCAGTTTCTGCGTAGAGAAATAGCATACCTGGGACACAAATGTTCGGAATTAGGGGCGTTACAAGATCCACAGAAATTTAAATGCGTAAAGGATATTCCAATACCGAGAAATAGGAAAGAGGATCAAGCAGTTTTAGGAATAGCTAATTATTACAGGAAGTTCATAGAGAATATGTCACAAATGGCATCACCCATAAATAATTTATTAAAGACAGACAGAAAGTTCCAATGGTCAGATAAGTGTCAGGAAGCATTTGAAAAAATAAAGGAAGCGGTGACTTCATCACCCATTTTGGCATATCCCGACTTTAGCAAGCCGTTTTTACTAACTACATATGTGAGTGGTGAAGCATTAGGAGTAGTGTTGTCACAGGGTGCAGTAGGAGAAGATCGACCAATTGCATTTGCAAGCAGGTCATTAAACAGCGCAGAGAAAAGGTATTCGACAATAGAAAAAGAGTTTTTGGAAATTGTCTGGGCGACAAAAAATTTTAGGGCATATTTGTTAGGAAGGCCGTACAAGATATATACAGATCACCAACCATTGAGAGGAATAGTGAATCTGAAGGACCAAACTTCGAGATTAGCAAGGTTTAGACGCAAAATGTCAGAGTATGATTTTGAAATAATTTATAAACCAGGGAAAAAGAATTTAAGCGCCGACGCCTTGAGTAGAGTACCGCGTGGAAGCGAAGAAGTCGCACTAGTACAATCGCGGGAGAAGATAATAGGAGTGGAAAGGCCATTTACGAATTTATATATTGATCTGATTGGTATACTACCAGAAACGCGTTTAGGGAATAAATATATCTTGATACTCCAAGACGAATTCTCGAAATATTTGAAGTGTGTTGCCGTACCTAATGCAGACGCAATCACGATCGGAAACGCCATATTGAATAATAATATTCCTGAAACAATAATAACTGATAACAATTCCAGTTTCACGTTAAAATTATTTTCGAATGTTTGTAAAAGATTGGGAATCAGAGATTTCCAGATTACAAAGGACCGAACACTATCAGAAAGTTCTTTGAAAAACAAAAACTCACATTTCATTAGGGAACGTATAGCAGAATACTTGTTAAAGTCAGATAGAAAGATTCCAAGTTGGGAACAAGGGTTAAAAGAAGCAATAAATGTATATAATAGTAAAATACAGACGTCAGCACAGAAGAATTATTTTCAGGATTTACACGGGGAGAAGACAGAGCTTATAAACAAAGAGGTTAATATGGTTAAGACAAGATCAAAGACAAGAGAAATGGAAATAGCCAAGGAGAGTGAAGAGAACACAGAGTCAGTAGCGAAGGTAGATGACGACATAGCACAGCAAAACGATAAAAACATAGTGGTTCTTAAAGACAGAAAGGATATAGAAAGAATATTAAAGGATTTTCATGATTTGCCATTAGGGGGTCATCAAGGAGCACTAAGAACATTCTTTAGAATAAGACAACAATATAAATGGAAGGGAATGCAGAAAGTAATTAAGGAATATGTAAGAACATGCCATAAATGTCAAGTAAATAAAAGTTCTAGACTCACCAAAATGCCTATGGTATTGACAGACACACCAACACGCCCGTTTGACAAAGTTTATATGGATATAGACGGCATATTGCCAGAGACTGTGTCTGGTAATAAATACATTTTAACGTTTCAAGGCGATTTTTCGAAGTATATGGCATGTGTTGCGATACCAGATGCCGAAGCAAGCACGATATCGAAAGCATTTTTTAACGAAATTATAACTCGCCACAATACACCAAGAATGTTAATTACAGACAACGGCTCAAATTTTATTTCACGCGTGTTTTCAGATGTATGTAAAATGTTAGGTATTTAAAAGTTACATATCACACCGTATCATCCACAAGCAAATGGTTCCCTAGAGAGAAGTCATAGGCCTTTGGCAGAATATTTGAGAGGTTTTGCAAAAGAAGACGGGTCAAATTGGGATCAGTGGCTATCGTCCGCTATGCACGTTCACAATAACACACCGCATATGGCAACAAAGCAAACACCATTCAAAACATTATATGGGTTTGACTCAGAAATGCCAACTAATTTAAGGCGAAAGTGTAGTCCGGTGTATAATTCCGAGGATACTTCAAAAGTTATGAAATATCAAATTCAGAGAGCGCACGAACTGGTAAGACAGAACCAGGAGCGTGCAAAAGAATTATCTAAAAAATATTATGATAATACTTTAAATGCAGTTGAATTTAAAATTGGGGACAGGGTTCTAATGAAGAATCAAGCAAGGAAGAATAAATTTTCACCAATATGGATAGGACCGTATGAAGTTTTAGCAATAAAAACCCCAGTTACTACCGAGATTTCGATAAAGGAGAAAGCAAAGAAAATTCACAACAATTTACTAAAATTGTTTCATGGGAATTAGAAATAGAAAAAGACAGTTAAGGTGTTAGAATTTTAAACAAAACGGAAAGTAAAGTGAAAAAGTAAGTAGTATGGGATACATATTATTAGTACAATTATGAGGATAAAATAACTGTTGTACTGTAGAAGATTTATTAAAAGTATAAAAAAAGAAATGATTCATAAAAAAACAGAATTAAAAAAAATAAATAAATAAAAAATGTTACAAAGAAAGAAATTAGGAAAGTAGTGAATAAGAAAGCATATTTGTGGCCAGAATACGGCGATGTGAAATAAGTGGAGTAGAGGAAACTACTTACGGAAGGAACAGTTAAGAAAAGGTTATGTAATCAGGATACAGTAGAAAGGAATATAAATGAAAAAAATAATACTTATTTAAATAAAACAGTTATATAGCCAAGATATGGCAGGAGGAAAAATAAGAAACGGAGAAAACCTAAAGTTACAGGCAAATGTGTTGGCATCTTCAAAGTGAACAACGTTGTTTCAGAATTCCCTCCCAAGGATTAAATTCTAGTACAGCGCATTCTACTTGTAGATCCCAAATTGAGCCACTTTATTTTAAATAATTCTGTAAATTTTGTTTTGGATTTAAAATAGTCATAAAAGTAATTAAATGATATTCAAAAAAAAAAGCAAATTAATCGAAAATAAAAAATTTTAAAACGTCCAATGAAGACGCAATAAAACATAATAAGTAAATGATACAGAAAGAAAAAAAAATAATGAAAGAGACAAATTATTTTTACTTAAAGAAACAATGATAAAAGGAAAAATAATTTTATAAAGACTTTACAAAGAATTTTAAAATTGGAACAGTAAATATCAGAACAAAAGAATAAAATAAATAAATAACAAAACTTAAAGGAAAATAAATTCTCACTACGGGAAAATATAAAGTAAAGTTATAAATTAAAGATATTGAATTGGAGAAATAAAAATGAAAAATTAATGTTTAAAAGAACAAACCAAAAGAAAAGCCTATATTGAAATTTCTTACTGTTTATTTATATGTAAATGTGCTTACGCATAAAAACATTGACAAGAAAAATTAAAATTTGCATAAAAGTATAAAAAAGAAAAATAAAAATAAATTTAAAGAGAATTAACGAAGTTAGAAAATTAAAAGGAATTGAAATCCTTGAAGTCGTATGTTGAGTTGATAACAAGGTAAATGTGAAGTAAAGTTAAGATAAAAACAATATCAATAATTAATAAATTTGATAACAGAAAAATGTATTAAGATATAGAGAAACAGAATACAAATGTTTACAAAATAAATAATACGTTAAGGGTCGAACTTATAAGTTATGGTCACTGAATATTTTAAAATTTGTTGAGAGAAAAAAAAACTTTGTAAAATGGAAATTAAGAATACAACATTTGAAGAATACGGCTATATCAAGTATCTTGTATGCATCGACATAGCAGAAACACAAGAAGCGGAGGTTGAAGCAGGAACATTCACGAGATATTCAAGTAAAAGAAGTAACGAAGACTTTTAATTGTGTCTGAACCAGTAGAGGGAAGAAATCCGTTAGTGAACGTTATTTGAAGTACAAGAAAGAGAATATGAGTTTGAAAGAATTACATGGAAGCAGTAAGAATTGGTTAAACTGATTGCAAAGTTTCTTGACGAACATTAAGACAACACAGCAAATGGAAGATGTGTAAAAAGCGCAGACATGGAAACGTTGCATCGCAAATAATAATGTCATAACTGGCCGCAGCTCATTCATTTTCATCAGATGATTTTCGCAGAAACAAAAGTGTGCAAATATGTTAAATACTTCGAAATAGTTTGAAATTTTATTACTTTTAACATTTTTCTTAAATTTATGCTGGCAATTTTTCTTGTGGAGCATATCGCGAAGGAAGAGAATAATAGCCTTTACGATAACGTATTGGCCGCATCATCAACGAAATTAATTATAATGAAGTCTATAACACTACGAGGTTGTTCAACAATAGTTAGGGTGAATTAGGATATTTTGTTTATACATCCGATATCAATAGAGTAGCTGAAAGATTTGTTGAACTTGACAGGCTATAACGCAAAAAGTTCGGAGCTTGTATATGAAAACAAAAAGTTAAAGGCTGATTACACAACTTGGTACCATGAAATTAGAAAAGACAACCATTGAGTCACCATCAGTAGCAGTAGCACCAGAAGCGGAACAAAGATAAAAGATACCTAGTGGAGCATAAGCAGACCGAATCAACGAGGACGAAATGTCACCGATGTATACAAGACATAGGGAACTAGTAAGATTTAATGGGTTTCAAATGAGATTTTACATTTAACAATTATTTAAGATATCAAAAGTAAAACGAAAACATAAACATTCACAAGAACTATACAGGACAAAAAGTGTTTATAACAAATAAATATTTAAGTTAGTCGAATTTGGAATTGATAATGTATTGTCATGTAATGTTATGTAATTTAATGTAATGTACAAAAGAACTGAATAAGAAAAAATTTGTTTATAGTCAGTTTCACAGAAGAAGAAAAAAAAAACAGTAATTGAAAACGTTATATATTAAGCATACAAACATAGTCGATACGCAAAAAGCAAAGTCATCGAAAATTTCAACCTCTTCAAGGTAAAAATTTTCTTGGTCAAAGGAGGGGAGGAATGTTGTGACTAATTAGTCACAAACGTTAATAATTAACTTAAAACAGTTATGATTGCAATGAACACTGATCTGCCTCAATTGAAAGTGAGTAATCAGCATTCATTGCAATTCAAAAGTCAAGCTCATGGTTAATAAGCGACTAAATAGTTGAGTAAAGAATATGCGTATAAAGAAAGCCAGCTTGCTATTTTAGCTGCGCTTCTGTTAACATGACTTGACTACTGTTTTACAAAAATGCAGTCGTTGCATTTTTGGACTTTGGCTTATTAAGCGCGAGGTAAATATTTAAATTGATATTTTATTGTTGTAACCAACATGGTTATGAAATCTGAGCCAAAGCTCCCATGGCTGGGCGGTCGAGTATGAGTGTATGTATGTTTGTTTTAGAAGAGTAGCGGCAGTATTAAAAATGTATATGCATGCAAATAAACATGAATAATTGTTTTGTTTATAAGAATAAGAATACTATTTTGTGTATCTAAAATAATAACAATGAGATTGCCTAGGTTAAGAATTTTACTTTAAGGTTGTTTATATTTTAAGGTTAAGTTATTGAGCCAAATAGAATCTCACCCAAGAATGGAAAATTGTAACTAAGTTAAGAAAATGAAGAAGAAGAAAGCGAGATCAGATTTGTTATAAATATCTGATCTCTGCAAATAAAGTGGGGAGTTGAAAAAATAAGATAAAGTGACGAGAGTGGCACTAAAAATAAAAGTGAAGTATTAAATTAAAGGAAAAACTAAATAGAGTCTTTTTATTCAAATCAAAAGGAACAGGGTGAAAAATGGACAATTTTGGTAATTATTCTTTCGGTTTGGGAACCACTAAAAATCCCCACTAATTTTAACCTATCGCGGCAACCTCACAGCTGCCTATTGAATGGCATAAACCACCATGCCTCCCAAACAAAGAGGTGGTTAATATAACAAAAATTAGGGAGATTGTAGGACTTACGCGTATCCTCAGCTGAGGATACAACACTTAGCAAAGAAAAAAGAACCATCCCAAATCATGGCTGCACTTCCGGTAGAACTTTCTGTCCAGACCATTTGAAACTACAGGTATTGACTTTGCGGGTCCTATTGATGTAAAAAAATTACACTGGTCGAGCATGTCTGATAACCAAGGGACACGTTTGTGTTTTTATTTGTTTTTCGACTAAGGCTATTCATTTAAAAGCCACTAGCGATTGCCGGCCACTACATTTCTTGCAGCCTTTGCTCGTTTTACATCCAAACGAGGATGCCCTAAAAATTTTTTTCCGATAATGGTACTAACATTATTGGTGCACCTAAAATAATAAACAGGGACTTTCATGACTTTATTAAGTCAGCGCAAGAAAAAGTTTACTCCAATTATAGTGACCAAGATATAATTTGAAACGTTATACCTGCTGGCGCTCCACATATGGGTGGACTGTGGGCGGCAGTTGTAAAAAGTTTTAAGACACATTTTAAGAAAATGGCAATATCCCAAAAATATACCTTTGAAGAGTTATCAACTCTTCTCTGCCGTATTGAAGCGTGTCGCAATTCTAGACCATTAAGTCCTTTGTCGAACAACATCTCCGATGTAGCCGCATTAACTCCAGGTCACTTTCTTATCGGTGGACCAATCTTAGCACCTGCAAAACCTAGCATCTCCGAGTATTTTCTTAGTTTTACCAACCGCTGGAAAAAACTCAAAGCCTTTGCTCAGCATCTTTCTATCAGATGGAAGGAAGAATATTTAAAAGAGCTCCATAAGAGATATAAATGGAAATACCCTGAAAAAAGTGTCTCTGTCAACGATTTAGTGGTAATTAAACATGAGAATCTTCCAACTACAGAATGGCGTCTTGATAGAGTTATTCGTGTTTACCAAGGCACTAACAAACGCGTACGCGTAGCAGACACTAAAACGCAAAAAGGCGTCATTACTCGTTCTATAGTTAAACTTATAGTCCTTCTACTCTAAATATTCTTTACCAAATATTGTACAAAACTTTATTCTATATTTTTTAACGCTTTCAGTAATCAAACCCAATAAAAAATGGAAGTCACTCGATCAAGCCAAAATAAAAGCTCCAAATTTTTGTGCAGAGTTTGTAAGCGCAAAAATCCGCTTAAATTTTGTCAAAAGTTTTTAGGATTCAACTATGTCAGGAGATTAAGAACTATCGTCCTTCATCGTTGCGGTTCAAGATGATTAGCACATTCTCATACGGCAAAGAACTGCGGAAGCATAATTAGATGTAGCTATTGTCAAGGAGTTCACCACAGTCTGATTCATGCAAACCGTCGATTGGAGAAAGTTGTATGTCCAGAAAAACAGCTTGCATCAATCGTCAATAATACAGTTTCCTTGCTCCCTACTGCTGTTGTACATGTACGCATTACAAATCATGTAGTAACAACTCAAGTTCTACTGGATCCTTGATCTGAAACAAGCAAAATTTATAAAAATCTCGTGAAGCAGCTTCGAATTCCAAGTATAACTCATGGCAACTATCAAATTACAGAGATTGTAATTAGTAGTTGCCACGATCCTGCAGTTCGTTTAAGTGTGTGTGCACGCGTCTGCTCTTACATTCAATGTCAAACACCAATAAGACATATTAACGCAGCCATTAAAGATAAGTTTGCCAATCTAATATTAGCAGATCCAAACTTTAATACATCATCAGCTATAGCAATTATTTTAGGAGTATACATATATCACAAAATTATTCGTTCTGAATTAATTTTAAATTTGGTTGGGTCCTTTCTGGCCCGTGTGTCCTTTAAGACAATTAATACTATTGTAAACATCATTCCTGTATGGGTCCTTTTTGTCCCATACTGTCCTTAATGACACTTTTTAATATAATAATAAATACAAACAATTTCGATGCCATAAAATAATTTTTTGTTTGTATATATTTATTGCACATAATTTCGATAACGAACACATATATAATTACTTACTTACTTACTTAATTGGCGCTACAACCGTATGTCGGTCTTGGCCTCATCTAAGAATTTGCACCAGCCATTTCTGTCTTTCGCTTGCTGGCACCAGTTGGAAATTCCAAGCTTCGCCAGGTTGTCCTCTACTTGGTTTTTCTAACGAAGATGCGGTCGTCCTCTTCTGCGTTGACTGCCGCTGGGTACCGAATCGAATGTTTTCTTCACTGGAGCATCGTCTTTCATGCGCTGAACATGACCAAGCCAGCGAAGCCGCTCGATTTTAATGCGCTTGACTATGTCGATGTCAGCGTACAGCTCATACAGTTCATCATTCCACCGTATTCGGTACTCGCCATTGACGCAGATTGGTCCGTAGATCTTACGCAACATCTTTCTCTCGAATGCTCCTAAAGTCTTTTTATCTAAACTGCTCAGCGTCCAGGTTTGTGATGCGTAAAGTAGGACGGGCATGATGAGCGATTTATAGAGCGTGATTTTCGTTCGTCGAGAGAGGGCTCTGCTTCTCAATTGCCTACTGAGCCCAAAGTAACATCTGTTGGCAAGAGTTATTCTTCGTTTGATCTCAATGCTGATGTCGTTGGTTGAATTAATGCTGGATCCCAGATAAACGAAGTTCTTCACAACCTCGAAGGAGGTATTGTCAACGGTAACGTGGGTTCCAAGACTCTGGGACTGTTTGTTTGTTGACACTAAGTATTTCGTCTTATCTGCATTCACTGCCGACTCATTCGACTTGACTCTCTTTCTAATCTGGAAAATGCTGCACTGACTTCGCGCGTATTATGGCCAATGATATCGATGTCATCAGCATACGCAAGCAGCATAACACTCTTGTAGAATATTGTGCCACTACGTCTCAGATCAGCAGCTCGGATGATCTTTTCCATCATTAGGTTGAAAAGTCGCACGATAAGGAATCACCTTGTCTGAAACCTCGTTTGGTAATAAATGGTGGGGAGACGTCCTTCCCGATTTTAACTGCGCTGCTGGTGTTGCTCAGTGTCATCCTGCAAAGTCGTATTAGTTTTGCAGGAATACCAAATTCAGACATGGTGGAGTACAGGTGCTTCCTTATTGGGCTGTCGAAGGCGGCTTTGTGGTCGACAAAGAGATGGTGGGTGTCGACTTTTTTTCTTGAGTCTTCTCCAAGATTTGTCGTAGCGTGAAAATCTGGTCGATGGTGGACTTTCCAGGTCTGAAGGCACACTGATAAGGTCCGATCAGTTCGTTTACAATGGGCTTCAATCTTTCACATAAAACGCTCGACAGGACCTTATATGCGATATTAAGAAGGCTTATCCCACGGTAATTGGCACAGATAGTGGGATCGCCGTTCTTGTGGATTGGGCAGAGCACACTGAGATTCCAATCGTTCGGAATGCATTCTTCCGACCATATTCTGCATAGAAGCTCATGAATGCATTTAAGTAGAGCTTCGCCTCCCTTCTTAAACAGCTCAGCAGGTAAGCCATCAGCTCCCGCGGCTTTATTATTTTTCAGCCGAGCTATAGCTGTCAGAACTTCATCATAGTCGGGCAGCGGAACCTCGACGCTGTCATCCGAAATTGGGGTTTCCGGAATATCATCTCTATTGGCGGGATTATTGTCAGCGTCGCCATTTAGAAGCTTAGAGAAGTGTTCCCTCCATAACGTCAGTGTACTCAGGACATCTGTCACTAGATTACCGTTTTCATCCTTGCAGGAAGAGGCCCCGGTTTTAAAACCATCGGCAAGGCGTCTTATTTTTTCGAAAAATTTTCGGGCCTCATTCCTGTCACCATACATCTGTCACCATTTTTCCGCCTGAAAATATGTCTCTCTTCTTTCCTCTTTTCTTTGTATCGCTCCTTAGCAGCGCGCGTTACAACCGACTGCAGGGTGGCTTTGCAGGCGGCGTCTTTCTCTGCAGTGGCGTCACGACACTCCTGGTCCTACCACTGGTTTCGGCGAGGGCGTTGGTAGCCAATCACCTCTTCAGCAGCCGCACGCATGGAGTTGGAAATGTGTGTCCACTGCGCGCATATATCATCGATTGGAGGAGTGCTTTGAAGCAGGAGTGAGAGTCGAGTGGTGAAAGCATCGGCTGTCTGTTTCGATTGCAGCTTGTCGACGGCTTGCTTTCTCTGTGTAGGGTTGCGTTTATTCTTAGCTGCGCACAGACGTGTATGGATCTTGGCTGCAACAAGATAGTGATCCGAGTCAATGTTTGCACCACGGATCGTGCGTACATCCAATACACTGGAAGAGTGCCTTCCGTCGATCAAAACGTGATCAATTTGATTCTTGATTTTTTGATCAGGGGACATCCAGGTGGCTTTATGAATATTGAGATGCTTGAATCTAGTGCTACTTACGATCATGTTTCGTGGTGCGGCGAAGTCAATCAGCCTCATTCCGTTATCGGAGGTGTTGTCGTGGAGGCTGAACTTTCCGACTGTTGGACCAAAAATATTTTCCTTGCCCACCTTAGCGTTGAAGTCACCAAGCACGATTTTTACGTCGTGACGGGGGCAGCGCTCGTAAGCTTTTTTAAGGCGCTCGTAGAAAATTTCCTTGATCTCATCGTCCTTGTCTTCTGTCGGAGCGTGCGCACATATTAGGCTTATACTGAAAAATCTAACCTTGATGCGGATTATGGCAAGTCGTTCGTTCACAGGTGTGAATCGCAGGACGTGGGGCCGTAGTCTCTTGCCAACTACAAATCCGCATCCAAACTCGTGCTTCTCCGCATGGCCGCTGTAGTAGATATCACAGGGTGCATGCCGAATGCAACCCTGTCCCTTCCATCGCATTTCTTGGATAGCAGTGATATCAGCTTTGTATCTTTCCAAGACATCAGTCAGTTGGATAGAGGCACCTTCCCAATTAAGGGTTCGGACATTCCAGGTGCATATCCGTAAATCATTATCAGTTTTTCGTTTGCGGTAGTCGTCATCAGATTTGGGGATCATTTTTCTTCTTTTTTTATTTGTTTTCATTAAAATGGATTTTTACGGGTGGGCTTCAAACCCGACGCACAACCTATTTTAAGCTTAGGGAGGCCCGCCGCTCAGATTAGCAGCCAAACTAACGGTTGTCAGTTTTGACGTTGCCCAGGAAACACCACGTGGAGGTTTGAGTTGACTTGAGGCGATTTCACAAAGATTATGCTGGCCTCGCCAGGTTGAGACAGTGAGACATGTTACATTGTTACATCGCCCCCAGATTCCCATATATACAACATATATATATCTTTGTGATACCCGTGCAAGCGCGCACTAACGCACTGCACCACCGAGGCGATGAGATTTGAAGTGTCAATTTCTCAGTTTTTCTCAATTTTCATAATTTCATAATTTCTCAATTTATGAAAATTGAGAAAAACTGAGAAATTTACACTTCAAATCTCATCGTCCCGTGCAGTGCGTTATTGCGCGCTTTAAGATTTCTGATGACGCCTTTAGCCGGGCAGAAATTGTGCAATAAGATCAGCTAGTGATTTTTTCCTTTTCATATTGAAAAAACGTTGTTGTTGTTGTTGTTTCTTTGGAAAGATTCATTAGAACAATTAATTGTTCTAACTTTGACCTTAAGCTCAATAAACGATTTTAAACTATCAAACAACTAGAATTTGTATTTGAAATCAAGTATGATTTAAACTATCAAACATTTAGAATTTGTATTTAAATCATATAAAGTCAACATAATTTTAACTAATTTACCTTAAGTCTACAATTTTAATTATTGTTGCAGTTATAACTCTGCAAGGTGGGCGGCAATGTTCGGGCCATAAAAGTCCCATCCCTAATAATCTAAATATCTAATTGTTATATTTATTATTTGAGAAACACTGATGCTTACATTATTCTCCTTTGTTAAATACCAACGGTAAAATACTCAGTTTAGTACTAAGCCTCGTTGCTATCCTTCTGCTTAGCTGTGAGAAAAGTTTCCTTCTCTTCTTTTTAACACCTCGTGCAAGCAAGATGTATCTTCCCGACAACAACTTAAGTAAAAGCTTAAATTTAAGGAATAAAAAAGAATTTAATTTAAGCCCACGTTTTAATAAATAACTTTAAATCCATTTTCTCTTTCCTTTTTCTTCTTCCGTGACTTTTTATCGGCGAGTTAAAACACTGGGTTTTGACGTCAACACCTCTTTATAATATATATAATGTAATGGTAGTAATTTCGAAAGGGCACGCTGGTCGTATACGGGTAAAAGAGTGCGAAACTCTTGTGCTTACCAGTGTTTGCAACATATCGCACACTAAATACAAAACAGTCACAACTCAAAATGTTCCAAAATCGACTTTTTGTCATAAATCAAATCATAATATACATCTCTAACTACTGCAAAAACTTCTTTACCATCACTTTCTTCTTTAGCTGGAAAAATGCCTTTATGTCTGTTTAATGATAATTGAATTGCTTCTGTACTCTCAGCTAAAGAGTTTTATTTTGAGTTGTGTTTTGGTGTTCTAAATGAAATGACATGGTATGTTACACATAAAGTGTTTTATTTTAAGTTGTGACAGTTTTGTTGAAAGAAGTGAAAAAATTATTAAGTATTATCTCGAATTGTGCTCCTATAGCTGAAAAAATTAAGTAGAATTGAATGCGTTATTTTGATATGTGTCATTTTTACTGAAATAATTTTTATTAACATTAGTTAGTTTATAGACGGGGGCACTACTTCCCCTCCAAAATGGAGGCGTCTTAGGCTTTGGGTTGCCGGAAATTCACATATAATGTGTTCGGGGGTTTCTTCTTCCTCCTCGCATAGTCTGCAGACGTCTGATTCAGAAAGACCCATCTTTTTAAGATGGTATCTGAGTGAGCAGTGACCTGTGAAGAAACTGGTGAGAATTCTAAGGTCTGCTTTGGTAAGCTTGAGTAAATCTTTGGATTTTGCTTTGACGCGAAGTACTTTGAACTAAATTCGACGACATTGCGTTTTAGAAATCGGGAATTATAATTATCGCTTTAAACTTATCTAATAAGGATGGACTGAACCCATAACCTGTTAAGATGACACCGATGTTTTTAAATAAAGAATTAAAGCTATTTCAAGAACAACGTGATCGTTTTATTAAAGATTATAATTAGAAAGGGAAGAAAAAACGGAAACAAGAAAAGAATACAATGCAATGGAAGTGAATAATAATATTGTAAAAGATAAACGTCAAAGTATGTTGCGACTGACATATGATGCATGCTGCCAGCTTCCAACAAATTCCATAATAATATGTTAAAGAAATTTATAAACACATAGCTAAAATTAAAAATATGTAAATATTTTATGTATAAATAATACAAATTATTTCAAAATAATAAGACACTTTATATTACTTTACTGAAATTTTTAGAACTACTGATATAAATATTAAAAACAAAATGTTAGTATTAAATACATTAATATCATGATTTAGAACATTGGCCATTATCACATAAGTTGTTCGTATTAGTATTAATATTACCATTATTTACCACTAAACAAATAGTTTAAACATAAATAATCTTAAGACTACATATTTTATATTATTGTAAAATAACAACTATTTAAAGATGCTACAAAAATTATCATATTATATTACAAAAACATAAACTTTTTCCAACTCCGACATCTTAAAAATTAACTATTGCAAGTAAATTTTCGCTTAAGGGTTAGGGTGTAGTGTACTCTTAAAAGTCACTATTACCACCAACTAAAAGAAGTCGCTTTTTAACTTCATTCTTCCTTATTAATAAACAAAGTACAAAATAAGTACACAAAACAAAAATCTAAACCACCAACTAAAACAATAAAATCAATAATTTATTGCCAAAAAAAAACCCAAGAATTTTCCATAGAATGTTAAAGTAAACAATTATATTCTTAATACCCAAGAATCTTAAATTCATGTTCAATGCACTTAGCACCCCTTTTCATTTTCTTCCGCTAGTTGCTGCATAAGCATGAACGCGACAGCGAGCATTAAGTTACACACACTTATTGCACGAAAACATAAAGCAACAACAACAAGGGTTAAATTAAACTTTCAAAGAGCCGTTGACTCTCCATCGCCATCGATTATATTTGGCTATTTGAAATTAATATTTTGAGGGGAAGAAACAATGCGACAATGCAAAGTAATATATGATTGGTTTTTAAAATATTGAAAAACAAAATTAAACATTGGAATTTAAGGAGGAGTATTGGAAATAGTGTTAAGATATTTTTAAGAAAAATACTGGTAAAATTACTTTATAAATCAGAACATTTTGAAAATAAAGCAGATTCTTGATCACGACTACAGCGGCGAAAGCCAGAGTTTTTATTAAGAATTTCAAAACAGTTCGACATTCTTGCCATATCCTACAGCAGCACGGTGTGCTCTAATACACCAAAGTTAATTTCGATGCAATCATCGAAATAACTTACAAAATACTTAGGCAAATCAAAAATAACATTTAAAGTAGAAGTAGCATTACAAAGCATTTAATTCTACATATTTTTCAATCCTACAGTACAAAATAACCTTAAGATAATTTTCAACAAGAGTAAGTTGGTGCAGTAGTTAGTATTACCCCTTTTCCACCCGGTAAGTTTTCTTGCAATACAAAGGAAAGAACAGCTCAAAACAAAAATTTGCTGGACCCTTTTTTCCATGTGGAAAACTGATCTTAAGAGGCTTCTACACAATACAACGACAGTACCAATATCGGCTGCTATTTGACGGTTGCGTGCGATTATTGTATTGTTTGGATGCAAGCATGCGACGAGTTGGTTGCAATATTGTACGGTCGAATGGTTGAAACTGCCAACTGCAGTACAACAAGCGATTGTACAGCCGTTGTATCGCTTAGAAGCCTCTTTAGACTCATTTTAATGCAGAAGGCCAAGATTCGATACTAGTCTGTGTCACACTTTTCTAAATATGTTTTTTCTTATTTTTTTTTTGACATTTTTTTTAATTTTACACAACAAAAAATGGGGATATGCACGATTCGGTGCACTTGCATGTGCGCTTGAGGACTTGCGCATCTGTGCATTTAGGTTTTCGTTAACACACCACTATCACTAATTCAAAGCTTTTTCAATGCACACAAGTGCACAACTGGTCAAGTTTAAGGCAAAATTGAAAAGCACTTACGCAGATTTTGACGTTCACTTTTTTTAAAGTGCACAAGTCCTCAACTGCACCGGCAAGTGCACTTAATCGTAAAAACCCCGTATGTGTTAAATGCTTGCGAACAAATCGCTTGGACGCACTACTTTTTATTACTTAGGGGTCGTCCATAAACTACGTTACCAATTTAGGGGGGGGGAGGGGTTTTGAAATGCACTACGATAAGTAACGGTAGGGGGGGAGGTGTTTAGATATTGTAACGTTACCAAAACTTAAAAAAATCGACGAAAAGCCTCTAATTAATAACACAATCATTTAAAAAAATTTTAACCTTACATGTTTATGTTTGATCGTCTAAATTGATGGTTAACTTCTGTTTCAACGATTTCTTTCACCGCCTTTTCCCTCGACACAGGAACCTTTTGGTATTCCTTCACCATCTCAGCACACGTCTGAAAAATTTGGGTCTTTGCTTTTGCGACAGGCTTTGACGTTAAGGCCTGAATGTTCTTGATCAAAGGAGATACCGTATGGCATGTACTGTCCTTCTCAGAAAGAAGAAATCGGTTCAAGGTCGTGTCCTACCTGCGGCTTGTATTTCGTTTTTAAAACTTCTATTAATTGTTATAAGTTTGTACTATATCGTTTACATTAAATCGGAATAAAAAATACTATTTAAATAAAAAAATTTTAAGAAAGCATTTACACAAAAACACAGAGCTTGGTGCAGCTCGGGTGCAGCCTTTAAGGGTACTCTGTCAAAGACCAGGTGAAATTCTTTGCGTTAGAAATGAGGATTCACCTGAATGGGTCGACATAGAATCCGATGAAAAATTCTATTTTGAAGAATCCTTAACAAAGCTACCAGCTTCTTCTATCCCAGTGATTGAGAGCATCGAATCTTGGATCGCAGATGGAATAGCTTTTACAGATGATATTAATTATTGATTTTTTTCCAATTGTTCCTTTAATGTATCTAGTCATACTAGACACTAATACTAGTGAAAATTGTCAGAGCTAATAATCATTCGAATGAATTAATTTCATATGTCACGTTACTTTAGGGGGGGTGGGGGAGGGGTTTTTAAAAACACTACGAAAAGTAACGCATGGGGAGGGGGGTAAAAAAACCGGAAAATCAGTAACGTAGTTTATGGACGACCCCTTAAAGGCTTTAAGCTTAAGCATTTACATAATAGGTGAATGTTAATAAATTCGATCAAAGACCCTTATACATTGGGCAAGATTTGAAAGCAAGTTTTTTAGTGCAAAAACGTGCTAGTTCAGAGCAAGTTTTGTAATAACTGCTAATGCATGAAAATTGCTTTATTAAACAAACCAGATACGATTCAATTATCATTTGACGAGAAAATCCAAGCGAACTTGTTATACTTTTTCGCGCGCGTTTTTACATCTGTCAACTTTTTAGTTGCTTCTGTCTTCAAGTGTTGCCGCAGTTGTAGTATTTTATTTAGTAGTTTAGCGTTGCCACATCCCTTCCAACGTTTTCAGCTTTAATTTCATCATAGGGTCTCTGGGTTGTGCTGCATATTTAAGTGGATCTTGTTTCTGGCTAGGTGGCGGAGTATTGGATGATGATGATGACGGTGGTGGTGATGGTGATGACAGTGGTGGTGATGGTGCTGGTGGTGACGATGGTGCTGGTGGTACTGGTGATGACGGTATCTTTTTAATATGGCTGATGTGTCTCTTAAATGTTTTTCCATTACCAACAACTTCTACTTCACTGCCATTTATATGCACTACTTTATATTCGGTCGCATCGAAGATTATTGTAAGCTTATTTGGAAACACAACGTTTTTTAGCAAAAATTTATCCCCAACAGCTATTTCCGATTCCTTTGCTCTTCGCCTTTTATCCCCTCTTTCCTTTCTTTTTTGTTTGTTTATACAATCTAAGTCCCTTGCTGATGAGTCAATCATGTCGTCTGTGATGTCTTGAATTCGTGGTATCTTATCACGAATAACTCTATTGGATATTAACTCAGATGGAGGCGAACCAGTTGTATCATGAGGTGTAACGTTATTTATGAGAATAAACTTTAGTTTTTAATTTTTGTAGTCTTTTTTATTAGCACTGGGAATTTTCAGACGTTTCACCAACGATTTTTTTCATATTCTCAACCTCTTCATTGGCTTGTGGCCAGTAAGGTGGCGTAGTGATCAGTGTGGTGTTGTTTTGTCTACAAAAAATATTGAAATCTGAACTTACGTATTTATTTATTTATTAAGTTATTTCATCAATCAGAGCAGTTTCTCTTAACAATTTATTATACTTTATATAACCTTAAAAAAAAATACAAAAAAAATAAACTGACCATTTCAGCCCTTGGAAGGACTTTGACCTAGCTTCTATTGATCAATTGTGTTGTGCGTGTTATTAAGTGTTTAATCACAAATGACCGAGAACTGAACCTACGTGTTTTTATGCCAACTCCGAACGGCTTATGTTCTCAAGAAGCTTTACATGGCAATTTTTACTCTCTGAGGTTGCCATTGTCTGCAGAGAGGTGACGACCGAACAGAAAAATTATTTCGATTGATAAAACTTTCTGTCTGAGCTAGAATTGAACCCGGACTTCCGCGGTTCTTTAGCATAGGAGCCACGCACTCTACCCACTAGGCTACGGTCACCACTATATAACCTACCGACCACTTTATATAACCTACTAAAATTAAATTAACCATTAAATAACAAATTATAAATTAAATATAGTTAAATCTAATTAATAATTTAAATATGAACGTGCTCAAGGAGCTTTAATACAAAACAATAAAAATTTTGTAAGGATATATAAAAATTGAGAGGTAGATTTCCTGCATGCTGAGACATGAACTCTTATAGGCTAATTATGTAATACTCAAGAATATAATCAAATTTAATATACAGTGGCTCACAGCTTATTTTATGCAGTGCATACTTTAAACTTTAGGGCTTTATAAAAACAAAACTAACAGGAATACAAAGGATAATATGGTGTCATTTAAAAGAGCAAAAAGTTTAGTTAAATAAAGGTTTTTCATTAATTGTGAATACATATATTTAGTTGTTTAAAAAAGAAGAGAACAGAAAATACTGCTTAATTTCATCTCGCAGCTTATTTTATGCAGTCACTTCTCTCTATTACGGTACTTTCATTAGCTATGCCTTTATTCTGTTTCTATAATTGCTTTGTGTTAGCTTTTTAGTCTGATTTTTTGCTTCAAGTGTCTGCTTCTATGATTATTTAAAAAAGGAGCGCGCACAACGCTACAAGAACGAGAATTGGTTACATACTATTTTAAAAATAGCAGCTCGCAGCGAAAAATGGCTGAAATGGTTAATATCAATTCTTCTACAGTGCAAAAGATCATCGAGCGCTTCGTCCATAAGAATCGATTGCACAATAAGAGCAAAGAAGCACCAAACAAAATGTTTAATGCAACCGACGAGCGGCATATTGTACGGAAGATAAAGGCTAACCCGAGACTCTCAGCTCCGAAAATGGATTTTGAAGTTCAAACAGACCTGAGCAAACAGTGTAGTGCTGAAACTATTCGACGTGTCTTGCGCAAAAAGAACTTTCATGGCCGAGTAACACGAAACAAGCCGTTTATTAGCCCCAAAAACAGATTATGCAGACTCAGCTACGATAAAGAACATATGTTCAAGGCCCCAGAGTACTGGAATTAAGTTATTTTTGCAGATAAATCGAAGATCAATTTATTCGGTTCAGATGGTATGTGCCAAATGTTGCGAAAACCGAATACCGAGGCCAACAAAAAAAACTTAAAACAAACCGTGAAACATGGTGGTGGTTTGGGCCTGAATTTCAGCTGCTGGTACTGGGAAGTTGCCGTTTATTGAAACAACAATTTACAAATTTAAGTACCTACAGATCCTGAAGAACAATTTTTTGCAGAGTGCAAAGGTTCTGGGTATAAAATTGAATTTCCGATTTTACCAGGATGAAGATCAAAAGCACAAAGTGGGTATTATGCAAACCAGGCTAATATTAAATTGCCCACAATTGCTGACGCCGCCAGCACAGTCGCCAGACCTTAATGTTATTGAAAATGTATGGTCTTTATTGGAAAATAACATCCGGAAACATCAAATTTCAAACAAAAACCACCTGAAAGAGATATTGAAAACAAAGTGGGAGAATATTTCGCCACCTTTCAGTCAAAAACTGGTCGCATCAATGCCAAACCACCTTAGATCTGTTGTGGACAACAAGGGCTATCATACCAAATAATAAAAATATCAGAAATAAATAACAAGTGACTGCATAAAATAAGCTGTGATATGAAATAAAGCAGTATTTTCTGGTTTCTTATTTTTAAGCCAACTTAATATATATTTTTACAATAAATTAAGTTAATTTAGTAAACTAAACATCTTGTTCTTTTAAATGATACTATATTATTTTTTCTATTCCTGTTAGTTTCGTTGTTATAAAGCCCTAAAGTTGAAAGTATGCACTGCATAAACTAAGCTGTGAGCCACTGTATAATAAAATAACAGTGGGAAATTATGTAATACAGTGATAAAAATATCACAGAATTATTATAAAATTAACAAAAAATAAATAAAAGTGTATATGATATTAAGTGGACAGAAATTAATAGAACTACGAGTCATGATATATTTGGAGAAGTTTAACGTTAATTTTCAAGCGATTTTTTGGAATATTATCAAAGATATCAATCATAGACAAGACCCGATTAGTTTCAATGGTGCAACGTGTAATACGCTCGTTTTGAGCATAAGCAGCTCTATGGAAAGGTACACGAAAATTAAACTGACCTAAGGAATCGGGATGGGGTATTAAAATCTGGTAAATCAAGCAGAGCTGGACACTGAATCTGGTGATGGAGTAAATCGCGAATAAAAGTGACAGACTGAATTTTACGTCTAGATTCAAGTGAGAGAATATCAATTAAGGCACACCTAGTGGTGTAAGGTGGAAGCTGAGGGAGGTTCCAGTTAAGTTTGAAAACCATGAATCTTGTGAATTTTTTCTACACTCTTTTGATTTTAAGAGATTGAGTGGATGAAGCAGGATTCCATAAGAGTGAGCAGTATTCTAAGTGTGGCCGAACTAGTGCAGCATATAAACTTTTTAGGGTGTAGGGGTCATTAAAATCTTTAGAATTCCTTACTAAGAAGCCTAGCATGGAGTAAGATTTATTGATGATAAGATTGATCTTTAAAATTTAAACAGGGGTCTAATAGAATTCCAAGATCTTTCTTTAATGTAACCTTCTCAAGTTCACATGAATTTATGAAATAAGGGCTAATTAAAGGAGATGATGACCTGCATAAGGTGAAACATTTTCATTTGGAAACATTGAGATGTAATTTATTTAATTCACACCAGGTAAAGACTGAGTCGATGTCTGAATGAAGTAAATTTAGATCAGAGCATGATTTAATAGATCGGAATAATTTAAGATCATCCGCAAAAAAAAAGGCACTGGGAATGACGTATGACCGTGGGCAAATCATAAATAAATAGAAGGAAAAGGAGGGGCCCTAGATGGCTTCCTTGAGGAACACCAGATGTAATTTCAAAGATGCTAGATGTGATATCCTTCATTATTACCGACTGGGTGCGGTTAGATAGGTATGATTTGAACTATCTTAATAGATTTGAATGAATTCCAATGGTGCAAGTTTAAAAATTAAATGTTTGTGGCAGACTTTATCGAACGCTTTCGCAAAATCAGTAAATATAACATCATTTTCAAGGCCAGTTTCAAAGTTAGTAATAACAAAATCGCAAAAGAGTGACAGGTTTGTCAATGTTGATTTACTGATTAAAAACCCATGTTGTTCAGAGGATATAACATTTTTGACATGAAAGGACAATTTCTCTTAAACGATTTTATCAAAGACTTTAAGGATATAGGAAAGTTTACAAATAGGTCTATAATATATAATATCCTGTTTAGAACCAGATTTATGGATTGGGACGATATAATAATGTTTCCAATTATCTAAAAAACAACAAAGGATAAAGATTTCCTAAATATCAAGAAAAGGTGTGATGCCAGAGATACGGCGCAATTTTCAGTACCGTTTAAGCTATTTTGAGCTGCAGTTCGGCTTTTTAATATCTTCAATCTAAGAAGATAAATTACCAAGATTTAAGACTGATTCAGAAGGGCTAAAAATTGATACTGGATCAGGATTATAAGACGGAGAATAAGCAGACATAAAATAATTAGCAAACAAGTTACAATTAGTTTCCGTACTGTCTGAAGATGAGTCAAGATAAAACATAGAGCTAGGTAATCCATTAGATTTTTTTATATTGTTGATGAAAGTCCAAAAATATTTACTATTTTCCTTGAGTAATTGTTCAGTTGAGGAGATGTAAGAGGTATCAAGGAATTTGTTAAGAGTGTTGAACTCATGATTAAGAGACAAGTAGATGGATTTTAGATTCAGATTTAAAATATCAGTTCTAAAGCGCTTAAAATCTTTAATCGTTTTGTTTTATCAAATTGACGAGTCTCTTTTTAAACCAAGGAGGGTTATTTTTAAAAACAGTCTGTTTCAAGGGTACAAATTGACGGATTGAGTGTTTCAATATTGATAAAAAGCTGTCATAAGCCGCGGATAGCTCAAATTCACGATAGATAAAGTCCCAGGAAATTGAGGATAAATAATCGTTCATTGCACCAAAGTTATATTTATTAAAGTCAAGTGTTGAACAGTGATTAATGATCTGTTTTTGGTACTGATAAAATAAAAATTCTAGAAGAAGAGGTTTATGATGAATAGTGCCATTAAAAATAGGTAAAGACGGAACCTCGAGTGTTACGATAAAATCTTTATCCACAAATATTAGATCTAGAGTACGATTATTATCATTCGTAAAATTATTGATTTGAATTAAATCATATTGACTAAAAAAATAGAGCCTCACTCTGGCTATGAGCATTAAATGGTAAAAGGTAAGAATCGTAACAATCAGGCTTCCAAGTAATGCTTCCCAGGTTGAAGTCACCAGAAAACACTACATGCTGAGAAGAAGATAAATTTTCGAGAACCGAACGGCAAATTTTCAAAATGAACATTATAAAGTTCAAAGGAGCTTCTAGGTGGGATGTAGCTTACTATGAGAAAAAGTTTAACGCAATTAGAAATAGAAAGTTTGACAATGATCTGATCGACGACGAAAACAACTGATTGAGAAGCATTATTATGCGGAAGCTGAAGTTGTTCACACTGGAATGATTTTGTGATCGCAACCAAAACTCCACCCCCAAGTGATAAGCCCGTGGTTATTGGGCAACGATCTTTCCGGAAGACGTTATAGAAAGATCAATTAAACAATTCCGCTGTAAAGTGATGTTCAGTTAACCAAGCTTCAGAAAATAAGATAAAATCATACTCTAATGCACAAGACGATATAAAAAAATGATTAATTTTAAATCTAAGGCCCACAATATTCTGGTAATAAGGTGAATACTTAATAACTGATGAAGAAGCAGTTGAGGTTGAATTCGAGTTTAGCAGTTTTTTGGAGTAGATACACCCAAAAAAAAGCTTCGTACTATGTACAAAACAATTATTATATTCTACAAAGCTATTTGTTCTTTTCAGCCTACGAACGACTTTGTGAATAATACAAATGACCGTTTGTACATTGTACAAAGAAATATTTGTATATTTTACAAACGCATTCGTTTCATCTACAAAGATACGAACAAATATACGAACGCTGCTGCCACCGCTTTGTATATTATCAATCAATGTTCGTTCAATTCACAAATTTATACATTATAGATTTTTACAAACTAGCGTTTGTACTATGTACAAAACATTTGTACATTCTACGAATAGAATCTGTTTGTATTTCTACAAAGATTTTATTCATATTTTTATCCTAAATATTTTTTGGGTGTAGCTTATTGTTGCATGTCAGGTTTTTGCTGAGAAATTTAAAATAAATACCTACGTTCATGAGTAGAGCGTCCTCCTGAATGCGGCCGTGGTAAACAAAACAGCAGGTAATCACGGTGCTGCAGACTGCAACCTGAAAAATAAAACAATGATTATTTTCAACATTTTACCACAGAAGCATGAGAACAATATATCGCTAGTTTTTTTTTAACAAAGATTTGTGATTATCATTTAAAGAATTCGCGCTGAGAAAATGAGTGCGAAAACAATAATTTTCTTTCAGCATCACGGGAGGGTTTTTTTTTGTTCTATTAGGAACGTAAGTAAAACACACAATAACAATAAAAACTTTACATAATTTTTACACATTTTCTGTGGCCGCACTATGTTGGGTTGACACTTGTCATTGTAAGTCGAAACCTACGAGTGTGAAAGAGATGATACGAAAAAGATTTATTTTAACATGCAGATATATATTCTACTCGCTCTGACCACTGGGGTTGTTCGAAAAAATAGAATACTGTATTAGACTGTTATACCTACTGTTCGCCGATGGTATTCGAAAGAGAAGGTTCGAGTAAAATTTAAAGGAAAAGGGACGGTGTCCACGCTACATGCATGGCGGAATTCCAACAAATTAAAGCTTAGAATAAATATCCCAGTGGGTAAAAGGATAAACTAAGTAGTGAAAATAGGATCTTTTTTGTGCATATCGAAAAATCTTCGCACAACGACGTGTATGTGGGTGGGACTAGCAAGAATTCGAGCAAAGTATGAATGGAGCTAGTGATGGCACTGCAATCATGAACACTATCTGTAGATTCATGGTCGCCTGGTGATAGGACCAAAATTTAAAGCCGGAAAACGGCCAAAATATGGCCTTGGCAAGTAGAACAAGCTACAAAAATAGGCCAATGACCCTAAATAAAACTCAAGGTATATCTCAAAACTACATAACCTAGGTAGTCAGTGACCCCGGGAAATGTCATGTTGATAAGTGGATCGGTAGTTATGCAGTGCAGGAAGACAAATCAAATAGGCAGGCAATAGCTAGCTGAAAAATGAACAGGTTAATTAGTTTTCTAAAAATAATCGTCACCTAAAAAAGGGCCAGCAGCAGCAAATAACTGCAGTGAAAGTGAAAAGTTCGAAAAGTTTTATTTAAGTGTCCTGTCGGTGAAAAGGATAAGTCGTTGGTAATAAAAAAAAAAAGAAAGATAAACAGTGAAGTGCAAATTTTAATAAGCATTAAACTATTTCTTAAACGTCCTTAAATTAGGAGCAGTGAAGGAAACCGTCCAAGATTGCAGTGAGACTCACTGGATTAGAAAGAGCAAGGATTAGAAAGGGGAGAATAGAAAGAAAGGCCAGTGACCACATCTAGAAACTAGGAGTAGCTGAATAATTTTTAATAATAGCTGCAAGGGACCAGGTAAGCCTTATTGCATCCGTGGGCTAAAAATTTCTTTTTTTATGTGACCAGAATTTGTTGAAAGCAAAGGTATTTATAATAACGAAGTGCCTGGAGCAGTAAAGGAGCAGTTAAACCAGAACCATAAAAAATTGTGGAGTCTAGCTAAGTGGTAACTTTTTAATCTTTTTAAGTGGTAGAAGTTATCCCAAACCAAATTCGTGGTCCCTTGCGAAAATTTCAAAAAAACAGATTAACAAGAAAATCGTGAAAAAAAGATTAACAAAAAAATTTTGAAAATCGTGAAAAACGAAAAACGATAAGCAATTAATAATTAACCAGAAAAATCAGAAAGCACAAATTCAAAAATTAAACGAAACTTCAAGATACGCTGCAAATCCGGCTATAAAAAAAAATAAAAACAGAAAAAAAAAGATTGATACTAAAAATTTTTAGAGAGCATAAAAAATTTCGATAAAAGAAAGTAGAGTTAAAATTTTATAAAATTTGTAAATTAAAAAGGCTGCAAAGAAAGTAAAGTTAAAATTTTATAAAATTATGTTGACTTTATATGATTTAAATACAAATTCTAATGTTTGATAGTTTAAATCATACTTGATTTTATATACAAATTCTAGTTGTTTGATAGTTTAAAATCGTTTATTGAGCTTAAGGTCAAAGTTAGAACAATTAATTGTTCTAACGAATCTTTCCAAAGAAACAACAACAACAAGAAAGTTTTTTCAATATGAAAAGGAAAAAATCACTAGCTGCCCGGCTAAAGGCGTCATCAGAAATCTTTGTGATGCCCGTGCAAGCTTTGTGAAATCTTTGTGATGCAAGAGATTTGAAGTGTCAATTTCTCACTTTTTTCTCAATTTCATAATTTCACACTTTGTTGTTGTATTTCTGTTTTACTTTAGTCTCTATGCTTATGTTATTATATGTAGTCCAACAGCCTGCTGGAAGTCTGCACTAACAAAGCATGTTTACTGAAGTTGTTTATCAAACAACTAGAATATGTATTTAAAATCAAGTATGATTTAAACTATCAAACATTAGAATTTGTATTCAAATCATTTAAAGTGAACATAATAAATATAGAGGTCATTTAGGAAAAAACTTTAATCAAATGGTAGAGCTCGACCGAAAAAAACGGAAATAGCTGAAAACAAAATAAACAAAAATTCTAAAAACAACTTCAGTAAACATGCTTTGTTAGTGCAGACTTCCAGCAGGCTGTTGGACTACATATAATAACATAAGCATAGAGACTAAAGTAAAACAGAAATACAACAACAAAGTGTGAAATTATGAAATTGAGAAAAAACTGAGAAATTGACACTTCAAATCTCATCACCCCGGTGGTGCAGTTGTAGTGCGCACCGAGTTAAGCAACCAAACGTACACAAACTTATTGATTGCACTGTAACTATGTTTATTGTTATTCACCACGCACAATGACCCGTGGTTATATATTAAATTTACATTACGCAATTTCGCACTAAGCTAATGTTCTATTTCTTTCACTCGCGCACTTTTAATGTTTATTATTTTTGTTATATACTTATATGCATTACGCACTTTCAGTGTTTCTTATTTTTGTTATATATTTATTTTGCATTACGCACTTACGCATTAAGTTTATATTTGTTTTTCACTCACGCACTTTTTATGTTAAGAATTATGCTTTTTTTCGATTTTAAAAAAATACCGTTGTTTGGCTTTATAAGCACCGAAATTGAAAAATAAAGATTATTAATTCTGCAAGCTTTAAATCAGCTTCATCCTTTTATTTTAAGCCTAAGTGCATTTTTATGCCGGCTGACTTTAAAAAAATAAAAATATAAATATTTAGTGCCAGTGGCGTCATTAAGCGCCGGCAAAAACTTTGAGGCAGCTCCTTATTATTGAAAACAAAAAAAAATTTAAACAAAACTTTACATGGCGATCCTGCCAACTCACGGCACAGAGAAGATCCCGACGACAGAACGACCAGTGCCAGAGTACGTTCCGGAAGGTTCAACCAGCGACGCACTGGTGTACGTCCCATCCAGGATTAACCAACAGCAGCCAAAACCACTTACCATAGAAGAGTACCGTCAGCGTCAGACGAAAAAGAAGGACGCAAGGCTGACGACAATTCCAGCGACGACCAAGCCAAAACACAGACGAGGTGGTCGTTTAGTGAAGCTGTGTAAGGCCATTGCTACTGGGTGACGTATTGTCAACGCCGACCCTCCACCACCGTGGCACACAGCGAGCACGCCTTGGATGCAAATTGACGCGTTAGAAGCACAAATGGAGCAACACAGAAAATAAAAACAAAAAATTTTCTAATCTGTCACTAATTTAAATTTTATAATATTTATATTTATATTTGAAGAAATAAAATACAATGTGTTGAACTAAATCCATATTTTCAATTCACTTTTAAACGAAACTTGTATTTTTTCATTTTTTTTAACAACTTGTTGCAAGTTTTCATTTACTTTGCACACACACACACACACTTGGCAAAAATTATAGTTCAACAAGAATTGCTTCTTTCTATTGATTTTGCACTAAATACACTACACTTAAATAACATTAAACACATATATTTTTCGAAAAACGAAAACTACGCGCAGGTTTAAAACACTTTGCTAAAAATTACCTTGGATTACAGCCAAGCGATTTATACAAAACTTTTTTTTCACTACTTCTTCATATTCTTCATTCATAAAACTGAAACGTCAGATTTACTTTTTCTTTATACTCATATTCGCAATTAATCATTGCAGACACATGTTTAAATGTTGGCATGCATGATTTATTGGCACTATGAATCACAGGGTGATTCAAGTGAAATAAAAAAATTACAAATTTTAATGTTTTGATGTCATGACATAAATTTATGGACATAATTAAAGAAAACATAATATTTCTTGAAAAATTAAAGCAAAATTTAAGAAAAAGTAAAAATCGAATTTATATTGAAGAAATCGATTCAACAATTTCAGATGATGTAATAAATGCTTCTTCTGGGATTCCTCAAGGTACGCACTGTGGGCCTTTATTATTTTTGATTTTTATTAATGATTTGCCTCGGCTATTTTATACCTCAAAATGTTTGTTGTTCGCAGATGACGTTAAATTATTTCTAAAAATTTCTGATTCTTCGGATTGCTTCTCGTTACAGAATGACATAAGTACCTTGAGTCATTGGTGTTCGATAAATAATTTAAATTTAAATATAAACAAATGTTGTATAGTTTCATATTCGAAGTGTAATAACCAAATTATTTTTGATTATTCTATTGATAACTGTAATCTAGTCCGTAGACATGAGTATAAAGATTTAGGTGTGATTTTTGACTCTAACTTTAGTTTCAAAATGCATTATGAATATGTTATCTCTAAATCATATTCTATGATGGGTTTTATAAAGTGAAATTCCCAAAGTTTTAAAGATCCATTGACAGTTAAAGCTCTCTATGTGTCTTTAGTTCGAAGTATATTGGATTATTGTTCGACTATCTGGGACCCATTTTATGCTGAATACTCTAATCGCATAGAAAAAATTCAAAAACATTTTACAAAATATGCGCTTCATAAAATGCTGTGGCCTGATGGTCTCCCATCTTATGAAACTAGACATAAACTTCTTGGGTTGCAGTCTTTAAGTGATAGACGATCATATTGTTCCCTTTTGTTTGTCCACAATGTTCTATCTGGTAAAATCAACTGTAATGATATTCGTAGTAGGTTTGTTTTACATATTCCAACAAGATCTCTAAGAAATCATCGTATGTTTGATGATAGAATTCATAGAACCAATTATTCTTTGAATGAACCGATTGCAAGAAGCATTCGTTTGTGTGATAATTTTTCTCATTTTCTCAAATTCAATGTTACTTTAAGTGACTTTCGATTACAATTATTCATTATTTTCAATTAGGTTAAGATTTGTAATTAATTTAATGTATTAATATTTTTAATTAATAGTCTGTAAGATTGTATAATCGGTAGACCGTAATAAATAAATAAATAAATAAATAAATAAATAAATATAAAAAAGCTAAATTGCAAAAAATTGAAAATTTGAAAAACGAAATAGTCAAATATGAAACTTTAGAAGATTGCAAACATTTTATATTAGAATTTAATAAAATTTATTATGAATTACATGAAATCACAAAAAATTTAATAATACGAAAAGAAGATAAAATAAATTTGGATTTATCATCGGTTTGGGAGGAAGAAAGTAATTTGCCAAAAATGTCAAACTTTGACATAAATGTAGTAGGTAAAAACCTACCAGTTTTTAAAGGAGTTTATGAAGAATGAGATGATTTTATAGTGAAAGCAGAATTGCTTCATGATTTAATAAAAGATGAAGATAAGGCCATTTTTAGTAAGTATGTATACAATTTTAAATTAACAACCCAAGTGAGAAGTATACTTGGACGTTTGAACAGACCTTCGACATTGATTGAATTAAAATCTTTATTGGTGAAATCTTATCCCAATCCAAAAACAGTACAGCAAATGCTAAATGAATTTAGTTCTACATCACAGAATAATCTAACAAATTCCGAATATAGAGAAAAAATAACAGAATTATCAGAACAATTAAGCAATTTAGAGCTACAAAGCTTAGAGACACCCAGTCAAGAGACAAAAGATGCAATATATGAGGTCAACGAAAGTATGGCACTTAATATTTTTTCAAAAGGTGTCAGGACAGAATATAAAACTATTTTACAGGCGAATCCGCCAAAATCTTTTAATGAAGCAACTGAAAGATGCTTGAATATTGAGCAAAATCTTTCAACAGATAGAAACAATATTTTACATATACAGAACAGAAATAATTCAAGAAATTATAATGAGCAAAATAATAGATTTAATCAAAACTTCAGAAATTACAATAATTTACATTTTTGCAACAGAGATAATAACAATTATAGAAATAATACATTTCAAAACAGAAATCAAAATTTTTCAAATAATAATAACAGAAATAAAAATAATTTTCAAAACAACAATCAAAATAACAATTACAGAAATAATAACAATTACAGATGCAACAATTTTCAGAATAACAATAATTTTTACCGTGTAAATAACGGAAATAATAATAATAATTTTATAAACAATAATATCAGAAGTACTAATTTCAATAGAAATACAAATTTTAGAAACAGCAACAATGCGCAGGGAAACGGATATGGCCGGGTAGCAGGAGTTGTTACCCACCGAGGCCAAAACTGATCCTACAACTTACTAAAAATTTAACCAATTTTATTCTATTAAAGTGCAAAAATACTAATGAGAATCTGAAATTCCTAATAGACACGGGAGCAGATATTTCTATCTGCAAGAAAAGAAGCGTAAATAAAATAGAAACAAGAAATATTTCAACAATAACTGGTATAACTAATGAAAGTATAGAGTGCATAGGCACATCATATTTAAAATTTTTAATTGAAACGGAGGAAATTACACACAATTTCCACATAGTAGAAAATGAATTTCCAATATTAACGGATGGCATAATAGGGCGTGACATGTTGAGAAAGTATATGTCTAAAATAGATTTTGAAACGTACACAGTAACATTTTTAATAAATGAAAAAGAACAAACTTTACCAATAATTTAAAATTATAAAAATTTTACAGTACCTGCTCGATCAGAAGCAGTGGTCCCCATAAATATTAGGGTTAATGAAGATAGTTTAATCCTTAACAAAGAAATAAATAATGGAGTCTTCATTGCAAATAGCATAATACCTGCGAATGGCGTAGCACACGTGAAAGTTTTAAACACGACAGAAAAAGAAATAAATTTAGAGGATATAAACATAGAAACAAAACCATTAAAAAACTACAACATATTTACAAGCAAAGAAACTAACAAATTTAATGCACATAGATTACAAGAACTTTTAAAAACATTAGACATTGGATGCAACGAACCGGAGACAGAAAAATCAATAGTTGACATTTTAAAACAATTCCAAGATGTGAACAATTTTTACACGCAAGAGATTCATACTACTGATTCAACAGCGGTATACATAAAGAACTACAGACTCCCACAGACACAAATGACAGAGATCAACGAACAAGTAGACAAGCTTTTAAAA
The DNA here is from genome assembly GCA_963920525.1 of Dichetophora obliterata. Taxonomy (NCBI): domain Eukaryota; kingdom Metazoa; phylum Arthropoda; class Insecta; order Diptera; family Sciomyzidae; genus Dichetophora; species Dichetophora obliterata. The sequence goes on from OY986439.1 coordinate 156,159,552, forward strand.
GACAACATTATTGAACACTCGGTTAGCCCTTACAATTCGCCACTTTTAGTTGTTTCAAAAAAATCAAATAATGATGAGAAAAAATGGAGATTAGTGGTCGATTTCAGGAAACTAAACGAAAAAATAGTTAACGACAAGTTTCCCCTTACAAAAATAGAAGACGTACTAGACAAATTAGGAAGAGCTAAATACTTCTCGACTTTGGACATGACTAGCTCCTTCCACCAAATACGATTACACGAAGACTCACGACCACTAACTGCCTTTTCAACAAATAACGGACATTACCAATTTAAACGCCTACCTTTTGGACTAAAAATATCGTCCAACAGCTTTCAGCGCATGCTAACAATAGCATTGAGTGGTTTAGATGCTGAAGCATTTCTATACGTAGACGATATTATTGTGTTTGGATGCAGTTTAGGGCATCACAATGAAAATTTAACTAAAGTTTTTGAAAGGATGCGGAAATTTAATTTGAAACTAAATGCACACCTGTGCTCATTTTTGAAACCAGAGGTTGTATATCTAGGACACCTAATAACAGCTAAGGGCATTAAAACTGACCCAGCAAAAAATAAAATCATCGAAAATTACCCTGTGCCAAAAGACACAGATGAAGTCAGAAGATTTGTTGCTTTCTGCAATTATTATAGGAGGTTCATACCTATATTTGCAGAAATAGCTAAAGTTTTGAATTCACTACTAAAAAAAGATGTTAAATTTAATTGGACTGAAGATTGTCAAAATGCTTTCGACACGTTAAAAACAAAATTACTCAACCCACCGATACTACAATACCCAAATTTTTAAAAACAATTTGTACTGACAACAAACGCCTAAAATTATGCGTTAGGTGCTGTTTTGTCACAAGGTGATATTGGGTTAGATCTACTAATATCATACGCGAGCAAGTCTCTCAACAAACCGATAATAGAAAAAGAGTTATTGGCCATACATTTGGCCATAAATTTTTTCAAACTATAAATTTTTTCAAACTACGGTCGCAAATTTTTAGTAGTAACAGATCACAGACCTTTGGTGTCTCTGTTTTCCCATAGAAACCCGACATCAAAGATGACACGTATTAGGTTAGATCTATGCGATTATAATTTTGAAATTATGTACAAGAAAGGCAGCACGAATACTAATGCTGACGCATTATCTCGCTATGATTCCGACAGGAACGGATGATAGCAAAATACTGGCTATAATAAGAAGTATGGTTACAAATAAACATACACAAAACACTAATTCAGACAAAACAAGTGACATTACTAACAAGAAGTCTGATCAACTTTTTACTTGGGATGCACATCCAAATCGGATATAAACAAAATGATAAAATTAAGGTTCGTAACAGACAGAAATTACAAAGGTACCCAAATAAATATAAATAATAGAGAAGTTATTGCAAGATGCAGCGATAATCCATCGATCACACAGCTGACTTTGGAGAAACTGTCGTCAAAAATGCAAAGGTTAAATATAAACGAGCTCGCGTTAAGTAAAAATGATACAATATTTGAAACCATAAGAATGGATAAATTTAAAGAGATATTTAATAATTTATAAAGAAAAAATAATGAAAATTTAAAAATTTTAACATACAATGAAACAACAAGAATAATTGATAAAGATATACAAATTAAATTAATTGAAGAATATCATAATTCGGCTCATGGAGGACACATGGGCATTAGAAAAACTAATTTAAAAATGAAACAAAAATACATTTGGAAAAACATAAACAAAATGATAAAACATATATTAAATTGTGAACAACGTAAAATCAACAAACAAACCAGACATACAAAAGAGGAATTAAATTTGACAAACACACCAGGAACTAGTTTTGAAACAATATCAATATATACTTTAGGGCCTTTGCGATTATCAAATAATTTACGTTATATATTAACTATGCAATGTGAGTTAACGAAATATGTCATTGCTTGTCCAATGGAGACCAAAGACGCAAAGACTGTAGCCAAATCCTTAATAGAAAATGTTATTTTAATCTATGGTCATTTTAAAGTTCTTAAATCAGATAGGGGTACTGAATTTACCAATGAATTGATGTCGGAGATCTGCAAACAGCTTAACATTAAACAAATATTTAGCACGCCTTATCATCATGAGACTTTAGGTTCAATAGAAAGAAACCACAGAGTATTGAACGAATTTTTATTAAATTTTTGCAAAGATGATGAATGGGACCATTGGATCCCATACTTCACATTTGCTTACAATACAACACCTCATGTTGACACTAATTACACTCCTTTTGAACTTATATTTGGCAAATTAGCAAAACTACGAAATGATAAACTAGATAATTCAAAATGTTACAACACAGACAATTATCAAAGAGACTAAATGAGTAGAAGAGGTCCAGGTTCAGAGAGCCGCTATTTCTCACTCAGTTTCAAGTGACATAGCAAGAGTTGTCCCAAAATGAAAACGCTGTTCCCAATTTTGGTGTCACAATTTTGCTGTTCTGTTCTTGGAACAGCTAAATTGAATGATTTGACTATGTGCACAAGCGAGCTAGAAATACCTTCGTTTAGATGTGTTTGCTTGTTCCTTCCTATTAGAATCGTAGTAGAATCGATCTCAAGGCTTTGTTAATTTTGTTTGCTAAATTTGGTAGAATTATAAAGAAAACCAAAACAAAAAGATATTGTAAATTTTATGAATGAAATACAAACTGACAGATTTTTATTTGCATGTACATAGTTGCCAAATTTATTTTGTTTCTAGCTGCACATTTTTGTTGTGATTTTGTTGTAGCTATTTTCTGATTGCTGCTGCAAGAAAGATTTTTAGATATTTCATTAGCCGAATAGAAAGACATAATTCTGATTCGGCTTATGAAAATATTATTGCTTAACGTTGAAAACATTTTAGATTATTAACAAAACAATACAATGCATTTAAAAAATTTTCCTCTGATTTACTTAGAATATACTTATTAGGAAAAAAAAATAAAATTACATTAGATTCAAAGTATTGTATTAATTTTAAAAATCTTTATGAAGAATATAAAAGAAAATAAAAATAAACTGAAATTGGATCCAAAGTATTTTAGTTAAAAAATGTAAATATTTTATTATATATAATATCTTAAATTCATTAATAAAATTTATATACATAATTGTATAATAGCATATATGTAGAAAATATGTTGTTTTTTGTTTTAATACATAGTACATATTTACAAGTTAGTATTATATTTTAGGAAATTTTAAGTAATTATTTGTTACAATATATGTAATTGTATCGAATTACAATTTTTTTCGAATTTCGCATTCTAAGAGGTCTCAAAAGTCGCATTGGGTAGTCAAATTCTTAAATAAAAAATTTTTGAAAAAAATAAGGATATCTTCCTCTCCCGCAAGGACAAAGTTGTTTTTTAAGAAAAACAGTAAAAAATAACCATCTCAAAATGCTTTAATTTTGTAGGAAAATTTAAATATGTCTTAAAGCAAAAGTAAATATAAACTTTAACTAACAATATTTTTTCAAACACGATGCCACTTTTGGTTCTTACCCACAGTGTCTTGTCTAAATAATATTCGTATCTAAAGGTACACTCGAGATAGCACTTAACTTTTAATTGTTATCTGATTGTCTAAATTTTGGTGATATTGATTATTATAAGGTTTTATATCTCGGGCACCAGAAGTGGTACCCAAGATAATTTTCTTAATTCGGATTCTGCAAATAGTTTTGAACGAAACCCTGTCTAAAAATATCTATTTCAAAACAGCCAGAAAAGACCATGATTTTCCCCCTATTTTGATATTTACAAAAAGTTACTTCAAGCATGAAATGTAACAATTTTGTTCATATCTCCTTTATGGTTATTTCATTAAAACACTTCTTAACAACAATTGTTTAGTCAATTGAGACCCATTGAATGGCAAACTCATAAACTCAAAATTTTAGTATAACATTTTTGTGAATGCTGAGTTGGGTGTTTTAACGAAATAATAAAATTCATTCTAAATAGGAAAATTTCATAAAAAATCGAAATCGGAAAAAAATTCTTGGTCTTAGCCTGGTGTTGTAAATTGATACTCTGGGACAGGGTGTTGTTCAGAAATATTTGAAGCATTTATTATAAGGATATTATACTCGGTACCACTTTTCGTGCCCGAGATATACAACCTTATATTCATTTGTTTGAAAAAGTTAAAAAATTGCATTCAAGTATACTTTTCTCAATAACAAGAAAATGCAAAATGCAAAAAATATGCAAATTAATTATTCGCCAAATTTAAGGAAAACGTTAACACTGTAATCACTATCACCAGCATTTAGCAAATCATAACAATTATAAGTTCTGTGATATCTCGAGTGTACCTTTAGATTCGAATATCCTTCGCAAAGGATACTCAAACAAAAACCAAGAGTGGCATCGTGTTTGCCAAAATATTGTTAGTTAAAGTTTATATTTACTTTTGCTTTAAGACACGTAGTTTTTCTTACAAAAATCAAAGCATTTTGAGATCGTGATTTAATGCTGTTTTTCTTAAAAAACAACTTTGTCCTTGCGTGAGAGGATACATCCTTATTTTTTTCTAAATTTTTTTTTTTGGCATATCTTGACCACAAAAGATCTGAGAAACTTTTGAGACCTCTTAGAATACAATCTTAATTTTTCGATACGCCCTAATGTATATACTGTTGTTTTGTGTACATATATGGGCATTTCTACAGAAAAGTCTACCGTGACCAACAAATTAAAACTTATTAAAAACTTATTATTTTATGATATTACCTAAGAGAAACATTTTAATATAATTATTTTAAGCAATTTATGGATAATTTAATTTACTTTGAAGATCAAATCGCCTGTACTGTTTCACAAATGTAGTTTTTCTTTTTCGTAAATGTTTAGTAAATGTTTCTTAAACTTTTTTGTTTTAGTAAAAATGGAAGGCATTGGCTAAAAATAATGAAATAATGGTTAAGGCAAGGATAGGAAAATACATAAAATTTGTTTTTTAATAATTTTAATAATTTACAACTACCTAATTACTAAAGGTCTGCACGGGTATGTTTGAAACGATCTTCAACACATTCTCAAATTTTCAAACAAGCTTCATACTGTAATGTTTTTAATTAATTTTGTTTAAAAAAAGGACCTGCCTCAAATTTCTTTGCCGGCGCTTAAAAACGCCACTGGCTCTAAATATTTAATATTTTTTTTCAGCTGATTGAAGCTTGTTTAATTACTGATTTTTATTTCGCAAAGTCGGTGTTTATAAAGTTAAATAACGGTATTTTCTTAAATCTAAAAAGTGCATAATTCTTAACCTAAAAGTGCGTGAGTGAAAAATAAATATTAACTTAATATGTAAGTGCGTAATGCAAAATAAATATATAACTAAAATAATAAACATTGAAAGTGCGCGAGTGAAAGAAAGCTAAATATTTACTTAGTGAGAAAGTGCGTAATGCATATAAGTATATAACCACTGGTCATTGTGCGTGGTGAATAAAAATGTACATAGTCGCGTTCAATAATCTTTCTTACATAGTTCTGCGAAGACTCGAGTTACAGTGTAAGCAAAAAGTTTGAATACAGTGCGTATGTAAAGTTATTGTTAGTTCCTTAATTCGGTGCGCACTACACCCCCATTAATGTTAAGAAGAAGACTGATAGATTTCCATCTTCTTTAAAATTTCAGGATGGATTTACTGACGATTCCACCATTATTTATGGCCTATTTGCCAATCTTTTTAAAGAATCATTTTGCTCAGATTCTTTTAATCCTGATTTAGCGTATTTTGATTATATGAACAACGCACCCAAAGTTTCTTTGGAGCATAAATCTTTTACATCAGAGGATATTTTTAAGTATATTGTAACGATCGATGAAGATTTAAGCGCTGTACCAGATGGAATTCCTGCCACAGTATTAAAACAATGCGGCTCTATTTTGTGTCAACCACTCTCGTTATTTTTTAAATCTTAAATCAGTCCTATTTCCAAAAAATTTTGCAGGAATGACGTCACTAATTATTAGTGTCCGACCGAATATTCGGTTTCGGTTTGGGTTACGGCCACCCAGTTTTGGCCATATTGAGGCTTCAATATGGCCGAATATCCGAAACCAACCGAAACTTTTGGTAAAAATTTCTTGCATCAGTCATTGAATTCAAAGATATAAGTATGTTTTAATAAAAATATTTACAACGCATTGTACAAAACAAAAATTACGAATTCGTTTATAATTTGATTTATCGTGCTAACGGAAAACATTTTGGTTAATTTTATGCGTTCGATACTATCATTTTCGTCCGACACTACTAATTATAGGCCTATCCAAAGAGACTAAATGAGCTTGTGCACACAGCGATTTATCACATTTTAGCTGTTCTAAGAACAGAAAAGGAAAATTGTGACAAATAAAGAGTCATTTCAGTTTAGGACAACTCTTGCAAAGGTACTTGAAACTGAGTGAGAAAAGGCGGCTCTCTGAACCTGGACCTCTTCTACTCATTTAGTCTCTTTGCAATTATGCGCAAGAATTGAGAGTAAGATTAAAATACTCATTAGAAAAACAAAAGAATTGATAAATATAGCAAAGATTAAATGAATAAAAAATGATGCAATTTCTGCACCATTAAATATAAAAATTGGTGAAAAAGTAATGATAAAGAAAATGAATAGAAAGAAAAACCAACCACCATATGAAATATCATGGTCCATATATTATAGTTGCTAAAAATGGAGTAAATTCTAAAGTTAATGTAGATGGTAAAATCAAAGAATGCCATAATAATTTACTAAAAAGATGGATTTAATTCAAAATTTTCAAATAAAGTACAAATTTATTAATTAAAACAATTGCATTGTATAAATTTCATAAACAAATTGAATTTGTAACATAAATCATATATCTATTTTGAAACCATTTTTGGAATAAAATATAAAATATAATCTGTTATAGTTAATAAGAATATTTGAAATGTATGAAACAAATATTATATTTTAAGATTAAATAATTTATTAGATTATAATAAGAAAGTTTGAATTGTATAATTTTAAAAATTATTTTTCTTTTTTCAAATAATTTTTATCTTAAGGATGGGGGTGTAGTGCGCACCGAGTTAAGCAACCAAACTTATACTTATACCGAGTTAAGCAACCAAACGTAAACAAACTTATTGATTGCACTGTAACTATGTTTATTGTTATTCACCACGCACAATGACCCGTGGTTATATATTAAATTTACATTAATGTTTATTATTTTTGTTATCTACTTATATGCATTACGCACTTTCAATGTTTATTATTTTTGTTATGTATTTATTTTGCATTACGCACTTACGCATTAAGTTTATATTTGTTTTTCACTCACGCACTTTTTATGTTAAGAATTATGCACTTTTTCGATTTTAAAAAAATACCGTTGTTTGGTTTTATAAGCACCGAAATTGAAAAATAAAGATTATTAGTTCTGCAAGCTTTAAATCAGCTTCATCCTTTTATTTTAAGCCTAAGTGCATTTTTATGCCGGCTGACTTTAAAAAAATAAAAATATAAATATTTAGTGCCAGTGGCGTTATTAAGCGCCGGCAAAAACTTTGAGGCAGGGCCTTATTATTGAAAACCAAAAATTTTTAACAAAACTTTACACAGTGCGTTAGTGCGCGCTTCACAGGCTTCACGGGCATCACAAAGATTTCTGATGACGCCTTTAGCGGGTTAGTGCAGACTTCCAGCAGGCTGTTGGACTACATATAATAACATAAGGATAGAGACTAAAGTAAAACAGAAATACAACAACAAAGTGTGAAATTATGAAATTGAGAAAAAACTGAGAAATTGACACTTCAAATCTCATCGCCCTGGTGTTGCAGTGCGTTAGTGCGCGCTTGCACGGGCATCACAAAGATTTCTGATGACGCCTTTAGCCGGGCAGAAATTGTGCAATAAGATCAGCTAGTGATTTTTTTCTTTTCATATTGAAAAAACTTTGTTGTTGTTGTTGTTTCTTTGGAAAGATTCGTTAGAACAATTAATTGTTTTAACTTTGCCCTTAAGCACAATAAACGATTTTAAACTATCAAACATTAGAATTTGTATTTAAATCATATAAAGTCAATGTAATAAATATAGAGGTCATTTAGGAAAAAAATTTAATTTTATAAAATTTGTAAATTAAAAAGGCTGCAGAGAAATTAAGAAAACTGACATTTTTGTAAATGGAAAAAAAGCTGCAGAGAAACTAAGAAAATTTAAGTTTTTGAAGACGAAAAAGTTGCAAAGAAATTAAGAAAACCGAAATTTTTGAAATTAAAAAAACAAAATTTTGTAATATCACCAGAAATAAACTGCCAAAGAGAAAAATGATCATTTGTAAAAAAAGTCTTAATAAGTCTTACAAAAAAATGTTATAAATGCTAAAGAAACAAAATTAGAGCCAAACAATAACAAATTGGCAGCTTTAATTCAAGTATAGAAAATAAAAGTTTACATTTTAAAGTCTATGTTATTTTTTTGTTATTTAAAAACAAAATATGTATTGCGTTTTACAAATAATTATTATATAAAATAATAGTTATATGGTTTGTTTTCGTGATAAAGTGTATTCGGCATATCTGAGAAATTCCAGGCGCGATTTGAGGCCTCCAGTCTAACTGGCTGTTTTCGTTAAAGCCAAGATTTTGTTAATGATATTTTTAGCCAACCCTAAGCGAGCTCTTTTAGGTAGGAAAAAAATTGAAAAATTTAATTTAACGTGAAAAAAAGGAAAAATAAAAAGAGAAAATTTCATTTAACGAGAATAAAATCCCACGTGTGTCCCGAATACTCCAAGCATCATATGAAACAAAAGTTAAGTTTTTGGTGCATTAACACATCCATGAATGTTTATTGGAAACAAATATTATTTCGTACATTTTGATCCTATTGTAATAATTATATAATTTATTTATTAGCATAAGATTTCGTTTTTCGTCACACATCGTATTACTTAGAAAATATTATTTTGTAACAGAAAAAATGGTAATTTATAACTTCTTATAATAATACATTATATTATAATATATTATATATTATATATTAGCCCCCACTGGAATAGCAACCTTGACGCTGGTGTGGAGGCTTAGGTCGCTAGGATGTAATGGGCTGGAATGACGGAAGCGCTAGCTTCTGACAGGGGTCCTAGTTCATACAGGTAATTGCATCCTTGCGTTGCACTAGTAGCTATTCACTCCTACCTATATCCCCTTTTCACTCCCCATGCCTTTCCTATTCACTCTATATCTCACCTTTCCTATCCCACACCTAGCCCTCCGATGGGCCGAATCAAGGTGTTATGTGACCCGTGCCGAGAATTTACTAAGCTGGAGGCCCATTACAAATAATCCAGTCTCTAACGGAGCGTACCAGATACCAGGCGACCTCCGGTACTGTCCAGCCTTACCCGCGCACAGGGACCTCTGTGGGGGTGAACCTTCCTTTGTCCTACACTCGTGGGAATTTTATGTAAGAAACAATAAAAACAAACAAAACAACACCAGCGGCTACCGGCAGACGCAGTGAGGAGCAATCCTCACTGCGTGCAGGAGGGCACTACTACACTACTGCGCAGGGGTGCCATAGTTGATGCAGATTCGGACCACGAAAGCGCAAATTCAGTTGAAGACAGGCTTCTCCCCTCTCCGGATAAGTCAGCGGGCTCCAGCTTCTCTCGCAAGGAAGGGCCCAAGACCAAGTCTAAGGAGGGGATGAAGGCCAAGGCCAACTACAAAGCGGCCCTTAAAATCTGCAGCCGGCTCTCAGGCAAGATTGATTTCTCTTTCAAAGAGAAGGAGTCGCTCGCCTGGGCTAAGCTAAAGGTAGAAGAGGGTCGCATACACTTCGCGAGCAGACCAAGCTTTGCACCTACGACTTCGCAGTTCGCGAACAAAGTAGAATTCCCAAGGCAAAATGACCCTCGAGAGATGGAAATCCGTAGAGATGAAGCTTTTCGAGGTGATGTTCGCGAGGTCGGAAGCCCAACCTGACGCTCACATGCCCACCTTCGATGGAGCGGGCTGGCTCAATGGGGTAAAGATCCTGAAGTGCAATGATGATCCAACTCTCCACTGGGTGAAAGCAGTAACCCCGACACTCCAAGGCCTATGAAAGGGTGCCCAACTGGAAGTATTGGACAGGACTAGTATCCCGTTCCTACCAAAAGTGAAGGTACTCTTCCCAAGAGTAGTGCCACAGAAGTCCGCACTGAAGCTTCTCCAGAAACAAAAACCGAACGTACCAACAGCTGACTGGAGGGTGTTGAAGGTTGCTGATCCACTACCTGGTAGTAGCGGGGGGCAACACTACATCCTCCAAATCAACAATGAGGCAGAGGATATCCTCTACGCGCGTTACGGGAAGATGGCGTGGGGCGTTGGTAGTGTTTATCTACTCCTCAAACAGCGCCACCCCAAGGACAACAACAGCAACACACTAGAGTCCGGAGAGGTGGAAAAAGATCTCGGCCTAGAAGACGTGACCGACGCTGCCCAAGGACTCAGTCTGGAAGATGCGGGTGACGGAGGCACGCTCACGAAAGTTGACCCCGTAAAGGAACCTTCAGCCTAATGCAGTTGAAGGTCCTTCAGATAAACCTGCACAAAAGCAAAACCGCCAGCGCAGAACTCCTTTTCGTATTGGAGGAAAGAGGCTACGATGTGGCTTCAGTACAGGAGCCGTGGCTTGCCTCGTGCAACGCGGTATCTGGCCTAAAGTCACAAAACTTCAACACGTTTTTCGCAACAACAGTAAGTAGAACAAGAACAGCCATCCTTATAAGGAAAGGCATTTATACTCATCTAATGTCTCATTACAGCACTGACAATCTCACTGTCGTGGCGCTAGAGGGCGACGCGGACGAGCCGATCCTGGTCACCTCATGCTACATGGCACATGACAACGAAACACCAGACGAGCTACAAAGAATGGTAGCAATCGCCGGCGGGAAGAAGCAGTTGTCATCGGAGCAGATGCCAATGCACACCACTCAGTATAGGGCAGCCCAGACATCAATGATCGAGGTGAGTTCCTACTTAACTTTATTTTACAACATAAACTAAGTGTAGCTAACATCGGCGAGGAACCCACTTATGTAGACCCCACCTCGTCGAACGTGTTAGATCTAACGATATCCTCCAACAACAACACTCTGGTCACAAATTGGAGGGTGCTTGCACAGCCCTCCTTCTCAGACCACAATTATATTAGTTTCAGTATAAGCTTTAATTACACTCCAACTCAAAAGATCTTTAGAAGCCCCAGAAACACTAACTGGAACCGCTTCAGAAGCATCATTGAGACCAAATTACCAGCTCCCAAACAAATTAATACGGAAGAGGGCATTGAAAGGTCCCTGAAGATTCTCTCTATTCCCATCTTCTCAAGGCCTATCATGCCTCCTGTAAATCCACGCGAACAAAGCGTAAGATCAGACCACCATGGTGGAGTCCGGATCTTACAGAGCAAAGACGTGACCTAAAAGATTTCTGTAAACTAGCTAAAATAGCTGACCAAGAGGAAATTTGTGGGGAATACAAATGTAGGCTCAAACTTTTTAAAACAAACGTACGCAGAGCAAAAAGACACTCTTGGAAGAACTTCTGCTCAAGCATAGAAAAAACTACGGACACAGCAAGGCTCAGGAAGCTTCTCTCAAAGCAGCCCTCCATTCAGAGCCAGCGGCGCAAAGACAATGACCAGTGGACGGAGAGCAGTCAGGAATCCCTCAAAGTGCTTTTAAAGGCGCATTTTCCTGGCTGTACCGAAGCTCCAAATACTGCTCTAATACGAGGACACAGGAAAACTTCGCTACAGGTTCCACAAGACTTAATAACGTCGGACGGGTCGTATGGGCTATAAACTCGTTCTCGGGATACAAATCTCCTGGACCAGACGGTATAATTCCTGCCATGCTGCAAACGGCCGAATCGCGTGTCGTCCCATTGCTGAAGAATATATTTGACGGATGCATCAGGCTAAACTACGTACCTGTGGCTTGGAGGACAGCGAGGGTTGTATTCTTACCGAAGGCAGGTAAGAGCAGCCATCTCTATCCGAGAGACTACGGGCCAATAAGTCTGACCTCCTTTGTACTCAAAACGCTCGAGAAACTGATTGACTTGCACCTAAGAAACAATTCAATCCAGCTATCAACCAACCAACACGCATACACGAAAAGGAAATCGATTGAAACGGCACTACATTCCCTAGAAGTAACCCTTGAAAAAGCCCTCCACCACAAGGAATACGCATTCGGGGCGTTTCTTGACATCTCAGGTGCATTAAAAAATGTATCAACCACCGCAATCCTTAGTGGATTACGTGCAATAGAGGCACGACCAGCAATAAACCTATGGTTAGACAAGTTGCTAAGCTGCAGAAAGGTGCGAGCTGAGTCGGGCACTAAATCCATGGTAAGGGAAGCTCGCAGTGGGACACCCCAGGGAGGGGTCCTCTCGCCACTACTATGGAATCTTGTCGTTAATGAACTACTCGAAAAGTTCGCAGGTAGAGCCCCGAGGATAACTGCCTATGCAGACGACATAAGCATAATTATAGTAGGGAAATTTCTATCAACAGTAAGCTCCATAATGGAGAGCACACTCAAAGATGTACTTAGATGGTCAAATTCAGTCGGTCTTAGTATTAACGCAGAGAAAACGGATCTGGTTCTGTTCACGAAAAGGTACAAGATACCACAGTGGATACCACCGAAATTGAACGATATACGTCTCATACCAAAAACTCACACAAAATATCTGGGAGTCGTCTTGGACAGCAAGCTGTCATGGAAAACCAACGTAGAAGAAAGAGTGAAGAAATCCACCATTGCGCTATACACATCCAAGAAGATGCTAGGCAGTACCTGGGGCTCTCACCCTCTCTGATGCGCTGGATCTATGTAACTGTAGTGCGTCCTATTCTACTCTATGGGATTATTGTGTGGTGGCCGGCTGTGAACAAATCAACATTCCTCAGGCACTTGGAGAAAACTCAACGGCAGTCAGCGCTATGCATCACGGGGGCATTGAAGTCAACTCCAACTAAAGCGCTTAAAACCATTCTAAGTAAAGACCCCCTGGACATACACGCAAAGCTAATAGCCGGAAAAACGGCACAATGCCTTACGGCGGCAGGCAACATGCGCCTTCCAAATTTTGGACATTGTACAATCGGAAAGGATCTACTCAGTAGCACGGACTACATGGTACCTCGCACGATGGTCAATTCCAAAGCACGAAATCTTCTTGGACCAAACGACTGGTGCAAAGGTATAGAACAAGCACAGCAGGCGGTCAACATATTTACAGACGGCTCCAAAATGCCTACGGGGGTAGGTGCGGCTGTGTATTGCGCAGAGCCTAATATATTTTATTTTATTTATTTATTCATTGTTTACGTCTTTGGAAATAATCCTTACAGACTACTTAAAATTAAAAATATCTTCCAAACTATTATAAAAATAACAAAAAAAATTAACAAAGAGTAAAAATTCATTATTATTGGAAATAAAAAAATTATATACGAAAGAAGTTATTTAGCAAATTCTTAAATGAAAATTTCGAAAAACAAAAATTTAAGTTATTTTCACTAGACAATTCATTATACAATGACAAGGCACGATTTATAGGCTCATTACATGCATAAAGAGTTCTATGAGTTTGAGAATGAAATAACGCGTAATACCGTAACATTCTAGCAGGAATATTAAAATTAACAAATTGTAATAATTGGTCTCAGTCAGTTTGACCTGATATAAGATCGTGAATAAATAATAACGACTGAATCTTTCTTCTAGTTTCGAGAGTTTTTAAGCCAAATAGTAAAATACGCGTTTCATAGGAAGGTAAAGGTTCTTCAAAGTGTAAAGAACGAAGCACAAAACGTGAAAATGATTTTTGGATCTTTTCCAATCGAGCGCAATGGATTAAATAGAAAGGACTCCATATAAAAGAAGCATACTCTAACCTAAGCATATACCTTACAAAATAATTATAAAGACAAACCAGAGTATAAGGTTCAGAAAATTCTAAACTATTTCTACGTACAAAAGCAAGCAAGGAATATAATTTAGGAACAACATAATTTATATGATCCACAATCAAAAAAAATTCCAAGGTCCTTAATTGAATTAACCTTTTTTAAGGGGTTACCAGAGAGGGAATATGAAAAAATTATAAAACTGTTACACTTCGCGTATGTCATAGCAAAGCACTTATTAAAATTTAACGGTAACAAATTCAATAAACTCCATGACAGCAAATTACTAAGATCACTCTGTAAACGAGCAGCATCATTTAGATTAGATACTTTACTAAAAAGCTTTAAATCATCAGCATAAAGTAAAAATTTTGCCGAATGAAAATATTTACTAACATCATTAATAAATAATGAAAAAGTAAAGGGCCAAGAATGCTACCCTGGGGGACTCCAGAAGAAGCAATGAAGTGATGCGATTTAACACCACATTTATTTCCACAAAACATACTCTATATTGAAAATAAGACTGGATCCAATTCAAGAAATTGGAATAGAAACCCATTTTGGCAAGTTTAGCTAATAAAACATTATGGGGAACCTTGTCAAAGGCCTTGGAAAATTCCGTATAGAGGACATCAACGTGATGTCCTAGTTCAAAAGTTGAAATGCAGAATCTTGAGAAAACTGCTAAGTTAGTTACAGTAGACCGACCAGCAAAAAACCCGTGCTGTTCAGGGCAAATGTGTCGCTTTCTAAGAAGAATAATCTATTTTTAATAACACTTTCAAAAAGTTTCGAAACATTTGATACCTTAGAAATGGGTCTATAGTTGGATACATCATTCTTATTACCGCATTTAAAAACCGATGTTATAGAGCCAATTTTCCAACAGTCTATAAAAGTGCCAGTCTTTAAAGATTTATTGAAAATTTCAATAGATGAAATACCATCATTATCAGTCTTATTCGAAACTTTCATTTTGGTCATATCACTGGATATTTCATCCTCAGGTAAAACAACAGTACCAAGGTTTAAAAATGAGTCTACATTTTCCAAGATTAAAATCGAAATTTGAATTGACCGTAACATAATTGGATTTAAAGTAGTCAGCAAATAGATTCACAGTATCTTGAATAGTAAAAGAGTCAATGCCGTTGCACTGACTAATATTATTCTCACAACGTAAAATATACTGTTTGTAGAGAAAATTATTTAAAAAATTAAATTCTCTCATGTCATGAATGTACATTAAGTGATACTGGGAAGTGATACGGCTTACTAGGACTACTAACTCCAAAGTGTGGTAAATACCACGTCCTGTCGCTTCTTATACTAGCTTCGTTTGCATTTAGTTTCCTAGCGTACCCTTTCTCTCCATATTTCTCGATGATTGCTTTATATTCGCGATAGTATTCTTTATCACGATTAAATTTATTTTTCAGCGCCGAAAATATTTTGATAGCCATATCTCTACTGTCTGGTAGCATAATTTCGTCCGACTTCCAGAGAAGCCATGTCTCAAACAGTTCTACACCGCGGACTGTGGTCTCCATCTGAATTTTCTTTGCTCGTTCAATTTCAGGTGGTTTTGCAATTCTCTTTCACCGCGAACCTCAAGATTATCGTCAATAATATAATTTCTTACCAGAGTGTCAATATCATGAACGCTATCTTCTTGAATAACCATTCGAACCATAGACAATCCAGCCTAAGCTCGTCAAAATGGCAGCAGGTCCTTTCCAGCCGTTTGCCATGACCTTCTTGCTCACTCCTAAATGGGCATGGTCCAATTTGATCAACAACTCAGGCTTAGCATTTTTTAAACCTTGTATTGGAAGGCATTTCAAATAATGATATTTGGTATGTAGAGCATTAATATCCAACGTTTGTGTTGGCAGACGTAGATCATTTACTGTTCTTGCATTTTTCAGTGCGAATTGCTTGCAGCGCGGCCCTATACCGGATATTTCCAAATCGACTTTACTCGACCGCTCCGTGATAGTGTTATTACCAAACCATTGCAGTTTCAAGTCATTACTTGGACCTTTCAACTCGAGACGCTCCGCTAGATCTCTATTCATTAATGTTAACGCAGATCCCTTATCGATGAATTCATAACTATCGATGACTTTTTCTTTTGCATATAATTTCACAGGCAAAATTTTGAAAAGAAGTTTGCTTATTTCTTGATCCATAACAGTGCCTGAAAACGACTGCTGCGTGGCCCTTGCACATTCTATCTCATTTGAATGATCATGTAAAAGTGAATGGTATTTTTTGCTGTAACCGCTGACGTCACAAACAAAGCTCACTGTGCATCTAACTGAACGATGTCCACCATTAAAGCAATTAAAACAAAACCTATGCTGCCTTACCAGTCGCCATCTTCCCTTAACATGCGTGTTTTTAAACTGGTTGCATTTCTCGACGCCGTGCATTCCCTTGCATATTTTGCAGTCATAGTGCTGCACGCTGTTGTCCACTTCCTTGGCTAAGAAAAATCGGCCGCGGTCGCTTCGACCTGTTATGCGTTTCTGTTGGCTATCGGTTCTAATTCCAGCTGCTTTCATTATCTCTGCAAGTTCTTGTAGCCAGTTACTAAAATGACGGACCGTCGCTCTAGGTTTTATTTTCACTGAATATCGTGCCCAGTCTAGTCTTCTCTCCACTGGAAGTTTAAAAATTAACTCCTCCATCAATGTAGGATTAGAAAAATGATACTCACAATCCGCTGCTTCGAAAAAGATGCAAGATTTTCTATCGAAGTTGCAAAAGGTAAGAACTGCTCTATTTGATTATCATGAATCGCCGGAAATGCCCCGAGTCTGCTTATTTGGCTGTTCACCAGCTGCTCTGGTCGTCCAAACCTATTCTGAAGAGTTTCCATTACCTTATTCACGTTTCTGCAATGTATAAGTAAACTTTCAACCACCTCTCTAGCCTTTCCTTTCACTGCCTTCTGTAGTCGCATCATATTTTGTTGATCAGTGTAATGATACTCTTGCGTCGTCGCTAAAAATTATTCTCTGAACATTGGCCAGTCTTCATGGCGACCATCAAAATCAGGAAGATCATATAATTTTCGCCCGGGCACTGCCCTGACCGCTGATACAGATCCATTGAGATTCTCAAACGCTGTCGCCATTGATGCTTCAGCACCGCCAGTAGCGTTTCCTTCAATATTCACTGCATTTGCCACTCCATGAATTATAGGAACTGATGTGGCTGCCGAGGTTGAAGTTTGCAGCTGACTAACTCTGCTTATTTCAGCCTGCATAGCTGCCATTTGTTGCATTATTTGATTTAATTTGTGTTCAAGCGACGATATCATACCAGATGTTGGAGTCTGTTGCTCACATGCAGTGTCATCCAAATCTTTATCATCTTCTCTATCTGACATGTTTTCGCCGGCTATTTTTGTCGCTGATCGTAATATTGGAGGCATGAACCTAACCTAACTTTCAACCCTAATACCTTCTCAACCCCGTAACCAAATCAAATAAGTACTCACCGCTATGCCAAATTTTAAGTAAGATCAATTACTATGCCGCCACGCTATTTGCTGCTTGCAAGCTTCTTCCACTTGTACCACTTTAGTATGTGCTGGTTTCTATTGGTCCACCCGCAGCTGCCGTTGCTTACGATCACGTAAGCATCAATTGTCTTACAGTTCCTTGTATGCTCCAGTATTTCAATCGTGCAGATGCTTCCACTGCGTATGCCTCTCCAATGAGTCTGCCTTATATCTTATGTCGTTCACGACCTTTTAGCTCCTATGAAAGACTAGCGCCTGACACACTTGCAATCTCTGCCAAATTAATTGTCGCTTTTGATGTTTTTTTGCTCGATCACGTTGCTCCGCGACCATAGGTGGTACTTCTGTGGACACGTTTTCGTCTCAAAAAAACGAAATAAAAGATTGTGACTTTCCGACAATCGTTAGACAGGTTGAAATAAGAACAATTCTACTCCTGTAAGAGATTGTTTGTTTGTTTTATTTCCTAAATTAATTCACATGTTTGACAGTAAGGATTGTACAAATATAGAGAGATTACTTACGTTTTGTGTGTTTCTAATGATTGCCAGTAAAAAAGTGCCGGAAACTTCTACAGTTAAAATGGCGAATCATTTTGACAATTCAAGGTTCATAAAGATAATTTCAATTATAAGATTTCAAGTTAAGTAAACACAGGGTGTTTTTGAAAATAAAAAATATAAATAATAAAATGAAAGTTCACATAAAAATACTGCGTCGATCGCCAACAGGGGGTGCATCAGCATGAACAGCATATAATAAAAATTTCGTATATTCTTCGAACTCTTCAGTAGATTTTCGTCTTCTTTCGCTAAAAAAGAGAAATGCCACGCACGGACATCAGCCGGCCACAATGTTGGATTGAATACTTTATCTAAATCATTCACCGGTATAATTAATTTAAAGCTGACTCTCTTTAAAGTGATCACATCAATACCTCTTTTAACAAGACGATAACACGCAATTTTAACTTTAAGAAATTAGTTTGCGAGCAGATATATTCAATAACATTATCAGCAGTAACAGTAGGTTTACAATAAGAGAGATGAAGAAAACTCTTTGACACAGCAACATCAACCTCATTACTCGCACTACACCCCACAATAGACAAATCATTGTTTTGATTATTATTATTTCGTCTTTTGTTACGCACCACTCATAAGCCGATGACACAGGCAAGTGAGAAGATAAGATTGGATCACTCCCACCAACAACAGCAGCAGCAGGCGCAGCAGCAGACACATCAGAATAAGAAGCAGTCACACTAGATTTAGCATGTGAAGAAGACGAATTTAAAGAAACATCATTATTGACAGCAGCAACAGAAGCAGAGCATACATTTAAATCAGGTGCATCAACAGCAGCAGCACCCGTGCAAAGAGATCATAGCATTTTCTGCTCTAGAAGTCTTAATTCTTACAAATAGTCATTAATCAATGCATGCATTTGAATTGATTCCTCACACACCTGTTTTGTGGTTTGCTGCCAGGCAAACTTTTACTACTTGAACACCCACCTCATAGTAGAAAACTGAATTTCCAGAAATCTCATATACCCAGTACACTCCAAAAGCCTTTTCCAGTAGCCAATGGATCCACACCGATGGTAGCGCACATTTCTTGAAACTGCTTGCAGAATTGACCATTTTTGTGAATGTCCTGCTTGTGCTGAATGGCAAACTCTTCCAGTTTAGCACGAAACACTACCATTTGTTTCACTCTAGCTGACTTAGTCAATTAAGCCATTTAGGCACAGCGCAAAAAGGGTAACACACATTTACAGGCTGCAATGCACGATAAATTTGTTCGGATTAAATCCCAGAATAGCGATTGCAAATTCATGCTGGCGTCCTACGCAAAAATAATCACTGTGCATTTTTGTGTCACAATTATTGTCGCCTTCCTTATTATCTGGCACACTAGTTCTTCATGGGAAATATGAATATTCTAAGATGTTTTGAGTTTTAAATACCTGTTGAATTTACTGCTTTTCCAACTTCAGTCCAAGCCTTCTCAGTAATATCCTTCCTGGAATATTCCGGCAGCTTATAGTAATTTTTGTTATATGCTGCTTTCTGTATGCAATATAAAAAAACATAAAAGACAATTTTTATAAACTTATTTAGAATTTTCTTACCTTAAAAATATCCACAATTGCTAAATAGCGCGCTAAACAAAACCACAAGTCGCTAATATAAATTGGAGCATGCTGCGTTGCATAAAACTTAATCAGAAGAGGGAAAGCTAATTTTCAAGATAAAATTTAAGAATATTTTGGAAGTTTGTATTGCCAATTTCTTCATCAACATTCAATATTTATGAAAGTAAAAAAAATTAGATGGCCCATATCATAGATCATAGTCCAAATAAAGTCGACTTTAAATTTAGTGCAAGCTTTTTGGCAAAGCTGTCAAAAATGTTTATACTAAATTTAGAGTCGACTTTATTTTGGCTATGATAATGGGCCGATGTCTCTATCTGCTGTTTAAAAAATTAAAACTCCCTTTTTCGGCTCCCCAGGAAAAATTATTCATGATTGGACTGAGTATCATGCCTTAACCGCCGAATTAACGTATGCGTTAATAAATTTTACAAGAGTAACATTTTCCTTGTTTTTTTTTCGCATAAGCGGTATATGTAAATTATATTTTTATGTTATATATAACTTGAGAACAGTTTAACGTAGAGCTGTGAAATTTTTGGAAATCACGACATTGTTGTCGTTCTATCGTTAACCATTTGAAAATTAATTCGAAAAAGAGGCGCTTACGTTAATTCGGCGGCTATGGCTCAATATATTTGTGCACAAGTGCTATGAGACCAGCATGAGAAAATAACCTTTCGGATGGCACCGAAGTTGCAGCAATTAATAAATATTTTTTTGCAACGGCCCAAACAAAAGAAAATTCAGTTTTCATGCATTTCCAGACAACAAGCTGATTTTTATATAGTTTTCGATCAACAGCTGGGCGAGCCAGATAAAGGCGCAGCTGAGTGGGCCAATCTATTCAACTTCATCTAAAAAACATAGTATGTCACTGTTATCGGATTCTGGATTATTAGATGTCGAAACCGCTATCACAACTTCTTCATTTGAAATTCTTGTTTGTCTCCTCTGGGCATTTACAAGATCACCTAAATAGAGGGGGCAGTAATATTTGTAGTAATTATTTATGTACTGCTGCTTACCAAGAAGAAAGATTGCTTGAAAACGCTCACAAATATTTGGAAATGCGTGCTTTTTAAACCTAGGATCTAGAAGTGTTAAAGAAGCGTATGGTTTTACCAATTCAATATTATACATTTTTTTGTGATTTCAATGGCAAGCACTCGTTTTAATATCTTGCCAATTTAACTTAAAGTACATCTTTTGTCGTGCTCACCTGCAAAGTAATCTGGCACTGCTCACCTTCCTGCTAGCTTGTTGACTGCGCTGGTACGCTTGCTTATGCGCGGCTATTACTCGTCGGATATGGGGTGGTTCTTGCCAAGCAAAAACTAGCAGCAGTGAACGACAAAAATAAAAATCGTACCACTCTTAATACCCCAATAACTGCATGTGACTAATAATTAGTCAAAACCAGACGACGAGAAAAAAATAAAAACCGAAAAAACCGAAGAAAACCTTTATGACTCCTGGTTAGTTACCTAGAGAGGAATGACCGTCAGCTCTTGGTCGTTTCTGCGAACCGATGTGATGGTGTTGTTCCATCGGCTCTGACTGCCCGCCCACGAATGGCTAAATGCCAACCTTGGTGATCTTAAGGTCCATTTTATAAAATCACCCCAAAGCTACAAGATACTTACGCCTAGTGCATTTCAGTCCACCTGTACTTTATTCTGACAATCATCTATTCATCGCTTACTAAAATCAAAGAAATAGATGAAGTAGTTTTGGTTTTAAAAATACAAAAATATTTTATTTTATTAGATTTTATCAATACGTAGCTATTTATACAACGTGAATCTACATAGTTATAAATGGTTTAGATGTAATATAAACGGTGCCCGTAAGTGTAAGTTGGCACCAAAATTAGTCTTTAACAAGAGATTTTTTGTTTTGTTTTATTTATTTATAACCTTTAAGTAATTAAAACCATTTCCAGTACAATTTCATTATAAAAGAACTTTCACCATTATAACAAATTTGGTGCTTTGTAACTAGCTTAATGCATATAACAAAATAGCGAAGTACTTGAATTCATTAAGGTGATTGATGTTCATATCTATCTTACTTAATGACTATATCAACTTCAAGTTTTTTGGGCTAATCCCGTAATAGCATAGCATATTATTAAACAAAAACGAAAGGTGGTTGTAACTCGAAGCAAATCGTAAATAAAGACGTCTCAAAGCCAGTTCAACGAAATGTCCAAAGGGATGAATAATAAAAAAAAAATCCGTTTATCTTTCAGCACAGAAATTACAAGTTTTGAAGTAAACGGTGTTTTAATTTTATCTTACATCCACTTCATTTTATTTACCTTGTTAGTATGTTTTCTGATTCAAATTATCTATTTATCTTTGAATTGAATTTTATTTCCGCTTCCTATAACGATAAATTATATTTTTCCTTTTTTCGAATTTTATTTTATATCCCTTTTATTCATTATTTATTTTCATTTATTATTATTAAATTCAAATTATCGCTTAGCCTAATTTGAACCGAAGTTAGGTCCGTTTTATTTACATTTCCATTATTTGTTTTTCATCTCAATTTTCACCGAAAGTTATTTCCATTTAGGGAGAGTTCAACCAAGAATTACAATATTAAGGCTCTTTCGAAAATATATTAAGAACTTAGAATGGCATATAAAGGCATGATGTTGTTGTTTTCTCGAAATACTTTATCTCAATAACACTAAAAATATACCTATATTTACCAATTTCTGACTTAGTTAAAATCCCTAGTACAAAATTAAAATATAAAGTGCTTACACAATATGGTCATTTAAATAGCTGAATCCTTACAGACATTCGGGAATAACCTTATTTACTTAAAAAAAATCAAGATAAGTACAAAAATACTTAACTTAAATGAACGACATAAAGTTAAATTAAATTTCATGAAATCAAACGGTTGTACCCGCTATCAAAAATGGCTGAATTTGACTAAAAAGTTAGCTAGGTCTTACATCGAAAACGCATAGATTTTAAAATTGTCAAAGTAAAAATGTTACATGTGAAGTTGATTTTTTTCTAAATGCCTGACCTCGATATAGGTGGTACTGATGATGACGATTATGATGATGTCGTCGCTGGTGATGATGATGAGGTTGCTGAAGCTGATGCTATTGTTATTGGTGTGATGCTTTGGTTGTGATGATTCCGTTGAATGTTGGTGTATATGGAGGTGATACTGTGGTTGAAGCTGGTAATTTTGATGCTATTGTTTTTGTATAAGATGGCTTTGTGGTGATGATTTTGTTGGCTATGAATTTTTTGGTGATGTGGTAGTGGTTTTGGTATTACTTCTTTTTATAGTATTTCATTCCATGTTTTTTTTTAGTGTAACTTGTTTTTTTAGAGTAATTGTTTGCCTTATCTTCTCTTTTTTTCTCAGTTTCTTTTATTATTTATTTACGTACGTTTCTCTTAGCTTAGTTAATTATTCTTCAGTTTTCACTTCTTATTTTTTTCAATGTATATTTGTTTTTTTTTTCTTATATTCCTTATTTCTTTCTATCTTTCATTTACAACTTTTTCTTTCTCGTGTATTTTTAGTTGTTTCAACTTCTGCAACTTTTCGCCTTTTTATATATTCAACTTTCGTCTATTTTCTTTTAAATTTTGCATCTCTTTAGTTTTACTGCTTTTCTTTTTTTCTGTTTCACTTCTATGTTTCTTTGGTAGTTTTTTTCAGATTTTGCACTTCTCTTGTTTCCATCGTATCTTTCTTTTACTATCTGAACTCTTTTAATTTTCACTTCTGTACACTATCTTTCTGATTTTAATCGCTTTTGCTTTTTTTTTTTTTTTAATTTTATTGCTACATTTTCTTCGAATTTTCTATTGTTAAATTTTAAGTTTTCACTTCTCATATTATTTGGTTCACATTTTTTCAGTGTATTGTTTTCAATTGGTTTCTTTTTTTTCTATTGTTCACTCCTTTTTCACTTCTTATAGTTTTTTCACAGTTGACCTATTTCGTGTTTTTTTTCTCTTATTTTTCTCGTGTTAAATTTGTCTCAAATATTAACTTGTGGTTTTTCCATTTTGTTTCGATCTTTTGGTTCTCTTAAATTTCTTTTTTTATCTATTTCTTACTACTATACATATAACTATTTTTTTTTTGTAATCTTTAGTATTTCCATTATTTTAATTTTTCAGATTTTCACTATTTAAATTTTCACACTTTACCTTATCTTCATTTAGATTTTAATTTACTCTGGCATCTTTTCTGTTTGGTTGTTCGGCCTTTTTTCTTCGATTTCACTCACGTCTTATTAATTTTAGTTAATTTTGAATTGTTTAGTTTTAGTTCAACTAGTTTCTTTTAATTTTCTTGTTTTTACTACACTGTTATTTTAGTCTTCTCATTATTTCTTACAATTTTTTCGCATTTTCATTGCATTGTTGTTGCCGTCTGGTGTGTTGGTAGGGCGGTGGTATGCTGGGTGATGCACTGCTGGTAGGGATCTCTGGTGTTGATGATGGTGGCGATGCTACTGTAATCTTGTGCAAAATTTTGAGGTTGCTGATGTTTTGATGACGTAAATGCCGCTGCTGGCCTGCTGCGTAAGGATAGCTGTTCCTGGTTGTTGATCAGCACGAAGCTGTTTATGATTTTGTTTCAAGTATTGCAGTGCTTGTTTTGTTTTGTTTGTTTTAACTTTTAACGCGATTTTGTTTTCAGCTGCTTATGTCTCACATTTCGAAGGAGCCACACGGACACAAGGCACACCGAGAACGAGCATCAAATGACACGGCACAAACTTGGTTGTGTTTTGTTTCTTTCTTAGTTTTCACGCATGTCCGTTAGTTTTAGTTAATTTTGGATCTTTTAATTTTAGTTAGTTTAGCAACTCTCACTTTGGGTTAATTTAATATAGTTTGGTTTTTCTGTGTTTCCAATGCTATGCTGGTTTTAAAAGCACTTGTTTTTGCGTAATTACACCTTTTTATTGTTCTGTATAAATTCTTACTTTTTCACTTTCTTTGCTTGTGTTTTTTTTATGTCTATGTACCGCAGCAGTAGGAACGACTAGCATTGGAACAAGGACTGAACCGACAGACTGCTCCAGAAAAGCACGAGAACAAAACGCACACACGCAGTCGATGTTGCTTTTGTAGTTTTAACTACAAACAAACGTCAGTAATATGACGGGAGGCAGAAACGATGGCGATTACGTTTACCCTTAAGCCAGCCACGCAGCTGCTGCAACAACGCTCACGTCACTCGTGCTGATGCTCGTCGGCGTAGACCGAGCGATATTAATATTGTAGCTGCTGCTGGTGGCAATGGCGTCAAAAATTTGTCATATGTTTGGCGGCTGGTATTGCTGTTGTTATTGTGACGAATGTGTTCTTTTTTTCTTCGTTGTAGTTGCCGTTTCAATCGTCGCTATTGTTGTTTTTGGTTTATTCCTAGTTTATGCCTAGTTTATGCCTAGTTTATGCCTTGCTTGATGGCACAATTATTGGTGGCAACGCCATGCGTTTAAAATTAACTTTTAACTAGACACAAAATTTTACCTTTTCTTTCTCTTGTTTGCTCTTCTAGCTGCACTAGAATTAACTGCACTCTCAGGACGACTTTTAACAACTTCGATCAACTGACTTTTTTGTTGCTGTCCACTCGAGGCATAACTACAATGCAACCTGCTGAATTTTTAATACCGTTTTGGGCCTCGAGTGATCTACAAAAACTCATCGAGTTTTAGAAGCTCGGCCGTGATTGGTGGAGAGCCACCTGCTTGAGCATTATCTTTTGGAAGTTTAGCTACGATTGGCGAGTCGAATAACCGTCACAAAAGCTTATGTTTGTTTGTTTTCAAAGCTTTTCTCATACTCGAGCCTAAAACTAGAGGCGCTAATCCAACTTTACTGACCTTTCAGTTCAAAATTAATTCCAAAATTCTCTTAACTTGATTTATCTAACCGCAAAAAAAATTCCAACCGCTTTAAAATAGACAGACTATTTACTGTGACATATACTGCGTAAGGATGGACTAAAAAGAATCAATTAGAGTAAATACACTATTGGTTGGGCGACCGCCGTCCAACTGAAAGTTCAAACTAAAATACGCGTTAGAGTCACTGCGCGAGATTAAGCCATTTTCTTGTAGAAAATTTTGAAAACCAACCCGATGACGACTATGATAGACAAGAAGAAAAAAAAACCCTAAAACTGCGCAGAGTAAATAGGCCGATGGCATTTTTAGTTTCCTGTTAAAATTTGAATTTAAATTCAAATTCATTTTTGAACAGGAACCCAAAATGTGCGTCCGTTTTTTTTTCTTGGTGGTGGTTCAGGCACACCTGACACATTCCTCTGTTTTCTATAATAAAAATTGAATCGATTTGAGCGTAATTTGAATATTGTGAATATAAATTTGTAATAACATCCCTATTCCGGCAAAGTAACAATTGTTACCCAGTATTCTTGATATTTATATGTGTTTGTTGTAATGTTTTTTTTTTCAAAACATCATTTTCAGCTCAAAATAATGAAGTTTGATAAAAATTGTCACCTGCTTTTCAAATAGTGACAATTTCATTAGAACATTTTGTTGCGAGTGTAACGTAATCAGATGATACGCAATTGCTTTGTCACACTTCCACTAACAGTCTCTTTTTTCTTTAATTTTGCCGACCTTTATTTTATTTTATTTAAGACACTTCTCATATTGGCGTTAAGGTTTTTGTTTCGCATAAAATGAAAAAAGTCGAAAGTAAAATTCGAAAGCAAAAGTTGACTTTTTTCAATGTCAGATAGTCGATTAAAAAAAGTCGAAAATTTTTTAAGCAAAAGTCGACTTCGACTTTCACATCCCTACGACGAATTGTAAAAAGTTAATTTTCGCTCTCTCAGAGAGTCCATTTTATTTTTAGCTGGAAAAACAACAACAAATTTTGACTGATCACTGACTTTGACTGACGTGTAAATTGCGACAATTTGACTTTAGCTACCGTGTAAAGGCCGCTTTACATTGTCCTACTGTGTGTTACCACATGTGAGATAGAAAGTATAATTGAATTTCATCATGCTGTCATTTTTAATTTTTGTATGAAGAAATTAATTTTTCGCTTTTAGACTATCTCACAGAGTCGCACCGCATTTTTATACTTTACACTATACTAAAACGTGAAAATTTGAGTAATGAATCGGTTTTTAATCAATTTAAAGCCCCTACAAAGTTCAATAAGCTGTAAAACTGCTTCCTTCTGTTATTCCATTTGAAAATACATTACGAGCTTAAAATTTTCTCACCTAAATAATAAATTTCAAGTAAGTTTATGGTAAAATGCATCTCTGGTGGGATAGAATGTGTGATGAAATTAGAAACAAACCAAAAAATAAAATGTGGTACGACATGCCAACAAAATCAGAACACACATTGCTTTCCGTTGTTTACACCATCTCACTTTCTATCACACATGAAAATTTTGACATGTGTTAACACACAGTGGGATAATGTAAAGCGGCCTTAAGTTAACACGATTCGTCACATCACTATCACTTCGTTGTAATCGGAAAAAAATGATGTTCAAGTTCGTAGTTTTTTCACCACCTATGATAAGTACAAGAAACGCAATGATTGTTAAACTAATATTAACTTTTAAAACTAACTTTAACTTTTATTAGCTCGCTTCCAAAATTTGATAGCAACAGCTGGTCTAAAGAATTTTGCACCAATACTTGTCGCAAGTAATGGTATTTCATTGAAATGTGATTGGCTATTCTTATATATTCTTTATTTTAAGACTCTGAGAAAGTAGAAAGACCAAAGTTACGCGTAGTTGAAAGATGTCCGCAATATCCTCCGAATATGCGACCACCGAAAACTCAAAAGAAACTCAATTTAATGCGTGGGCCTGAAACTCTACACGATACACTATTGCACAGAAAGTATGGTATTATTGCGAATGGTGGAGGTCGCCTTCGATATGGTCATTTCGAAATGATTCGATTGACAATAGGCAGAAAAATAGACACTAATCGCATGTTTGCCATATGGAGAGTACCAGCACCTTGGCAACCAATAACTAAAAAAGGTCAAGGCCAACGTATGGGTGGAGGAAAAGGCTCGATAGATCACTATGTTACTCCTGTTAAAAATGGAAGAGTTATAATGGAGTTAGCTGGGAAATGCGAATATGCAGAGGTTGAACCGGTCTTGAAGCTAGTTTGCGAACAGCTTCCATTTAATGCTAAGGTGATTTCGCAGACAATGGTAGGAGAATTATCTATTATGAAAAAATTAATGATAAGTGATAATATCAATTCATACACACTAAAATATGTTATACAGAATAATATTAATGGATGTCATAGGTGGTTATCTCCGGTAGATCATAAATGGTTCGGACAGTTTTCGTAGATCTATGAAATTATAATTTAAAGTTTATCCTAACGAAAATGTCTTTGTGATCGCAAAAAATTAGGTATCGAAGTCTTTTTGTGTAATTATGTTCGCGGATTGCACGTAGTAAACCACGTGATGGATATGCAGACTGAAGAAACACAGATGACTAGAGAAAATAAATTTTTTTTAAATGCCAAAACGAAAAGAATGAAGGCATATTTTACTTTTAGCAAAAATTAATTTTGTTCACTTTTTTTGTGGAACATACACACATGTGTATTTGGGGCTTCTAATTCCAAATCTGAAAAAATTAATGGCCGCTATCATCTGGTTTAGAATTTGGCATGACTACGATTTTCGGGCCGCCGTAATTTGGAAGTGATTTCTGGGAGGGAACTACAAAAAAATATGATTGGCCGAACAAGACATCGATTACTCAACTAGTTATCGAGTTATAGATTTTTTTTTCATTCTAATAGATCTTCAAAAAAAAATTCACCCCTATTATGTAAGTCAACGTCGACGACGACACATTGCAAATTGGTATTAGCGTTGTCAATACTGATGTTTATCGATAACTTTTGTCACATTTTTTGTATTGGCTAAGCAACATTGATGTCGGCGTCGACGTGAAACAGCACTAATTCTGTCTACACAGTTTTTGTAGGTGACCGGCACAACGACACATTCTTTTTAAACGCAAAAGCAGCTGCAGTTAAAAAATGTGTAAGTAAAATTAATTGTTTTCCTTAAATATGCTGTGAATTTACTAAATTTGTGATAAACCATTTAGGAAATGGTGAAATTACAAATTCTGGGCAATTTGCGATGTTAATGTAATTAATCAAGAACTAAAAATCTTGTACGTACTTGATATGCGGCAAATTAAAAATATCCGATCTTTGCCTTATGACTTTTCTCTGAAGCCTAAGAATTCGATTACTATCATCATCGCTTGAACTTTCGCTGGAATCCGTTACAAAAAACATATTTCGTCCTAACAACCCTGATTAAACTCTTAAATAAAAAGGCGGTCCAAATTATGAAAATTTAAGTCTCTAAGTTTGAAATAAAAATCGTAAATCACAATAAAAGTGTAACAAATGACAAGGTGACACAAGTGCTGCAAGGACGATCTCTTCAATACGCACAATTTTCAGCCAAAGAAATGGTCGTGGCCAAGGCGACACAAATGGGGGCAGGATGATCTCAACACGCACAACGTAGTTTTTAACACTCAAAAATTAAATTAAACAAATTCAAAACAATTAAAAAGTATAAACTGTTTCACTTTTCTTTATTTTTTGTTTATTTATTTCCTCATTATTTAAAAGAAAGATGGTATCAATACTTTTGAATTATCGATAACACGTCGACATCAATACAGAATGTTAGTAAATACCAGTATTGTGTTGATGTCGGCGTCGAAGTGATGTCGAGATAGAATTGATGTCGGCGTTGACGTACACAATAGGGGTGATTAATTTCTTTGCCATTATCCAATGTATCTAAAAGATTGGTATTCGTAAGATAACTAAATTACCTTTTCAATGAAATACAAGACTTATCATTTTATAAGCAAACCTAAAGGGTGGTTAAACTTTAAGGGACAATGTTGAATGTGAACCACACCTAAAGGTCAAGTTTTTTCTGCATTTCAAACGACATTTTTCAATTTCAGAGTAATTCAATTTGAACCATGGAAAGATACACAATCGAGTAACGCATTAAAGTTATTCAGGCTTAATATGAAAATGGACGTTCAAATCAAAATGCATATCGTGCATTTCGTGGTTTTTTCGGTCAATTTAATCGTCCAAATGTGCATACAATCGGAAAAATCGTGCAAAAATTTGAGCAAACCGGGTCTGTAGGAGATGTGAAAACACCAGTGCATGCTCGTACTGGTGAAAATATTGCTGCTGTTCGCGATAGTGTGGCTGAAGAGCCGTCCACCTCAACTCGTCGTCGTGCCCAACAATTGCACCTCTCACGCTCTTCGTTGATGAACATTATGCATAAAGACTTCCATTTACACGCTTGCAAGGTGCAATTGACTCAAGAATGGTGGCAAGAAATGGCAACAGTAGGTGATAAATTTTCGAAGAAAATCATCTTAAGTGATGAGGCACATTTTCATCTCAGTGGATTCCTCAATAAGCAGAATTGCCGTATTTGGGCGAATGATAATCCAAGAGTGATTGTCGAAAAACCAATGCACCCACAAAGAGTGACTGTTTGGAATGAATGTGGACGATATGTGGTTTCAACAGGACGGTGCCACTTGTCACACAGCTAACGAAACAATGGCTCTTTTGCGCGAAAAAATCAATGGCCGTGTTATCTCACGTGATGGCGATGTCAATTTGCCACCAAGATCATGTGATTTGACACCGTTGGACTTATTTCTTTGGTGTTATTTGAAAGAAAAGGTGTACGTCGATAAGCCAGCAATAATTCAAGAGCTAAATGATGAGATAATTCGGCACATTAACGGCATAGAACCTCAATTATGCCTCAGCGTCGTCGAAAATTTGGACCATCGGATGGAGGTGTGCCGCCGAGGTCGCGGCGGCTATTTGGCCGATATTTTGTTTTATACATAATTGAACCATTCCAGTATTACCATAAAAAAATAAATTAGGCATAAGTGCAGTTTACAGCCCACGTGTAAATAATTTTTTCTTAGTTTTATTAACAGTATTTGTCTACTTAGTCCAAAAGTGAAAAAATAAAATGTCGGTCTCGAATGGCTTAGGAGATAAAATTCGCGAAAGTTTCAAAATTCAACGCAAATTATGAAATGTGCAGAACAAAGCCCAAAATAAAAAATTAAATGTAGCCCAAAATTAAAAAAAAAAAAAATATTATATACGAAATCCTATTATATAAACGAGAATTTTATCCAGAAATACTGTAGGCAGCGAATCCGGTGTTGGACTTGATGAGGGTTGTAATCCCTAAGCAGCGGCCGAAGGCCGCCTATTAAAAAGAGAAAACTGCATAGTTACTTTTTTTCATTAAATTTGGAATTGAACAGATAAAATTATTTGCCCTTGTACGGAGTGTTAAAAACAACCTTAAAATTGTAATTTTCATAGTTTTCACGAATTTTATGTCTTAAACCATTAGTGACCGACATTTAATTTTTAGATTTTTGGACTCGAGAGGCCCAAATACGTTTAATAAAAATAAGAAAAAACAATTTACGCGTGGGCCGTAAACTGCAACTATTCCTATTACATAAAATTGCTATTTGCAAAATATACAAAACTATTTCTGAAGACGCCATTCTTCTTCATCAGCAATCTTTCGGAAAATTTTCATGCATAATAAACTTTTACGTTTTATCTTGAGAATTTACTATGGCAGACCGAATAGCTATTATAAAAAAGCATCTAATAAAATTGTATTTAACTATTTGACGAGGAAACGGGAAAAGGTTTTATAAGAGACCTTTAATAATAATCAAAAGTTTCTTCTTCATCGTCATCTTCCAATGCCTCTATCTCCTCCTGAATCGTTAAAACACGCCGATGTTTTTCTAGAATCATTTCTTCGAGGTTTTCGGACTCAACCATAGGAAGGTCAATTTCCTTAAGGTGCAACCCAACTCGGCGCGTACCGTTTACGAATCCAGAATGTAACGCCTTTACATCTTCTAAAAAGTGTATTACTTGAGAGCCAATGCAGTCTTTATAGAGCTTTTCTAAAAAATTTGTCTATAGAAATGCAGGGCCATGTATTGGTGAAGCAGTTTCGGAGTTCTGCGGCAAAGCATACTTTTTTAAGCAGTTTATTTTGATTCTGCAAATCATTAATCGTATTTCTACTATTGCCTCCCTCAACAAACTCTCCTTTACTATGGTTTGTTTGCATATGCACAGTGTCAGAGCTAGACAATTTTTCCACGCCCATATACTGCTTTGCACTATCGGTGCATACAAAAATTGGATCAATGTATTTTTTAAGATAAGGCCAAATATCTGCCTTACTTTTTGAATTTATCTGAAATGTAAGAAAGTGGGTATTCTAATTTGAATCTAGAAAATTTACAATGAATTGTTATTTAAATGAACATTTACCTTAAAAAAATAGGCCACTGCAATCTTCTTTACAATAAATGGCAAGAACTACTATTGTCATTTGATCTGTTATATGGTCTCGATTGTATTTTTTGGTGGTCACAAAAGTTTCATGGATATTGTTTTGCCTTCACCACAGAGACGAATGCTAGCGTGGGACGCAACAACTTCTGCCACTTCTCTACAATAACTATAATAGTCTATAACAGTGGATACAATAAGTTCAGAAGTTATAAACAATAATTTTGTCAGTGACACTTGCATTAACAGCCCTATTCTGGCAAATTAACAAATTGTTAACCAGTATTTTGAATATTTCTATGTGTTTATTGTAATTTTTTGATTTCAAAACAAAATTTGAAGCTCAAAAATAAACAATTTTGATAAAAATTGTCAACTGCTTTTCAGTTATTGACAATTTCATTAACAAATTTTGATTTTTCAGCTTTAAATTTTGTTTTGAAAACATTAAACACATAGAAATATTAAAAATACTGGTTAACAATTTGTTAATTTGCCAGAATAGGGCTGTAAGTGTCGAAATGGAAACACGTATAGAGTGTAACAAAATACGTACAAGATTTTGTTAAATAAAAGCGATATTATCAAAGCGAAATTAAAAGAAGAGTCTAATTTTTTACGGTGTTCTGTAATTCGATCGTTTTGGAAAAACCGAATAGAAATCAAATCGATTTCGAATCAGCTGTTTGTTTTAATTTTGTGCTGAACGAACTCTTCGTTATATTTTGTGTCAGACAATTGAAATAAAATTTGAAGCAATATATATGAAAGCAATATAAATGAAAGGATAAGAAGGCGAATTTTGAAGGAGGTAGCGTAAGTATTTTCGTGGAAGCTGGTTTAATAATTTTAGCCAGAACATTATCAGCAATGGGTTTTTTAGTTTTGTTTCGTATTACCGATTGAATAAAGACTCGTTTAAAATGGTTTTGGATGAAATAAAACCTTATGTAAAGAAATCTTCAATTCCATTAATGCTTCAAGTTGCTGCGACACTGCGTTTTTTAGCGGAAGAAGGATACCAAAGATCTGTAGGTAAAGATGCAGATATTGCTTTTGGACGAAGCACGGTTTCAAAAGTGCTTACAAAAATAATATGTATCTTGGAAATAAAACTTTGCTCTAAGTGGGTCAATTAATAACATCAGAAGAATTTCGTAACTCAAAACACCACTTTTTTCAAAAATATGGAATTCCTGGTGCTATTGGCTGCATCGACGGCACACATATTAAAATACAAAAGCTACGCGAAGAGGAATCTTTGTTTCTCAACAGAATAGGATTCTTCAGTTTAAACGCCATGATCGTAAGTTTTATAAATCTTTAAAATATTTAATTAAACAATTTTATAAACTTTTAGATCTGTGACTATAAAATGAATATCAAAGCAGTTGATTCCAGTCACCCTGGATCGTATCACGACGCTTTTATCTGGAGTATGAGCAACGCACGGAATCATCACTCCAGATATGAGATGGGGTATCGTGAATCATGGCTTTTAAGTGATTCCGGTTAAGTTATTGAACCGTTCCTTATAACGCCTTATAGGGAACCAGAAGGTACAATGCAACACAGATTAAACCAAAAACATTCATCAGCACGCCATATTGTCGAAAGAACCATTGGTGTTCTAAAAAGCCGCTTCCGTAGTCTACAAGGCACATTGCACTATAATCCACAAAAAGTTGTTAAGATCATTAATGTATGCTGCGCATTGCATAATGTGTGCAGGTATTATAATGTGCAGTATGATAATGTAGAAAACAACAATTTAGAATTAATTTCATTAATCGATGTAACTGAAATGGCTGCTGAAAATAATAGATTAAATATTATAGGAAACAGAATAAGAGACGACATTGGCAATAGTATTTAAAATAATGAAATCATTTTAATTAATTTTCGTATTTTAATGCACATTTTGTTTTTAAATTCGTATTCATTTATTTCACACTAACACATTAATTTAAATCATTTCTTAAACAGATAACTACATCCAAAAAATATATATTATGACAAAAAACATAACAATAAAAACATAATAACAATTTCGTTTTTTATTTATTTTCTTTCTGTTGGTCAATTTTTAGACGGAGTTCTTCAATTTCCAATTGACGCAACTTGATTTCATTTTTTTATTTCATTAGTTTTTCAACTAGTAAATTATATTTTCTTTGATCCTCATTTCGCTCTTTCATAACTTCACACAATTTTTCAATTGATTGATACTATTTTTAGGCTATTCTTATTTTCATTTCCTATGCGTAATTTTTCCTTTTCAATATCCACCAAATCCTTAAAGTTATTTGTCAAGTCTTCATGCGTTTCCGTTTCTTTTAGCATGTAACTTTTCAAGTTTTCCTGCAGATACAACAAATTTTTATTAACAAAACAGTATTTCAGATATTTTAAAAGGATTTCACTAACATTTGAGGGTAGAGAAGACAAATGAGGAAATTTTTCCAAAGACAAATGGACAAATGTAAACATACAATTAGTAAATTCTTACCTGTAATGTAGGTTCGCGCTTTCTTTTATTTACATTGGGCGTTGCACTTCTGGCACGAGAAGTACACTGCATCTGATTGTCATCTTCGCTTGATAGTCAAAGATATTCTGTTTCAATTTTATCAGCAGCCACATCTTCATCCGCTTCATCAAAAGCCTCTTCTTCACCTAAACCAATTGAAATGGAGTTTGATAAGCCCTCAAATGCCATGTGCAATTCGCAAATCCGGGCAACGGTTTCCTCTTTTTGAGAAAGAGTGAACTTGTTGAAAGGTCCTCCACCGGTAGCTGTAGCTTCCCTTCTGTTGTGAGCTAGCTTTTTACGAACATTGCTCTTCAAGATCCAAACCTATAAAAAATACTTATGAAATACTATATCTATTAATGTAAAGTTACCTAATTCGGGATCTTTTTGGCCTTCAGGATCTTTTTGGGGAGGACCTTCGCTGTTCATTGTTCCTGCCAATTCCCTCCACAAGGATACGACATGAACTCGATCGCCTTTGGTATAACCCTTTGCAATGTTGGGATGTTTTTCCATAAAGGCAATCATCGAGGAAGCTTGATTGGAGTTCTTATGTTTGCCCCTTTATTCAATTTTATTTTATTTTGCAAAAAAAGTTAACATTTATTTACTTACATTTAGTTTTTCAATTGCAATTTCGAAATCCGTTTTTCAATAGAATATTAATTTTTGACTAATTTAGCTTGTTCACTCACACTCGATTTTAAACTGACAAGAAATGCAATCAAATCGATCTGCAGAACACGTTAAAACTATGCTCGAAAAAAAGTGCAATTAAATCGAAACTTTCTGTCGATTTCAATTTCGATAACGATTAAGATCGAATTGCAGAACACCTTTTGTCGTTTTCAATTTCGATATCGATCCAAATCGAATTGCAGAACATGGCTGTATACTTACGATACTATCGAAACTGATTTTTTTACGTAGCATGTCATTAAAGGGAAACATTCCTCTAAGCTGTGTTTCTGAATGATTATCCCCGGGGATTCGGAAAAGATAGTTTTAATTTTTAAGATCAAAAACATTTTTGAAATTTTAAATGCCAATTTCATCCGCCGTCAATATTCATGAGTGGAAACAAAAAATGTGACATCTTTATCTGCTGTATTAAAAATAAAAACTTCCTTTTCCTGAATATTTTGGGCTGAATGTTTTCTGTGGTCATTGCTTGACAATAAGTAAAAGTTTCCATAATCATTCAAAACTACCCTTAAGCTTCCAAAAGATACGGTCGGGAATGTTTATCACTTTTAGATGGAAGCCTTCCGATTTTTTCTGGTGGAAAACGGATAGTAAACAATGATATTAATATTTTTTGTTGTCATTGCTTGACAATAAATAAAAGTTTGCATAAGCATTCTTAAACAAGTGGGTTGGAAACAACATAAATACAAAACTACCCTTAAGCTTCCGAAAGATACGGTACGAAATGTTTCTTTATCACTTTTAGATGGAAGCCTTCCGATTTTTCCTCGAGAGTAGTTATAGATTTTATGACAAAAAATATATTTTTTTAAAGTTTACTCCCTAGATAAAGTAGACTCCTCGAGACCCTAAGGTGGCGAAGAAATTGTCCAAATCTTCAAATTCATAACGTCATCACCAATTACGAATCGTTTTTTTACTCTATCCCCTTCTTTGAAATTTTATTGAGTTCGTATTTATAGTATATTCAAATTTATCTTGATTCCATTTTTCTTCTGGTTTTTCCCGTTTCCAGTTCTAATTTCTAGCTCCAAAATTTTTTTCTGGATGGCCAGTATCTGGGAAAAATTACCATTCTTCTGTTCCTTGAAGAATCTGAAAAGTTTAGTTTAAGCAATTTTTTTAAATATTTATTTGTATTTATTTAATTGTTTACCATACATACATGGAAATAAATTCAAATGCAAAAAATTACGACTATCTTATATTGCATAACAGCATAGGTTACAAAGTTTTTTGACTTGATTAAAATTTTGTATTATATTTCTGGTATAAAATCAATACTCACTTTGTTACTTTAAAATAGAAAAAAAAAATTTATAAATATTTAAGTACTAAATACTTTTATTGTGAGAAACATGCGGCACTTCACATCATATATTCCGTTTTTATATAGTTTTCCAATAACCACCACATCGACAATTTATCCAGCGATGACACCAAGCTTTCATAGCTGAGGATTTAGCAACGTAGTTGGAATCGTTAACAAGTCCACACCGGATGCATTCCTTTAATCTTTGTGGAGTTCTTCCCAAAAATATATTACTTACTCCATCTTTTGTATTACTTGAGTACATTACTCTTTCTATAGTTAAATCATGACTTTGCCCAGAGGGATCGAAAGCTCTAGTAGGTACTATGGAAATTGAATTTGAAGGAATAAAATGGACATTAAGTAAGGAAACAGGTTTAAAGAAGTTGCAATTAGGTATTAAGACCTGAGTTGAAAGAATCATGCACTCATCAAGAAGCATTTCATCAGGTTCATTTGGATTTTGTAAATGTCTTGTAAGTAAACGGAAAATAACAGAAAGTACATCAATATTTTCCATAGATTTTGTATACATTGGAAGGCACTGTGAATTTAAAAGTCCCCATATTCGAATTATGGCTAATAATTCTCGAATGCTATTAAGCGCCGCAGAATCTCTGCTTAATTCGTAACACAGTTTCTTACACTTGTTTTTTACAGATTCGTCAGAAAGTTTACTTAGAATGTTAAGTGTTAAATCAGCTACCCACTGAATCAATTGTTGTAAGCTCTGTAATGTTAGTGGCTCCACAGTGAAATCTTTAGCATCAAGATTAAACAACACTTTGTCAACATCAGGAAGTGCATCAGATAAAACTATTGATAAATTTTCAGCAGGTCCTTTGTCATGACAAGCTAAGTCGGATGGTCTCAATAAACTCTTAAATGCAATTGATATTGAATGCAA
The DNA here is from genome assembly GCA_963920525.1 of Dichetophora obliterata. Taxonomy (NCBI): domain Eukaryota; kingdom Metazoa; phylum Arthropoda; class Insecta; order Diptera; family Sciomyzidae; genus Dichetophora; species Dichetophora obliterata. The sequence goes on from OY986439.1 coordinate 156,197,204, forward strand.
CTCTATCAAATTATCAAAATCGTTTTGTTTAGAGTGCATACGACATATATTGCTTTTTAATGTAAGAAAATTGGAGTAATAATATTGACGAATAAATGATGGTTGACGCATAAAATTTTCTGTTAATTTTTCAATTAAAGAATCCAAGCTACTTATTTGGTGCAGCAGTATATCTATTCCATCCAAGCCCGTTACTATACAATATTCAAAAAGAGATATTTGCATTGCAAGCACTTCGTTCGGTTTCAAATCATTATAGCGGTTACAAGCTTGTACTGCATATATATCACCAACACTATTTAGTAATATAAGCACGTGGTTCATAATAGAAATGTCAAATGCAATAAATGGTACACATTTCTGACTATCTTCCAGATATTTAATCAGATGTAAAGTTCCAATGTTCTCCAAGCCTGTTTCCATTATTTGAATTGTATTATCTTTCAAAAGCAAATAAACAAGCTGATTATCAACCAGGTTTTTAGGTAAGCATATATTATACACCTGAGCAGATAGCTGATGTCTTGCCACATTTTCCCAATTTTCAAATTGTAAAAATTCAATCTTATTCTTTTGTAAGAACTTATGAATAGTTTTATTTTTAATTAATAAATTCCACTGCTCAATAACACTACCGTTTTTATAATCATACGCTACAAAAAGCATCAATTCATCATCTTGAATGGCCCATTTGATATGGGTTATTTTAAAGTTGTATTCTATGGAGTCATATATACCATTTAAGAAAATGTTGGGTAATGATTCTCTACTTAAAAATAGTTTTCCATCATTTTGGTATTTAACACTTATTTTAAAGCAATATATCAATTTATCCTGGGAACAACATGTAGCGATTCTGAAACTTCCATCAGAACAAAATGAAATTGCAGAATGTTCAATGTAGTTCCGCACAAGTCCTAGGCTATGGGTGTCTACTTTTAGTTCTACATTTATTGGATAAACTTTGCAGTTCTGATTTCTAACATACTGACAGATATGAGGGATATAAAAAACACCAGTAAGCCCCGATGAAGTTAATATAATACATCCTTCTGCGGAAACCTTACCAAATTTAAGGAATGATGGCGTAAACTTGACTTTTCCGTATTTTTCAGCATAAATTAGACAATCCCGTTTGTTCGAATTCAGGCTAATCTTTTTACCATTATGGAAAAATTTACAAGCAACAATTATCTCCTTTTGTAAATTGACTATGTACGAAGAGGTCCACGAATTAAGTTCTTGATTTTTACACCTCCAGAGTTTTATTAAGCCTTTTTCTGCGACAACTAGCCATTCCCCGCTATCATTCCATTCCAACACCTGAATACAGTTATCTGTAGAACAAACTTTATAAACATTCCAAGGACTTAATAAATCGCACACAAATATATCGGAACGAAGTGATATGTTATCTGCAAGACTTACATCAGCAACAATGCAGTACGCGATTACGTTTTTGGAAGAAATTTTACATATCGGTAACTCGGTACAATGAGTAAATCTTTTAAAGCCATCATTTTTATTGACTTTATATATTAGTTTCATTGTCTTCGGCAAGTCGTCTAAAACAAATTTTCTTCGCACAACGGGCTCGCAAAGTACAGCGACGTTATGACCCTTTTTCCACACTGCAAGTTTTCTTGCCAGCAACATGGTTGCAATAGTACGAACTTTCGTACCATTTTGGACATGTTTTGTGTCTTCACGTACGAGGTGTCACATTTTCCGTACTAGTACAATATTATTATCATCGCTTTTCTGTGTATTTTTCTCTTGGTGTTGCCAAAATCGGTTCGTTTTGGTTCGCATTACAGCTATTTGGCAGCACTTCTAGCATTTGGATGTTTGTTTACGTATGAAGTGCAAAGAAAGAAAAAGTGCGAAGGGTACCAAGGTACCAAAGGTACTCGTACCTATCAGCTTGTATGAAATTTTCATTTATATCAGTGGGTACTAAGAACGTCGGTACTTTTACTTCCCAGCTAGACAGCTAACTGTTAATATATTTCAGTTACCCGATGCTATAAATGCCAAAAATATCACCACACAAGCACTAAATGCGAAGGAGAGGAAGTTTGCGGCGTGTGTGCAGAAAAGCATGCTACTCGAACATGCAAAATAAATTCTAATTTCAAATGCATAAACTGCATGAGAGCGAATAGAAATGGAGCAGCTTTTATGTGCGATCATAAAGTTGGGGCACAAAATTGTAATGTACATTTGGCAAAATTAAAGGGTGAAAGAGATAGAATTAACTACCAATGATAAATAATCGCACAAACATAAATATTTTTTATGTTAATATTTGCAGTTTGCGATATAAACTATATTATCTGGAAATTATAGTCAATAACTTGAAAAACATCGACATAATCATAGTTACAGAAACATGGCTATATGAAAACGAGACAAAAACATACAATATTCCGAATTATACATCCATACATAATTGCAGAAAGGAAAAAAAGGAGGTGGTACTGTTATATTTATAAAAAATTGCTCCGCATACAACGAAATCATATATGAAGAAAAATACAATCTAACAGTTGTGGAAATACAAAATTTAAGAATTCCTATAAAAATTGGAACATTTTATAAGGCACCTAACGAAAACTGTAACACATTTATCGATTTCATTGAACAAAAATTGTTTAGAGCAAAAAATAGTATATTTCTTGCAGATGTTAATTTAAACTTACTAGAACAAACTAATTCAGTGATCAAGTACACAGATTTAGTACAAACCAACGGGTATACTTTTGTTAACAACTCATTACCAACAAGACAAACAGCCACCTCAAATACACTTATTGACCACATTATCACTAACATTGATACAACACATGAAACATACTACAAACTGGAAGACACGGAAATTTCCGATCACAAATATACATCTGCCACAATAACTGCAATAAAACAAAGTAAAAAAACCCATGAAAACACAGCTTATACCAAAAATAAATCATCAAAAAATGATAGAAAAAGTAAGAAAAGAGGTAAATGAAAATCCAGATATGGACACAGATGAACTTTTACAAATTATACAAATTTCCAAAGCAGCATGCACTAAACCCATCAAAATTAGAACTCGTGCCAATAACTGGATCACAGCTAAACTACAAAAAAAACTGAAATACAGACAGAAACTATATAAAAAATGCAAACGTTACCCGGACGATCTTAATAGCAAGGCGAAATATAAAAAAATACAGAAAGAAGTAGAGCTACTTATAAAAAGTAACAAAAAAAAAAAAACACATAAATGAACAAATAGAAAAATCTGGTAACAATTTAAGAAAGTTATGGAATATAATAAACACAACAATAAAGAATAAAGAGGAAACACAGAGCTCAAACAATAACCATGATCGAAACACCATAGGCAAAATCAACACTGCAAACAACTTTAACAAATTTTTCAATGAAGCAGCAACAAATATAGCAATAAATATAGCAAATGCTCCTACGCCACCAAATATATATAATCAAAAATCTATTTTTCTTAAACCTATTACACAACAAGAAATACACAACATTATTACTAACCTTAACAGTAATGCAGCGAAAGGCGCAGACAATATATCGGTTAAGGACCTAAAATTACTCTCACCAGCAATATCAAAAATCTTGGCTAAAATGGTAAACAAATCTTTTACAACAGGGATCTTCCCAAATTGCCTTAAAAAAGCTATCATAACGCCTATACATAAAAAAGGAAGAAAAGATAACTGTGAAAACTATAGACCAATTTCTGTGCTTAGTGCAGTCAGTAAAGTGTTCGAAAAGGCGATTGATAGCAGAATAGAAAATTTCATAAACTCTACAATCCGGTTCGATAGCAACCAGTTTGGTTTCTTGGCTAGCAGTGGAACGGAGTCCGCAATCACAGCCTCCATGGAAAAAATATATGATGCGTTGGATGAAAAAAAAAATAGTTGCGGCCACATTTATTGATTTATCGAAAGCATTTGATCTTGTCGAGCATGAAAGGTTACTAAATATGATGAACGATATGGGCATACGAGGAACGGCAAATAAACTTATACAAACGTATCTAAACAACAGGTCTCATGTCGTTAAAATAGATGGCGAATACAGTAGTGAGCTCATAACCAAAATTGGTGTTCCACAGGGATCGATTCTAGGACCCCGGCTGTACTTACTCTACATAAATAACATAAGGAACTGTAGATTTAAATAAATATACAACATCTATGCTGATGATACAAACTTTTTAACAACAGCTAGGACAGCAGAGGAACTAGAAGAAAACATCAATCACGACATGAAAATGTACTATGACTGGGCTTGCGGAAACAGATTGAGTATTAATATACAAAAAACAAATTACATAGTATTCCGACCACATAACAAAATGGGAATTAACATCGAAGTAAAAATCAACAACATCGAAATACAAAGAATGCAACACACAAAATACTTAGGGATGATCATAGATGAAAGGCTTGATTATGAAAACCACATCAAATCAATAAAAAATTCAATAACACCAATAATAGGGGCAATCAGAAGACTTGGATCAATAGATGAAAAAGCAGCGAAACTAATATATACTGGACACATAATGTCAAAAATTAGATATAATATATGCAGCTGGAGCCAATGCACAAAATTTCAGATTGAACAAATTGGAAGATTGATGAACAAATCACTCAGAGTTCTTTTCAATAAAAGCACATTCACTTCAACAAAAGAACTATACAAAACAACTAAACAAATGGACATCAACCAACTAATCTATGCAGAAAAATGTAAATATATTTACAAAATCAAAAACAACATATTTAAAACAAACATGGTTCTAACCACAAGAAACACAATTCATCAACACAACACACGACATAAGCACAACTTCAACATACCACAAGCAAGAACAACTAAACAACTAAATAGTCTGACGCACAGCGCAATAAGACAGTACAATACCTTACCGGATGAAATAAAAAATGCAAGAAATATTAATATCTTTAAACAAAAATTAAAAATATATATAATGAATCTAAGATAAATAGTTAAGCATGATCTCATAAATGTGATATTTTTATAATTATATAAAATATTTATTTGCTTATTTAATCTTTTAAACTTAATTGTATATCCTCTTATACACGGAATAATATTCCGTCTGAGGATTCTAGTAGCATGTTATTAACAACAAAAACTAAATTAATTTTTTTACGTATACACCATATAAATTATATAGAACAAAATTTCATATGTAAACATTTAAAAAATGGGTTGTGAATAAAGTTACTAATTACTAATTACTAAAAATATTCCGTATATATGGCATATACGTAGCGACCTTAACGTTAAAGTCATATAAAATTCTCCATACATTGTACGTTAAATTTGTTCTACCAAAATACTATACATATGGACAGACGCTCATCTGTGTGATCTGGCATCTCTGTCTGCCACACATGTTTTAGCAATAAAAAAAAGTTTAGCTGAACTGTTCACACCAATACGAAAATCTGCTTTGCAATCTTCTCCCCCCCATGCCGCTATATCATGACCACCCCCTAGCCCAGAGATTAGAACTCTGACATGTTTATTTCAAATTTCAAATCCATTTTTATTTCTTTTTTGCAATGCATAAATTACCTTGAGGTTACGGGTTACAACATTACGGCTTTACAAATAACACAAAGATAAACACAATTCATATAAAATCCATGGGTTCTGAATGCATTTCTTCACAACAGCAATATAGCTCCAACGACAGCAGCAGTTGTTTGAGTTGCAAATGTAGTTAATCCAGATAATCGCAATGTTTTGAAGGAATCCTATTTAGTCTTCTGAAAAGAAAAAAAATGTTGAATTGTTTTATTTTATTTATTATTTTTGTATACTTCCTTTCGATTGTACGGCTCATTTTGTTTGATCTGTTATTTTTTTGGCAGTTTATTATATTTTTGGCCGTAAAAGAGCAAGATATACAATCAAACATAACTTTCCTTGTTTAACATAACGTCAGAAGGTATGAATATATTGCTGAAAACCAAAATTTGTTTCGTTGTGTTTGTGAAGACGTTAGAGCTGTCCAGCTGGGTTTATCTTAGTAGCATAGTAGAATAAGAGAAGGTAGATGCATTTCGGAGAGACAGACTGCTGGAACTTTCAAAACGAAGTCGACAGCTCATACAAAATCTGAAAACAATGAGAATGCGATATGAAAGCAAAAATAGGCAAGAAGAGCAAAATGCTTGAGTTTGAGATACAAGGCATATACCTTTACTAGTTCTACCATGTATAAAAACGCTACATAAACTAGCGTTTGAATATTTATTTAAAATTAGTAAATTAATACAATCGAAAATCCGAATTACATATATTTTAAAGAAATTAACATGCGTACAAATCGATAGGAATTTCCGAACTAATATTTTCATGAATATTTTTTTACATCTTTGCTAAGCCAAGCCTGATTTGATTTTTTATTTGATTTTTATTTTTCTAAGGTATTTTATTATGTCAGGTGTTGACAAAATTTCATATATTGTTGGTTTTCGATGTTTCTCGTCATAGTGAATTTTAACTTTTTCTCGCTGACTGTTGACTCTTGTTGCAGCGTTTTCTCGAATAAGTGATATATCTTCTTCGGTGACAACGTTATTGGTTTGAAGTGCCAAAATTAATTATTCTTCAGGATATCGCGAGGAGTAAATGCAAACAATAATTGTTGTGGAGTACGCCCTGTTGTTTTATTTTTCGTTGCATTTAACGTCCATTGAATGTTGCGGAGATTCTCATCCCAATGCTTGTCATCTTTAGTTGTTGGTAAAAGCATTGAAAGCAAAGTTCTATTAGTTCCTTCAGCATGCCCATTTGCCCTAGGCGTACGTACTGCATTCAAAATGTGTTTTATGTCATTTTCAAAACAAATTTTTTTTAAATCTTTTGCTGTAAAAGCTGTTCCTCGATCCGTTACTATCCGTGTCGGCACTCCAACGTAGCTACTAACTTCATTCAAAATATCGATGACATGTCTTGTCGCTGTGCTCTTAACTGCACGAATGATGGTATATTTCGTAAAAGCGTCTACTAATACAAGAATATGTTCATTCCGCTTTGAGCTTCGAGGAAAAGGCCCTAGGTGATCCAAATGAACGGTGTCAAACGGTATTGGATTAATTTTATCAAAATGGAATTCACCCTCCTGTTTTCCTCCACGTTGTTTGTTATAAGCACACTCAATACATGTGTTGATAAACGATTTTACAAAATTCCGCATCCTGGAAAACCAAAGATGTTTTTGTAGACCCTCGATGGTTCTATCAACACTCACATGTCCTGCTCGTTCATGATACTCCTAAACTACTTTCCACCGTAAAGCTTTTGGAACAACCCATAAATTTTTTTCGTTTACTTTTCGAAACAATCGCCCATTTTCAAACTTGTAATCGTTATTTAAAATTCGATCGCCAGTTTTAACTTTTTCTGCGATTTCACGAATACTTGAATCCATCATCTACATAGCTAAAGGCGAATTTACACATTTCACTCAAAACGATGATAGTGAACGTTGAACGATGACAGTGAATCAATTTTTAATTTACATTATTCAAAGTGTAAATTAGATATTGATGGATGATTCGGGGTTGAATGTCAAAATATATTCGTTGGCTGAATAATTTTATTGACGTTTAAAAAAATTAAATAAATAAAAGCTATTCAGCAATTAAATAAAAAAAAATATAAACTTTCTGCTTGAAATTATGTAAACACCTTTCGATTGTTTTTTAGTACGAAAGACACATCAGTTCGGTTTGCTTTCACTTTCATCAAAAGTAGGAAGACCTTCTACTTCTTTCACTGTTCAATGTGGATGACAATAATCTTCATTTTAAAGATGAAACTCAATTTACATTTTACAAATCAGATGATTCATCCAAAGTGAACGATGATAGTGAATCGTGTAAATTCGCCTTAACAACCAATCACCTTCATCTAAATTGGTTTTAGCTACCCGAAGCGAAGCTGTATCTAATTGTCGCGCATCTAATTGTCATATGATGCTCTACTTAGCGCGTCGACATGCTACATACGTCGTCTGGATCGATGTTCAATTTTAATATCGAAGTCTTGAATTCGAAGCCACCATCTTGCGATTCAAGGAATAAGTTCCTTTTTCTGCATTGCAGTTCTTACTGCACTACAATCGGTTATCACCTTGACTTCTTTGCCATAAACGTAATATCGAAATCTTTCTAAAGATTCGACAACTGCTAATGTCTCCAATTCATAGCTGTGGTATTTTTGCTCTTCGTTCGTCGTCGCTCTGCTATAAAAAGCTACTGGTTTCGTCTCGTTTCCTTCACGCTGTAAAAGTACCCCTGCCAACCCAATCGAACTTGCATCTGTATGAATCTCGTGCTCTGCTTCCATTCTGTATGCCACAATGATTGGTTGTGTTGACAGCGCTGACTTGAGTGTATCAAAGGCTCGTTGCTGATCATTGGTCCATTCAAACTTCTGTTCTTTACGAAGTAATTTTCTTAGTGGTTCCGACTTTATCGCATATTCTGGAACAAACTTCCGAAAATACCCACTTAGACCTAAAAATTGTCTAATTTCGGTTAAATTTTTGGGCTGGCGAAAATTTTCCATCGCCGCTGTTTTTGCAAGACCAGGGCTAATTCCACCTTGACAAAGTTGATGTCCCAAAAATTCGATGGTTTCTTTGAAAAACTCGCATTTCTTTATATTTAAAGTTAAATTTGCGCCACGTAGAACTTGGAAAATTCTCTTCAATTTTTCAATCATTTCGTCTACAGAATTACTGCCCACCAATACGTCGTCCATATAATGCAACATATCATCTTTTGATGTTTGTTCTTTGACTTTTGCCATTAGACGTTGAAATACCATTGGTGCATTTTTTAAACCAAATGGCATTCTTTTAAATTCATATAGCCCTTCTGTAGTAACAAAAGCAGTAAATTTCCGACTCTTTGGCTCAATTGGAATTTGATAATAACCGCTATTTAAATCTAAAACTGAAAAGTATTGATAACGAGTTGCAGCTTGAAGTCTCTCTTCAATATTTGGCATCGGATAAATTTCTTTCCTCATATGATTATTTAAACGTCTATAATCAATACATATTCTATCACCACCACCTTTTTTTTACGAGAATAATTGGACTGGCATATTCTGACTCAGATTTTGTTATGATATCGTTTTCGAGCAACTCTACTATCATTTTACTAACAACTTCTTTCTTCGGTTCTGGAATTCTATATGGTCGTTGTACAATTGGTTCGCTGGAAGTTAATTCAATTTTAAATTCAATTAAATCTGTCTTACCAAGTTCGCTTAAATCGTTTGCAAAAACATCATCATAGTCTTTTACCAAATCTTGAAGCTTATTCTCTGCATTATCGTCCTTGATGCCACTTTTAATTTGAGTTATATCGACACGAACTTTTGTTTGAATATTATCATTTTTAATTCCGCTTTCAGTTTTGTCATTTTGTAAAGATTTTTTTATAACCGAATTTTCGACAAATTTTTCTTCATTTAAATTCGTATTATTTTCCGAAAAAGTTAATTTTATTTTATTGATTGTTGCACAAACGTCTTTATTTTAAAAAATTTCTTGGCCCAATAAAATATCTGAATTTAGAATTTTGTCCTGAACCACATGCAATTCTATATTCATTTTAATATTGTCAATATCTATCACAGTTAATAGTTTTTCTTTTAAATACGCTGAACCACCACAAATTTCTCGAATTTTCATTGAGCACTTTTGACGTTCTATGGGCAAAACACTCGCGACTGATCTTTTAATTAAACTGCACTGGCTACCAGTGTCAATAAAAGCTACTAAATCGTTTTCACCAATTTTTATTGTTTTTTCAAAAATTTTATCACAAAACATTTTTCGTATTGCTGTGTGTTTTTTTCCACAATTTTCCGGTTCATTTTTCGAATGTACTTTATTGCAATCTCTACACCTGCGACGCTTTTGAGGCTTATTACACTGACTTGAAATATGTCCTTCTTCACCGCAATTAAAACAAGTAACTTTTGATTTTAAATTTTAATTTTTTTCAAATTTACTGAAATTATTATGTCCGCTTTTAAATTTATCGTCCATCGGTTTTGTAAAACGTGAGTTTCGCGGAAGATTGCGCAAATAATTATCGAGTGTTTCACGCATTTGTTTCATGTTGTCGAACTGTAGTGGAGCAATAGCTATTTGAAGGTCTCTATGATTCAATCCTTCACGCGTATATCTAATAATTGTATTTTCACTTAAACAAAACCGTTGTTTTAATGCATTCGTTCGAAAGCAATAGTCAATAATTTTTTCGTCTTGTTTACGCACAGCACTTTTAATTTTAAAATGTATATCAGCCTCATCGTATACACAACCGAATTCGTGTTTTAATTGTTCGAAAAATGCTGTCCAATTCGAATACTATAAAAACGCTACATAAACTTGCGTTTGAATATTTATTTAAAATTAGTAAATTAATACAATCGAATTGAGAAAAACCGAATTACATATATTTTAAAGAAATTAACGTGCGTACAAATCGATAGGAATTTCCGAACTAATATTTTCATGAATATTTTTTTATATCTTTGCTAAGCCAAGCCTGATTTGATTTTTATTTTCCTAGGGTATTTTATTATGTCAGGTGTTGACAACACATGCTTGGCATTCATCACAGTTTGCCATGGTTTTATATTTCAGTTTGTTAACAAATAATTCGACAAAAACGAACGTTGCCAAGAGCATAATTTAATTATTATAAGGTTATTCGTATTTTTTGACGTATGCTTATTTTTTTAAACAAACATATTTTGATAATCTGCTAAGGGGTCGTCCATAAACTACGTTACTGATTTTCCGGTTTTTTTTACCCCCTCCTCCCCCTGCGTTACTTTTCGTAGTGCTTTTCAAAACCCCTCCCCCCCCCATAAAGTAACGTGACATATCAAATTAATTCGTTTCGAATGATTACACAGGGGAACAAAAAAGAAATTTTTTTTCTGCGGCATAAGTTTTTGGAGCCAATTAAGATACATGGTATAATGAAGTTTTAATCCTATAATTTACATTGTTTGAATTGACTCTGGCTCTCGCGATAAGCCGCTATTTTAAAAATTAAGGAGGTTTCATCACATATTTTAACATAACTCCAGAACAATTAGTCTGATTTGGTAAAATAAAATATCCAAACATCCGCAGCTAAATTGCCTCCAAGTTACATCTACAATGTTTTTTGATTAGCTGAATAGTTTCGGAAGTATTCAGAAAGTTCTTCTGAAAAAAACATTTTTTTATGCAAAATTTAAACTTTTTGTTATTTCATAATTCATAAAAAATCAAAAACGTCAAAATAGCTCTTGTTTGATATTAAGTTATAAGCACACATATGTTACGAAGAAAATAAGCCATATTTCATTAAAATCCATCATTTCCTATTGGATTTTCTTTTGTATTTTGGTTGAGCTTGTTAATTTCAAATCCATTTAAAATATAAATCCATTAATTTAAAAGCATTTTAGAAACTATTTCAGAATACTCTGCAGCTTTATAATTCCTCAAAAAGTTTTTGACTGCTGATAAAAAATTTATCCATGCTTCTAATTCGATCTTAGTAATGTGCTTTGTGAAAGATGCCTGCTTTTAATTTTCCGAGCTTTGGCCAGGAAATGTTTGGCAAATATATATGTAGCACTCGCCAATCTTATCCAATGCTTTTTCATACTGTTTCTTTAGTTTAAGTTTTATATGAAGTGGTGGCAAAATTATTTTTTTCTCGACTTATTAATGGATTTGAACGATTTTATTTATGTCTACAGTCATATTTGTTCTGGATGGCCAAACTTTCCTAGTGTAGTGCTTATTTTTCGCACGACTATCCCATAGACAAAGAAAACATGGATATTTAGTGTAGCTACCTTGCTGACCCAATAAAAAGTGAACCATTTTCAAATTAACACACTGGTGTTGAACATACACAATTTTCTCTAAAATAAGTTTGATACTTTGGTATTATTCTTTAAGTTTTGTTGAATGTGCTATCGGAATTGAAGCTAATTTGAAGTAACACACATTTTAAACTTATTTTTGAGCTATCTATGAAGACCCATTGCATTTAAAAGTCCAGGAATATTCTAACAGTATACGATTTTCTCCTCCTTTGCAAAGTATCGAAGAATATCTCGTTTTTTGATTAGATCAAAATCAAAAAACGAGATATAGAATCAAAAAACTTAGAGGCAATTTAGCTGCGGATTTTCGAATTTTTTATTTAACCAAATCAGACTTACTGTTTTGGAGTTATGTTTAAATCTGAGATGAAACATCCTTAATTTTTAAAATAGCGGTGTATCGCGAGAACCGGAATCAATTCAAATAATCTAAATAATAGGCTAAGATCTTTATCAATGTATATACTAAAATTGACTACCAAATCCCATGCCGCAGATCAGTGTGGTCCTGTGCTATATTTTTTGACTAACTCTGACAATTTTCACTAGAATTAGTGACTAGTATGACTAGATATGTTAAAGGAACAATTGGAAAAAAATCAACAATTAATATCATCTGTAAAAGCTATTCCATCTGCGATCCAAGATTCGATGCTCTCAATCACTGGGATAGAAGAAGCTGGTAGCTTTGTTGAGGATTCTTCAAAATAGAATTTTTCATCGGATTCTATGTCGACCCTTTCAGGTGAATCCTCATTTCTAACGCAAGGAAATTAACCTGATCTTTGACAGAGTTCTGCACCAAGTTCTGTGTTTTTGTGTAAATGCTTTCTGAAAATTGATTTATTTAAATAGTATGTTTTATTCCGATTTATTGTAAACGATATAATACAAACTAATGACAATTCATAGAAGTTTTAAAAACGAAATACAAGCCGCAGGTAGGACACGACCTTGAATCGATTTCTTCTTTCTGAGAAGGACAGTACATGTCATACGGTATCTCCTTTGATCAAGAACATTCAGGCCTTAACGTCAAAGCCTGTCGCAAAAGCAAAGACCCAAATTTTTCAGACGTGTGCTGAGATGGTGAAGGAATACCAAAAGGTTCCTGTGTCGAGGGAAAAGGCGGTGAAAGAAATCGTTGAAACAGAAGTTAACCATCAATTTAGACGATCAAACATAAATATGTAAGGTTAGAAATTTTTGAAATGATTGTGTTATTAATTAGAGGTTTTTCGTCGATTTATTTAATTTTTGGTAACGTTACAATATCTAAACACCTCCCCCCCCCTACCGTTACTTATCGTAGTGCATTTCAAAACCCCTCCCTCTCCCTAAATTGGTAACGTAGTTTATGGACGACCCCTAACAGATGATAATAATATTGTACTAGTCTTAAGCTGTTGAAAAAAAAGATATGTTTCAGTGTTTCGATGCGTAGTTCTCTAGTGTACTAGTTATTCAATGATTTCTTGCCAAGTTTATGAGAAAAAGAAACTATGTAGGTATTGTTTCATAAGTGTATGCTATGTTGTAAGTATATTCTTAGAATTTAGAAAGTTATATTTCAAATTTAAAATAACAATTTATTTTTGTCATTAGCTGCGTTCCTTTCGCCTTAATATAATCGCGATATCAAATTTTCTCAAAGGAACGGCAAGAAAAACGACTCGTAGAGGGCACTACCGTTGCAGTCAAAATTAAATTCAAGCAAGCAATCATGATACAATAACTATTAGATGTCATGCGAACGTGTGTCGTTCAAAACTGTTGTGAACTGTTATGGTACCGATACCTTAGTGAACGATGTTTTTCTCTGAATGTGTTTTACTCTAAACTTCAGAAAAATTGTAAATTATTTAATTTAATTATTAATATTATGCAATTATATTAATAATTTAAGTGCAATTGTTGGCTCCGCTGAATGCGTCCAATGTGTGTGACACACGCTGTTTGTTTGTTTTCCATTCGATGGTCGCAGCTTGTGAGAAAATAGGCAGCTGTCATTGTATCAAACGAACAAATAATTAAAAAAATGAAATGACAGCTCATAAAAATATACGGGTGCGGCACCTGTGTTTCAAATTTTTTAAAGGCTATATCACAATTTTATATGGATAGCAAAAATAATCCTATTTTTTATAGGATTATTATTTTTGTTTTTGCTTTGCATGTAAAAAAAAATAGTATGGATTATTTTGAAGCGAATGGAACGCAGCTATTACTCAAAACCTAATAAGTGAATTTAATTAATTGAACGTGTAATTTAGAAGAAAGTGAAATGAACGCCGTATTGTCAATGTGAACAACATATGTTCGGTAAGTTTGTGTATGCAATGATTGATTGCGAATAAGTGCACAAAGACAAAGCAACACTGACGCTTCAGTTCAATGAATGAAAAATACAATGGCAGTCGTGCGTAGTTTTCGCGTAGTGTTTAAAAAAATTAAAAATCGTGGCTTCTTTATATAATACAATACAGTAATTTTGTGAAAGAATTATATTTATATTATAATTATATTAATCGTGGGCGTAATTTTCGTTAAGCATATATATTCGATAAATATATGCATTTAATCGAATTTAAAAGTAGTGTTTCGAGCAACAAAGCAACAAAAAAATATATATGCAAAAGAAAGAAGTGTTGTTCTTGTTGTTGGCAAAAATTTTGTTAGGCTAAAATATTTGCCAAGTGTTTTTGTGTGAGTGCAAAGAAGTTTAACAAGTTGTTGTTGTTATAAAACAACCACTAAAATCAAAAATAGATGTACAAAGTGTTTGTGAAGTGAGAAAAATAAATATTTTATAATTTTTTAGCTTTTTTTTTGCAGTCGTACTCAACCACATGTTGTTATTATTACTTATTTGTTTTTAGGAAGAAGAAAATCATTATAAAACATATTAAGAGTATTCAGTAGTGGAATTCTATAACACATTTCGGTCAATATTCGGTGTCGCAAAGTTCTGTTTGCGATAATTTTCGGAAAGTGGTATTCAGTACATACTTTTTCCGATTTTGTCGGTGAAAGTATTGGAAGTTTGTCGCAAACGAATCGCACAACTTGCGATGAATATTTTGTTGACGAAAAGTGAACCGAAAACATATGTAAGTTTTTGACATTAAAATTATTTTTAATGTCAAAATTAATTCAGCAAATTTTCATCTGTATTTGTTGTTAACGAAAAGTGAACCGAAAACATCTGTAAGTTTTTAAAATTAAAATTATTTAAAACACATTTAATTCTGTAAATTTTAATCTCTATTTTTTGTTTCTTAGCTTAAAATGGCTTTTAGTTATTTGACAATGGATGCTACGCTCCAAGCGACTGAAGCTCATGTTCGTGAAAGAAATTTGGTACGAGCATATCTTCGAAGAGTTGATTCTCCTTTTGATTTGGAGTTGAATAAATTCAAAAAGCTGTATCGTATCACGCCGGATATAACGCATGAGCTCATCGACTTATTAGACGACCATCTACAGCGAAATAGAATCACTGGTCTATCAGCTGAAAATCAAGTAAATTTTTTGTTATAATAAATATTGGAGCTTTTCCATTTTTTTGTAGGTTTTTGCAGCATTACGCTTTTATGCGACTGGCTGCTACCAACGCCCCGTAGGTGAGCAGCATGGAATTTCGATGAGCCAGTCATCCATAATTCGATCTATTCATCGAGTTACGGACGCAATAAATTCTAAAATTTTGCGACCAAATGTGAGATTCCCAGTAACGCAGTTAGAGCGAGAGGTAGCACGCTATGTTTTTCGTAATGCCCGAGAGCCTTTTGATGGTGCCATAGGTGCCCAAAACGCCATGAAGAAGCTTATGTAAATCACCATGGATACCATTCCATTAACGTCCAAATGGTAAGATATACACAGAAGCAAGCATTTTGTAAAATTTTTATATTTTTTATTTATTTATTTCAGATTTGTGACCCAAATCTGAAAATTCTAAACGTCAACGCAAGATATCCTGGCGCCCGACATGACTCGTATATTTGGGGCTCTTCTACTATTCGCGATGTTATGAAACGGGCATTTGATAATGGGGATCATCGAACTTTCTTAATAGGTTTTTACTATAAAATTTAGTTTTGTGCGACGATATACCCTATTATAAATTTTCAGGATATTCTGGTTATCCTCTAGAGCCTTGGCTATTGACTCCTTTACCGAACCAGCCTGAGAATTCGCCCAAGTTTCGATATAATGAAGCCCTTTGCAAATCTAGAAACTGTGTAGAAAGGCTTTTTGGCGTTCTTAAAGGAACATGGAGGTGTCTATCGCAACAAAGGGTCCTTATGTACGAACCTGGTTTTGCGGGGAGGATTGTTAATGCATGCACTGTTCTGCATAACATGCGCATACGAAGAGTTTTATCAGAGGAACCAGAAAACTTAGTTCAATCAAATAATAACAGTGCCTCGCAGATTCAACTTTTTCAAGAAAACGAAGAAAACCTTCAACCGTCAGCTTTAGCAAGGCGCATTCAAGAACGCATTATTTCACCATCGTTCACTTAAAATAGATTTATAAAGAAATGTTAAATATGTAAATTAATATTACATTAAAATCACTCATACGCCACAGAATGTTGTCGATAAATTTGTTTATTTATTCACAAAAGTTTCTTTTACATTTAAATCTTTAAGTAACATATAGTAAATGATAAACACTGTGAGACACGAAAATCTGTATTTGATGACTTCAACGTTTTTTACTTAATTTTAGTATGAGGAGTCTCGTGGTGACATTCGTTTTGCTACTTTACCGAACACTTTAGAGCAAAGTATTTGCTTTAATTTTGCGCTAAAGTGTTCGATAAAGTAAACCACGAGACTCCTCATACCAAAAAAAAACTAAAAAAGTTAAAGTTATCTAATACAGAGAAAAAAGGACTACAAAAAACGCAGTGTAAACTAACAAAAGTATTAAAAAAGAATTTACATTTCTTTGAATTAAAAACTAGTATTTATAGTAAAACAAGAAAGCAAAAGTTCATATAAGAAAGGGATAGAGTTAAGAATAAGAACTGGAATTGAAAGGATTAAAGAAAAATATGAATTCAATAATTTAGTACTTCATTTTATTTCAGCCAACTGTATCTGTATGGCAGTAAACAGCAGTAAAATGCTCCATTGTACTTTGCATACTTGAAGCATAGCTTTCAAACGTTGCTAATAAACGTTCAAATGCATTTGCGTGCATTTTGTTCGCCTCTGCTTGCATTTTTAGTGATTCTGCAATAATCTAAAATTTAACAATAATTACATAAAACCGTTTTAATATAAAAGCAATGTAAATAAATTATTTCTTTCTGATTTACCGTCAAAGCATCTGCTTGCTGCTTTGCAATTTTCACAAATTGCTCTCGCGAGTCGTCCGCTGCTGAGACTCTCCTTTTGCATCCTTGTGGTCTTGGCACCTTTTGCTTAGCTCGTGCTGAGCTCGGCGGCTGTTGTACTTCTTCCACTTGATCTTGTTGTCCAGATTTCTCTAGCTGGGCTGAAACAACAATAGGGCTGAGATGAAGTATATCATCTATGCTCTCTTCTAAAGCAAGTTGCAGTTCCTGAAATCATATATTAGACTTGTTAATTCCTTCATTATAAAAAATGAGCAATTTAGCCCTTGAAAAAACTTTGAACGAGCTTCTTATTATCAATTGTGTTATTAAAAGTGATAATACAATTGACCAAGAATTAGATCTACAAGTTTTATGCCCGAGGTATTCAACGGCATTTAACTGCCAACGTTACTATTTATATTGTTATTGTTATTATTTATTCTTACTTGCTCATCAGGGTGACTTTCAGCACACTCTGTGCTCCCTTCAACGTACTGGGTGCCCACGATTTCCAGTACTCGCAAATCCAGCTCCGATAGCGGCGCTAGGCTGATTGGCTGATTACCAGTGGCCGCAACCTGTTTACGGCGTTGTCTGCTCTTTATAGAGGTGCGACTTTTAAGGTCGTGCCAGACCTAAAAGGCAAATATAATTAACAAACCTGCAAATACAATAATTAATTGATAATAACTTACTATTTGCCATTGTGCAGCTGTTTTAACTGCACCTTGGACCGCGTTCAAAATCTCCGTCAACTCCTTCCACTTTTTTTCCGTTTCTGCACGGCCATGCAGAGAGCATAACTTGCCTTCCGCGAGGCCTTTATTTAGCTGAAAAAAATCAAGCATTCTTAAATGTTGCTCCAAAGAAGCTCAAGCTGCTTTAACCATTTTGAATTTTTATTTAAATTTAAATTTAATTTGAAAAAATTTGACACTTATCACCGATAAATAAGTAGTGTTGCCACTTTTTTTCACATTAATTCGTAAACTTTTTTCGACCGAATTTTGTCGCAAAGTACAAGTTAGTGAATACTGTTTTCGGTATGACAACCGAAAAAAGTCGCAAATTGCGATTCCGACCGGAAGTTGCGAAAGATTTACAGAATCCCACTACAGAGGTAGTCTTGTTACGAAGTTAAATTGTTGAAACTTTGATGTACGTGTGAACACCCTCAATAAATTATTTTGCTGCACCTACACTTCTGTCAAAATTAGATTGTTAACTGACATCAAAAATATCCAACACCGTACCAACACTCATAACAATAGGGTCGAGGTATTGTTAGAGAGTTGAGTTCTTAAAAAACATAGCAGGCGGCCACCATTGTGTAAGAAAAACTTAATTTGCAAAATTGTAAGTGTTGGCGTACACTAAGCGATTTTCTATTTGGTTTATAATTCTACCAGCCTTCTTTGTATTATAGTGCGGAGTCTGGAAAACACTTTCCTGTGTACAAAAGCGCCTGCGACCAAAAATCGTGCAGAGGTCCCACGTGGCCACACGCTATGCAGCCATAGCTGACTCGCTTGCTAAACGCTACACAAATTCTACAAAGACGGCAACAAACTCTGCTTACGAGCGACCCCCTTTCGACGTGAGCAGTTTAAAAAAAAACGCAGGGCAAAATCATTCTCCAGCCTTTCGCAGGACTTGGCTCTGAGCCTAGGAGAAAATCGTCCGATAATAGGCTGTGACCAACAAATTGCGCAAGTGTCCCTGCAAGTAAGTCAACCAGGTTTAACTCAAAACCAACCGTGCAAGAAATCGGTGCTGTCAAGGCGTTATTTTGGCTCGCTAGCTGCACCTGCCTGCTGCTGCACCACCATACGTGGTGCATTCAGCCATATGGTCGCTGTCATCCACCCCAGTGCACCCTAACTTGCTGGGTGGCGGTCCCTCGCTAGCAGAAACAACAGGTGCTCCATTGAACTGCTGCATATTCTGCAAGTCCGCCAAACAAAAACAACACACTGTGGAAGTAATAACGAAAGCCTTCACCAACTGCAGCCGGACGTTGTTACCGAGCCGAGTATACAAAGCCGTACAACATTACAACATTAAATTATTTATAGTTTTTTTTTTCCTTTGATATGCTATAAAATGGTGCATTGTCATAGGCCTGTGTTCATAAATCACAGCACTAAAAATTTTTCACTGATTTTTAAAATTTGCAACCTGATAGATTTATTTTGCTTTGCAAGTATCAGTGCTTCACGCATGCCTATTTTGTAAAGTGTTATGGGATCATATGGGCATTTCCCATAGAAATTCGGTTTTGTTTCTGCGCTATATAAAAGGACAGCTTGAATGACTGACATTATTAATCGAGTTTCCATATGCAATGTCCATGTAATCCCACATCATTTTATTTTGAAATCGTCTTAATCTGAATCTTATTGCTAAATACTGATATCATTGTTTTCATCTTATTTTATACAGCCACGTTATCTAGTATTATTTTGTTCAAAATTTCACATCCTTCATCTGCCCAGCAACGAAATCGAGCGCTCAAAATCGGACTGGTTAATGTAGCAGTTAATTCATCTAATTTATAGTGTGGTTTTGGGGTATTTGAACAACGTCCGGAATCGGAGCAGAAAACGTAAGTTTATCTTAGTTTATTGTAAAAAAAGAAAATCCTAATGGATGAAAGCAATGATTATCGCTTTATTTTTTTTTTATAAATTGAAAATTATTGAAAATAACACACCTGAATCATAAACATAAGCCACTGATTTAAGATAAATATGAATTGCTGAAGTTTAATAAATTTGTGAATTGCTTACTCAAATGGTTGCCTTATTGAGACTTATGGACTAACTAACGGCGGTTAGTGAAGATTAGGGGCTATGGGCAACCAGGCCACACCATAGCCAAGGTCATACGATCTCGTACGTAAGGGGTGGGTAAGCCCAAGCAAGCTTAACATCAGTGCATGCTGAGACTGAGGTGGGTGTATGGAAGTAAGAGCTATGAGTCTTGCAGTAAAAGAATTGTTTTGATTATCGTCGGTAGGCATTGAGAGAGAACCCACGAGTCGGGCTAAAATGATGCCAAATTCCACCTCGGTATCCTCGGTGTTGCTCTCAATCAGTCGTTCCAGAATGTCAACTACCCAGACGGTAACAAATGGCGCCCAACGGATTGGCACAAGAAGTCGCAGCGGTATAGCATAATGAAGCAGCATGGTGCACAACAAAATACTGGAGATTTTTAACCTATAGTGTGCAATATCAATGCTTCGGTGGGACACAAGCGGGAACATGGTCATTGTTAAAGTTTTTTTGCGATGCAATCAGTTGCACGTCATGATGAATAACTGTAATCCCTTGTGTGTCATACAAACTTTAACACCAAAACAAAATATCGATCTTGTTCTGAAATTCTTGGTTCTGCTTGCACTTTTTTTTTCTTTGATTTTTCTGGTTTTAAGCCTGGCTAAACAACTTGCGTCTCGTATCACTCCATGGGTGAAACGTCCGCGTTTGAAGGTTTTGACAGCAGTGAAATTTCACAAACTGCTTGCGAGCGTAATATTGAAGGGACGGATCAAGAAGATAGAGTCCATTGCATCCCACTAGGGGAACAAGGCTCCATGAATGACAATGGAGATGGTACTGCTGGTACTTCCAGTCAAAGGGTTTCTGTTGTAGAAAATACAACTGAAGCTAATCTCCGACTTACACAAGAACAGGTTAATTGTGAGGAAAGATTGGTTCAAT
Organism: Dichetophora obliterata; assembly: GCA_963920525.1. Classification (NCBI taxonomy): domain Eukaryota; kingdom Metazoa; phylum Arthropoda; class Insecta; order Diptera; family Sciomyzidae; genus Dichetophora; species Dichetophora obliterata. Next base: position 156,218,267 of record OY986439.1, read on the forward strand.
GCCTGACCACGTCATTGTCCCAAATGTTGGAAGTCCGATTACCTTCACAACGTGCAAGTGGGCGAGGCCATGTAAGACAAACTCAGCAGGATATACAAAATCTTCAAGAACATTTTGATCAGGATGATAGGACGGAGGTGACAAGTCCAACTTCGAGAGCTCAACACCAGGAGCCGACTTATAATGTAGTTGATTTAATGCAGCTAAGCAATCATTTACGTGGTGGTCCTTCACGGTTAGAGATGCATCGTTGGAACGTTTATTTTTCTGGCGACGGAACGGGACTGCGAATTGATGACTTCATACGACGTGTAGAATATATTACAATTTCCCAGCGGTTTTCTTTCGAAGAGGTTGGTCGCAATCTTTATATTTTATTGAGAGGCCACGCTGCAGGTTGGTGCTTTCAATGGATTCCCAAAAACTCTGGTTATTCGTGGTGTTATTTTAAAAAAGCATTAGAAGATCAATTCCGCACCGCGGAAAGTGATTGCGACTTGGAACATCAACTGATGAATCGAATGCAGAAGCCGAATGAAGCATTTGATCAGTTTTACCACGATTTGATCGATCTCAATGCTCGCATGCGCAGACCTAGGACAGATGCAGATATAATAGAAATTATCAAGAGAAATGTCAACAGTAAAATTGTTATTTTTATTCATAGCTCAGTGGCAACCACTTTGTCGGATTTCTTAAATGTATGCAGACGAGCTGAACGAAGTGTGGTTAAGATTGAAGGCAACACTAGTAAGTCGAACTTCAAGCCTAAAATTAATGAAGTCAACCTTGTGGACTACTACTAGTAATTTTGACTACTTCATTGAGGCGTTGACGAAAATAGGTTCACAACAAAAATGGAGCTCATCCGATCACTCTCGGTTAATATGATTTGACTGTAAGAACATTGGGCACATCGCTATTAATTGCACTCAGAAAAGTAATCGAATTTTCTGCTATCGATGCGGAGAAGACAAATATGTAGTGGCAAACTGTCCAAAATGCGCTGAACGAAATTTTCGGAGGAATCGAAGAGCAGGAGAGCCCCTCCATAACCGGACAGGCCAAAGTTGACAATTTTATTGATAATGACAATACACTCAAAGTTAACCCACAATTAACAGCGCATGTAAACGATAAGACTTATGATTACCCAGCCAGTACTGGAATACCACCAGACTTACAGGAACAGTTTTGCGAGAAATGAAAAAGGTATAATGAGGCAAGAAAACGTCTCATTGGCGAGGCAAGCGAGATTAAAAGTGACTTTCCAAAACATTGTCGTCCCAGCAGGCGTATCATCAAGACTCGAGTGCGACATAAGGCCTTGAGAAAGGAACATCGAAGAATAGAAAGCGCTGTTTTTGACGGCAATTCAACTCTGGACAATGACCCAAGGCCGTTTGCAGAAGTTCGGATATATAACGAACCTATAAAAGGATTGTTAGATAGCGGTGCCACTATTAGTGTGCTAGGCATTGGCAGTCTTGAATATATGGAAAAACATCACGCTACTTATAAACCTTTAAAGTCGTCTCTGAGAACGGCCAGTTGCGCGTGGGTAAATTGACAACGCCAATAACATCAAAGGCCAAACTAAAATCTTTACGTTGTATATAGCACCACAATTATGTCAAACATTGTATCTTGGATATGACTTCTGGAAGTTGTTCGGATTGGACTCATTTATAATATCAGAACTTCAACCGCACTTGCCAAACCTTGATCCAGACGCACACCAGCTAAGTCCCTCGCAAAATAAACAGCTCAAGCAAGTCAAGGATATGTTTCCTTCTTCCGCTAAGCTCGGCTTAGGTAAAACCCATTTAATCAAACACCACATTGACACTGCAGACGCTTAACTCATAAAACGACGATATTACCCTATATCACCCGCCAAAGAGGCACTTTTGTACGGTGAGCTTGACAGGATGAAACGACTTGGAGTCATTGAAGAATGTCAAAGTCCGTGGTCCACTCCAGTGGCTACTGTGGTAAGATCCGGAAAAACGAAGATCTGCCTGGATAGTCGAGACTTGAATAAGGTAACAGTAAAGGACGCATATCTGATCCCCAACATGGAAGGTCTCCTGATGCGCCTTTCAGATACATGGTATATCTCGGCCATTGATCTGAAAGACGCATTTTGGCAGATACTATTGGAAGAAACGAGCAAAGAAAAAACAGCGTTTACTGTGGCAGGCAGACCACTGTATCAGTTCACGGTCATGCCGTTTGGGCTCTGCAACGCACCCCAAACCATGATGTGCCTAATGGATGTAGTGATACCGGCAACAATGCGTGAACGAGTATTCGTGTATTTGGTCGACCTGCTCGTATTTTCTCGTTCATTTGAGGAAAATATGGAATTATTGGGAGAAGTTGCAAAATGTATTCAGCGGAGTGGCCTTACCATTAATGTAGAAAAATTTCGGTTTTGCATGAAACAGGTCAAGTACCTTGGATTTCTCATTAGGAATGGGGGAATTCACACTACAAAAGAAAAGGTCAAAGCCGTTCGAAACTTTAGGTCCCCTCGCAATGCTCGCGAAGTTAGACAGTTTATTGGAATGGCCAATTACTATCGCAAGTTTGTGCCAAATTTCCTTCCATCCTTGTCCGCCCCATTGTCTGACTTGATGAAAAAGAATCGCAAGTTTATTATCACCCCTGAAGCGTTGAATGCAACTGACAAGATTAAAAGTGCCCTTACTTCGGCGCCACTACTGATTCATCCTGATTGCACAAAACCATTTGTCTTGCAATGCGATGCATCAGGTACCGGGATCGGAGCGGTGCTTTGTCAATCGCTATCTCGCTGCGAAGCTCGGTTTACTCGGCTATCGGGATGTCGCCATACTATGCCTTGTTTGGGCGAAACATGATAACGCACGGATCGGCTTACCCGCTACTTCGGAAGCTGAACGCTATAAATGACTGCGAACTGGAAGTCCTAACAAAATCAGACCAAATGCAGATAATTGATGACACGATTGTGAAGAACCTTGCGAAAGCAGACAGCAAAGGCGCCAAGACCTACAACCTGAGAAGTGGTCGGCAATGCACGTTTAAACCAGATCAAGAAGTATACTGGCATACTTTTCAACTCAACGATTTCAGCAAACAGTTTAATGCCAAGCTTGATCCAAAGTAGCACAAGGCCAGAATTCATTCAAGTGTTGGAAACAACCTATATAGATTGACAGATCTCACTGGCAAGGTCATTGGAGTATTCCACGCAAAGGACTTACGCATATAAAATTCTATGCCCGGCTGTTGGGATGAAAGCGAATCATGGGTCGAGCCACACGTTGGCACAAGGTCCTGTGACCAAAAGCTTGACTAACCGAAGTTAGTCAAGGTTTTGGTGGGTGGGTGTTTGTGTTACGGATAATAAACCGTCTAGTGGGTAGCCCCTTTGAATGATTAACTCCATCCAGCAATGAACTTTTAGTACCAACGTAAAGAAGAAAAAAAAAACAAAATATTATTTGTAAGTTGGCACACTACCTCAGCATCCGTTTTGCGAAAATTCTTTTTATGTGTCAAAATCATAGCAGGCGGCCGCCATTGTGTAAGGAAAACTTAATTTGCAAAATTGAAAGTGTTGGCGTACACTAAGCGATTTTCTATTTGGTTTATAATTCTACCAGCCTTCTTTGTATTATAGTGCGGAGTCTGAAAAACACTTTCCTGTGTACAAAAGCGCCTGCGACCAAAAATCGTGCAGAGGTCCCACGTGGCCACACGCTATGCAGCCATAGCTGACTCGCTTGCTAAACGCTACACAAATTCTACAAAGACGGCAACAAACTCTGCTTACGAGCGACCCCCTTTCGACGTGAGCAGTTTAAAAAAAAACGCAGGGCAAAATCATTCTCCAGCCTTTCGCAGGACTTGGCTCTGAGCCTAGGAGAAAATCGTCCGATAATAGGCTGTGACCAACAAATTGCGCAAGTGTCCCTGCAAGTAAGTCAACCAGGTTTAACTCAAAACCAACCGTGCAAGAAATCGGTGCTGTCAAGGCGTTATTTTGGCTCGCTAGCTGCACCTGCCTGCTGCTGCACCACCATACGTGGTGCATTCAGCCATATGGTCGCTGTCATCCACCCCAGTGCACCCTAACTTGCTGGGTGGCGGTCCCTCGCTAGCAGAAACAACAGGTGCTCCATTGAACTGCTGCATATTCTGCAAGTCCGCCAAACAAAAACAACACACTGTGGAAGTAATAACGAAAGCCTTCACCAACTGCAGCCGGACGTTGTTACCGAGCCGAGTATACAAAGCCGTACAACATTACAACATTAAATTATTTATAGTTTTTTTTTTCCTTTGATATGCTATAAAATGGTGCATTGTCATAGGCCTGTGTTCATAAATCACAGCACTAAAAATTTTTCACTGATTTTTAAAATTTGCAACCTGATAGTTTTATTTTGCTTTGCAAGTATCAGTGCATCACAATTTCATATCACGCATGCCTATTTTGTAAAGTGTTATGGGATCATATGGGCATTTCCCATAGAAATTCGGTTTTGTTTCTGCGCTATATAAAAGGACAGCTTGAATGACTGACATTATTAATCGAGTTTCCATATGCAATGTCCATGTAATCCCACATCATTTTATTTTGAAACACAATATCTCACTATTTTGTTTAAATTTATATAATCGTACTTTAATCTTAATCTTATTGCTAAATACTGATATCATTGTTTTCATCTTATTTTATACAGCCACGTTATCTAGTATTATTTTGTTCAAAATTTCACATCCTTCATCAGCCCAGCAACGAAATCGAGCGCTCAAAATCGGACTGGTTAATGTAGTAGTTAATTCATCTAATTTAAAGTGTGGTTTTGGGGTTTTTAACAACCTACGGAATCGGAGCAGAAAACGTAAGTTTCTCTTAGTTTATTGTAAAAAAAGAAAATCCTAATGGATGAAAGCAATGATTATCGCTTTATTTTTTTTAATAAATTGAAAATTATTGAAAATAACATGCCTGAATCATAAACATAAGCTGAAGTTTAATAAATTTGTGAATTGCTTACTCAAATGGTTGCCTTATTGAGACTAATGGACTAACCAACGGCAGTTAGTGAAGATAAGGGGCTATGGTCAACCAGGCCACACCATAGCCAAGGTCATAAGATCTTGTACGTAAGGAGTGGGTAGGCCCAAGCAAGCTTAACATCAAGCTTAACATCCATTTGTTTTTAAAACATTTGGTAAGGAAACCATCGATAAAAATGGTAGAATATGCATTACACAAAACATAAATAACGTCAACACTGCTTTTTCTACTTGCATGTTTACAGTACTTTTTTCTTCTGTGCAAAAAGATTCAAACTGTGTTTGGTTTTTTTTTGGCAGCAACGTTTTGGATGTACAAGTTTGTTTCTGCATACTTTTTTCTCACATGCGATGCAGTGGCATTTGTTGCGTGTCAGATTTTTGAGAAAAATAAATAAAATTTACTGACCGGGTAAATTTGAGTAGCGCCCTGAATGCGGCCCTGTGCCACCATGAGCCGGCGCAAACGACAGCTGCAGATGAATGTGTATTCTGAAATAGAAAAAAAAAAGAGAAAAAAATAAATCAACACAAGATCACTAGCAATAAATCAACGATGAGTAAAATTTTATTTAATGTAGGTTTAAGAAACACAAAGGATAATCCAACCAAAACAAGCACGGGAAAACAACAAAAATTCGCCAACACTCGAATCGCGTATTGGCATAGATTTGCAGTAGCTATTCACTTTGAATCTGTGCCAATATCACAACACGCGCACTATTGGTACACACCACGGTTTAAGATTAAATTAATACACGCACTGGTTTTATATTTTTATTATATTATCTTAGAATTTTTATTTATTTACCATTCCATTTGCCATTCTGGCAGCCGATTGATGTTTTTTTTCACTAATTATCTCTGACACTTGTCAGATCGCATCGATCCTACGAGTGGGAGCGAGATGGAAGGAGGTGTGATCAATTGACAGGTAGTGCGAAAAGTGGATTTTGTCTGGTGACTGCTATATCGACGATGAGTTCCACACCTAAGGTTCATGGAACGACTAAAGGAAGGGCGGTGTTTACACTCATTTTATAGCTGCAGGTCTAGAAAAGGTTCGAACCATGACGTTTTTGGGGGCGGAGTTATAAGATTATAGAAAAGTTAGAAGGTAGCCAGTGTTGGGACTTTTAAAAAAATAGCCGCCTATGCGTTCATGCGTGCCTAGGATGCGAGCCAACTTTTGAAGGCGGAAAATGGCCGAAATAATGGCCTTGATAAGCGGTACGTGAGAGAAATTAGGCCAACGACCCTACAAAAATCTCAAGGTCTATCCCAGAACTGTAGAGGCTAGGTAGTCATTCACCCCGGGAAATGTAATGTTGACTAGAGGTTTGGTAGTTGTGTGGTGCAGGAAAACAAATTAGTAGGCAGGCTAAAGTTAGGTGAAGTCAGGGATTGAGAGTTGGTTACAAAAAAATATCAGGCAGTGCAAGTGTTGAAAAAGTAATTTGTTAAAAAAAAAAAAAAATATAAAGTGTTTAAGTTCCAGAGAAGTGCGGTATCCTGAAAAAAATAAAGAATATTGAAGGAGTATCCTTCATATTGTGAGTAGTTTTTTTTATTGAAAAAAGTAAAAAAAAAAAAAAAAAACAATAGTTTGTGCAGTGAAAATTGTGTTAGAGTAAAAGTGGTAATTTTCAAAAAGGTCAGCGGGAAAAGGAAAACTCTGCAGGCAAGATAGAGGAGAAGTCCGGATTAGGAGGAAATATTGTCAGGAAGGAAAGGATTAAAAGGATTAAATACTTAACGTAGCAGTAGAAATGGCAAAGGACTAGGTAAGTCGGGCAGTTTTTGTTCATTAGTCAGATAGTGATCGTGCGCATTTTTCTACTAGCATTTTAAATTCTGTGAGAAATCAGCAGCAAGAAATCAGCATCAAGCTGAACGAAAACATCATCAAGGCAAGAAAATCGTCATCAAAAGCTGCAAAAATCTTCATAAAAAAAGTGGGAGAGTCATCATTGCAAGAAGCCACAGAAGACGCTGCAACACACCAAAATAAGTCATATCCGGTGGTCTGGAAAAAAAAAAGATAAGTGCGATTCACGTTATTTAGTAGACTCACAAAAAAATCCGAGGTCCTTTGCATTTTGAATATCCTGCGCGGATAATGCCCAAATTCATAGATATTTAAAATTTCAACCTTGCCAATATCTGGGACGGCCCATAGGCCAAATTAAAAATATTCGGTGCGGATGGACAGAGTAGTCCATATATATATATAATGCATCATATTCGGCCGGGCTCCTATGCGTATATATAAAGAAATCGGAAAAATTTATCTTAGAATATTTGAAACTTTTAAAATAGAAAGGCAAAACGGATATAAGGTTTTGTAATGGTGTAGAATTTTTGTGAAAAATTTTATTTAAGATCTTAAAAAAAAAAAAGTTTTATTTAAAATCAGCCGAAAAATCAATTTTTAATCAGCTTTAAGAATCCGCCGAAAAATTCATTTTACCAATCTGCATAAAAAAATCAATAAAAATAAATTTAAATTCATTTTCAAGTCTGCCATAAAAATCAGCGAAAATTTGCATTAAAATTCCTGTTGGCTTCAAATCGGCATTAAAGCAGTTAAAATCATGTTTTTTAAAACATCAAGTTAAATCTGTTTCAAAAGTTCATTTGAAATCCTGCATAATAAATAAAATAAAATTCGGAATCGGCAAAAACAATGGGCAACTCAAATTTTGTAAAAATTATTTTTATTTAAAATGGTATATACATATCCTTAAATAATTTCCAATGTTATAATTGTTTAGTGTTAAGTGAAAAAAGGATCAATTTTTAATAAGTTAAGGAAAAGAAAATAAGTATCTTGACTAATAATTTTCGGTGGCTGTAAAACTCAGTCAGGAATAAATAGCAAGGCTTAAGTGATATTCTATATATTAAAAAAAAAAAAAAAAAAAATCCGTGGCATATTCATTTGCGCTAAGTGTTTGGATTTTGTAGCTAAACCTATTTGACCCACCCTAAGAGAGCTCCTTTAGGCAGAAAAAAAAAAAAGGTTTTTCACTTAACCAAAGGAATTCGGAGATCGAATCAAATAATAGAAAATAAACATTGTTTTTTTTTAGTGCAGTGCACGCATATATTTTAGCCACAAATCCTTGTGTATCCTATTCATATAATTTCACATTTTTCTTGCATATATATTATATTTTTTTATCAAATCATATTATATAAATTTATTAATCCATTTGTTTCAGAAAGTAAAAATGGTAACTTATGAAAATTGATATTTTTTTCATATTAAACATTGTTTATCATTATGTATATAGATTAAGTTTTTTGCGGGAGTATATCTCCTATATATAATTATTTTTTTTATTCCTGAATTCAGAAAATACAAGAAGTATTTACATTGTGATAGCGAACATTTTGTTTTTGGTTGTGTTTATAATGCTTAAATTTTTGTTCTTTTTGATTAATGGTTTTGCTAATGTTTAAGTACAATTAGTTGTGTTGATAGATACACTTAAAATTTCTCAAAAATTGTGAAAGAAATTTTTTTTAAATAATTTTGTAGAACACGGTTGTTTGTGGTTCGTTTTTTTTTGTTATTATTACATACTTTTTCGTGAGTTTTGAATTCAGCTATAATTAGTTTTTTTATACTGTTTAAATTCTAGAATAGATAGGAAATTTTTAATTGATTATTCTGAACATTTTTGTAGTGGCGCTAATTCTTAAACATTTTTGTTTGTGATACTTTTTTTAAAATTAAATATTATTTTTAAATTAAATACTAGAATACATGAAATTTTCATAAAAATACAGTGTTGAGAACCTAAAAAGAAAGGAAAGAAATTAATATTAAAATTTATGAATGTTCAAATGTAGCTAAAATTTTCTTGTAATAAAATAAGCTGAAACGAGAAAAAGAAAGACAAATTAGAAATTTATAAGAATATAGTATTAAAATAATTGTTTTAGTAATTTATACCTATTTGGCTGCTGAAAATAGAATAAGAAATCGTTAGGGTATTGAAATAATAAAATGTGAATAATGCTTAAAGTCAAAGTGATGGTTTGCTAATTCAATCCGTGGTGGGGGAGATAAATACAGGGGCGGTGCAAAAAGGGGTACGAGTGGTGATCAAGATGAGTTAAACAAAAAGTTATTTTTGCGGTTTTTTTGTGTGTTTGTGGGGTTATCATAAATCGTGACACAAGATAACCAAGGATGGGAGGGCACGCGAGAGGATAACAGCTCCTCATTCTACTTTTGGCTTGTGTTTTGGTAAATTAGCTGAGATGGTAAATTCTTTGGGTTGGGAGTGTTTAATTTTGTTTTTTTTTCGGTGATTTTTGGTTTCGCTTTAGTTTGATTTTTTTTTATTTCTTTTAAATTTTATTTCTTTCGGTTTTATATTTGTTGTTTTTTTTTTGTTAGTGCGGCCTAATTTAGTTTTCGGTCAACTTTTGTAGTTGCATACATTCTTTTTATTATTTGAATTATTGTTTCTTTTAGTTTTGTTTTTTTTTCTCTTGCTTCCGGTTTGCACCGGAAGTTATTGTTGCATCCTCGACCTGGCCTGTCGGGTTGAGAACAGCGCCCATAAAGACCGTGAGCTAGTCGGTGTCATTCAGGCCAGGTACGATCCCAAGGGACGCATAACAATATGGCGCCCAATGATAAACCAAGCGACAGCTTGTATCATGTTTCTTTGGTGTATTCGTGCTTAGTGATGGCTTAGCCAAAGTATGTAAACTTAAGGCTAATTGCGCCTAGGTAAGAATACAGTGAAGAACCACTGATACAAGCCTGTTAGCCCAGAAGTTCATTTAAATAAATTTTAGTTTTTTTTATTAACCCAGTTTGGGCTCTCGTCACAATATGGCACCCAAATTCAATAAACTAAGCAGCAGCTGCCTATCGTGCTTTTTCGGAGTATCCATGCATAGAGCTGGCTTAGCCAGGGTATTCAAACTCTAGGCAAATTGCGCCTACGTAGGGATGCGGTGAAAGACCACAGATGAAAGCTGGTTAGCCATGTAATGCAATTGCATTTAAATCATATTTTTTTAGATATTCTTTTTGTTTAGCCGAATAACGCCGTGTTAATAGGATAAGCTCAGCTTTAAACCCTGCTTCCTCATGATATTCTCCAGTAGTGCTGGCTTAGTTAGAGTAATTACACTCGAAGCCAATTGCGCCTACAGGAGAATACCTTGAGAAACCATGGATGAAAATCTGAAGCAATAAACCGAGTTGCTTCTATTCAATTCATATGATAAATTCAATCGTAGTTTTTTTTTAGTATAACCAAAAATTTATCACAGAAGTGCAGACTAGAGAGTGAGTCCTTTTTGACGGAAGCTTAGCCAGTAGTTGGAAAACTGAAGTTAAATGTACGTTTGAGAAGAAAACAAAGCAACGAGCAATAGCATAATTTGAAGTGGAAAATTTCCATGAGGAGATTATTTGTATGGTACAAAAAGTTGCTTAAATCGTGGAGAAGAAGAAGTGAAGAGGTCAAATAAGGATTCTTATTTTGAGTTTAGTTCACGGATAGGAATTTACCAAATACCAAGCACAATAGCAGAAGAAGAAATGCGTAGAAAATAATGAATGAAAAACAAAATAAAGTTTTTTGTATCACCAGGGTACCACCTTCGAGAATCGCACCCTGTATTTAAAACCCCCCACTCATCACCAATTTATTTATTTTGGAAAATATTTTTGTTTTGATTAATTGAAATATCACTCGAGTGTTCGTGGTTTTTGCCAAGCGTGGTTTGAAAGTTGTTTTTGCATAAAGATTTATGCAAGAAGTTTAGATTTTATAAAACCAAAAATTTTTGGGTAAAAGATTGAATTTGTTTTTTTTGGTTTGCGGATGAGCTCCGAACGGATCAAACAAAAAAAGACTGCGTCTAAAAGACGTCACATCACGTTCGACCTCAACCGGTCGTCTCCACAAGTAAAGTGGTTGAAAGAGAATACGCCGAAAAATAAAAATATCGAAGGAGATACGAATAGGGCACAACAGCAGAGCAGATTTTATGATCTGTCTAAAACCATAAGGCCGCTGGAGGTTCGTGGTGGGGAAGAAGCCAGTGGGCAGAGCAAAGATTATGGGCAAGGTGCTATACCTAAAAATGTAGAAGGCAGACAGTTTCCACCAGAGTTGTCTTTCCCTCCACCATTAAATAAAGAAAATTCGAAGCAAATGGAAACATCAGAGATAGATGATGCTCACGATGAAGCTAACATCAACGCGGTGGTAGCCAAATCAGAAGCAGATTTTAAGGCGTCTATAGACAAGTCAATTCAAACAAGAATAGAGGATGGTCTACGAGTGAGACTTCAAAGTATAATGGGAGAAATTAAAAATTTGCTACAACAGGATAGGTGCGAGCGTAGTCAAATGCAAAAAGACTCACCTAGGTATGAAGAGACTTTAGATGTAGGTAGAGGCAGTTCTAGGCAGGGTTCCAGTGGGAATGTAAATTTTCAGCCACGACCTGAAAAAAAAGAAGAGTCAATTTTAAATTTTGTAAATCGAAATCAGTCAAATCAGCGTGATCCAAATTATTTTTCTGACCGGTATGGAGGGCAAAGGCAGCCAACGACAGCAGCTAACGATCGTCATACAGGCAGCGCAGCAATGCGAAACCACTATGGTCCAAGCCAACCGAGTGTCACCTCATTCGCTGGAGCCATAAAAGTCGACAAGTGGGGCCTGATGTTCGATGGACGCAGCGGTAGCTTGTCAGTCGAAAATTTTGTTTTTCGCCTTGAACATCTTCAGGCACAATACGGATGCACCTGGGCAGAGATACTGAGGGACTTTCACCTGCTGTTGTCCAACGAGGCCAAAGAATGGTATTGGCTATACATCCAGACCAATTACACTGAGGAGCATAAGTGTATCACAAACCAACAACTATCATTTTAACAACCTATAATTTCTATAAATTTTACTCAAATGCAATCAAATTTTTTTTATTATGTTTGTACAAGTCTCTTCTGTATTTCAAACAGGTTTTTATTAAGATCTGATTACAACAACAAATACACGAAGGCATAATGCAAACTAAATCATAATGATACAGTTTTGCACTCACTATTTATTTTTATATTTTTAAAACAATAATATATATTTAGTAACTGGTCCAGTAACCCTTTGCCTTCTTAAGCTCCTGGATGCGATTAGGTAGACTTTGTGTGTACCTCTGCACAAATTCTGGAGGAATCGCCTCCCACACTTCCTTCGTCCGCTCCCACAACTCGTTCACGCCTTTTGGAGGACTGGCATATTTTGCAAGCTGCGATTTGACGTGACTCCACAAATTCTCGATCGGATTCATATCCGGAGATTGTGGAGGCCACGTCATCACACCAAATTTTTGCTTTTTGAGCCAGTCTTTCACTAGATGTGCGGTGTGTTTGGGGTCATTGTCTTGCTGAAAAATTACTTTTTCAGCAGCAAGACCCATTTTTTCCACTACATCAGGAAGATTCTGTTGCAGGATGGACAAATATTGTTCCTTGCGCATAATTCCATCCATGCGCACCAAGGGTCCCACTCCATCTTTGGATATACAACCCCAAACCATGATACAGCCACCACCGTGTTTGACGGTTTGGCGTACCTGATTTGGTTGGATTGTATCAGGGTCCTTAGTCCAATACCATGCACGCCCATACATGCAATAACAATAGAGTTCAGCTACTACAGCTTTTTCACACTTTCTCCGCAATAGATCATTTTAAGAACCAATCCAATATCATTGAAATAACTCAAAGATATCGATAAAAGTGGTCCAATAAAAAACCAAAAGGGAGAAAAATTTACCCACCATAATATGGGTTGGGCTCAGGGACAACACAAGACATAACAGCTAACCATGCGTTTACATAGATCTAATCATACATTAGTTTTCAATCTACTTTTGAGTTGACCTTTCGACAAGTTAACATCAAACACGTTACAGTTGTTAACATAGGTACTCATGCGATTTAATGGAGCAGTTAACATATAATTTGTTCTACTAAATGGTAAATAAATCAAGTTGTTAGAGTTTCTACTGCTTCTACGGTTAGTGTTAACATTTATAAGAGAAAGAAGCTCTGGAGAGTCGAATACACCAGTAATGAGTTGGTGTAAGTAGACGATATCAGCAGATTTTCTTCTCTCACTTAAAGATTGCATTTTTAATAATTTCAAACGATCCTCATATGGAGGAAGGTTAAATGTGTCAGTTCCACTCAAGCCTCTTAGAGCAAACCGAACAAAACGTTTTTGAATTCTTTCTATACGATCAACATGCACATTGTAATGTGGGGACCATACTTGACTTGCGTACTCCAAGTGAGGACGCACGATTGAATAATACAGAGTTGTAGTTGTTATTAAGCTATCAAACTCTTTGGCCCACCGTTTTATAAAACCAAGCATAGAAGACGCTTTTTTACAAATTGTATCAATATGCATGTTAAACGACAATTTAGAATCCATGCATATACCAAGGTCTTTGACGGTAGTTACACGACTTAAAGCAGTATCTTTAATTTTGTAATCAAAAATAAAATTGTTCCTTTTACGCGAAAAGGTCATAGTTTGGCATTTATCTGGATTTAAAAACATGTTATTTTTAGAACACCAAACCTCAAAGGAGTTCAAGTCTGACTGGAGCAGGTCTGAATTGTCATTAGAATCAATTGTTCTGTATATTTTCATATCATCTGCATAAATAAGCAAATGAGAGTGTTTAATGACGTGGGTAACATCATTAATTGCCAAAATAAACAGAAGTGGGCCCAGGTGGCTTCCTTGAGGAACACCCGATTCTGCAACAAATTCAGAAGACAACACGCCTCGGAACCGTATTTGATAAGATCGCTCCATCAAATACGATTTGATCCAGTTTACAAAATATTGTGGAAATCCCATTAATTTAAGTTTAAATAAAATTAGATTATGTGGTAATTTATCAAAAGCTTTGCTAAAATCAGTGTAAATACAATCGACCTGGCTACCAGAATCAATAGATTTTAAGCAGAATGTAGTGAAATCAAGGAGATTAGACACAGTGGATCTGCCAGTAACAAAACCATGCTGACGAGTTGTCATGACTTGTCCACAGTGAATTTTCACTCGATCGTACACTATTCGCTCAAAAAGTTTAGGAATCGAAGACAATTTAACGATAGGCCTATAATTAGTGACGTCGTTCCTGCAACCTTTTTTGTAAGTAGGACTGATATAAGATTTTTTCCAAAAAAGAGGAAAATTACTTTCATTAATTGATTTATTAAAAAGTAACGAGAGAGGCTGACACAAAACGGAGCCGCATAGTTTTAACACTGCGGCAGGAATTCCATCTGGTCCAGCGCTAAAATCCTCATCGATTGATTCAATATACTTAAAAATATCCTCTGAGGTAAAATATATATGCCCCAAAGAAACTCTGGATGCGTTGTTCATATAATCAAAATACGCTAAATCAGGATTAAAAGAATCTGAACAGAATGATTCTTTAAAAAGATTGGCAAATAAGCCACAAATAATGGTGGAATTGTCAGTAAATCCATCCTGAAATTTGAAAGAAGAAGGAAATCCATCAGTCTTCTTCTTAACATTAATAAATACCCAAAATTTTCTTGGATCAGACAAAATACTCAGCTTCATATTATCCAAATACTCATTATATAATGCAGCTGAGCAATTCTCAAATTCCAGAAACAAACGTTTGTATGTTTCTAGGTCATTTGAGTCAAAACTACAAACATATTTCTTCCATGCCCTATTCCTATTGTTGCGAAGAGTCTTTAAATCCTTTGTGTACCAAGGGTACGCAGAATTTTTCGCAAATTTGAGACTATATGGTACAGACTGAGAAAACATGGCAAAGAGCTCCGTATAGAAATAATTTATTGAACTGTTAAGATTATTATTATTTATGTATTCTGTAATTATATTTAATTTACTATTAAGTAAATGATTCAACCCCAAAAAGTCAGCTTTTTTGAAATTGAATTCATAAACTGTGTCAACAGAGCTTGAATTTACCATATTCTACCTATCGGATTTATACCAAATACTCAAAGGTGGATGGTAATTATCAATAGTAGTCAAAGCATGAAGTGCCTTCTGAACAATGACATTGTTACTGTCTGTAGTTAAGACTAGGTCAAGCAGCCTTTCCAGACTATTATAAATACAACTAACTTGTTGTAAGTCAGAACATATATTGTCAACAAATATATGTTCTTGGCGTGTCTTCGAATTAGATGCACAAAAATGTGTTTCATCGTCAGAAGAATGCCATTTTAAGTCAGGCAAATTAAAATCGCCCAACAATAAAATGTCGTCATTAACGTCAAGTAAATTTAATATAAATTCTATGCAATCCGCAAGGCTTGCATAGACCTCTACACTGCTCTTTGGAGGAACGTATGCATTAATAACATATACATTAGAATTGCAATGTACAACCTTAACGCATATAAGTTCGATATTAGCAGAGCAGGGAATATCAATAAAGGAACTAACACAGGAGCTCCTTACAGCTAATAGGACACCACCACCAACTGCAGAATTATTGTCAGCGTGTCTGTCCTTCCTATATACTTGAAAACTATTGTCAAACAGTTCTAAGTCAGTAATTCCTCCGTTCAACCAAGTTTCAGTTAACGCGATAATATCTTCAGAAAAATTCTGAGTTGACAAAAAAATGTCGCGCGTCTTTGAACGCAATCCCCTTACATTTTGATAGTAAAGGGAAAGCCTATTTAGTTTTTTTGGGTCTGACTGGTGATATTATTCGTCCTTCTAGACCTGTGTTTAGGCTTAAACTCAGAAACAAAGATATTATCAGCCCACAGATTAGAGCTCAAAACAGTTGCAAACTCTTCAGCAGCTACTGTGAGAATAAATGATGCGTGGGACGGTTTATTGCCAATTTTCTTGCATGAGCAGAAAGCAGCCTGACTTACTAATTGGTTGTGTTTAACAAACGTCAATACATTTTCACTTGTTGTGTCGGGCTGAAGACGTGAAATGAAAATCTTTTTTTTTTCTCGACAAAGCTCTTAAATTTAATGAACTATTGCGCTCATTAGTCATGTCATTTCTAGCCGGGGGAGAAACAGATGGAGAAGATGGAGTAATAACTATATTATCTATTCTCACTGGCGTATACACTGGTTTAGCCGAGATCTGCTTCGTTTCTAAAGTGGCTGGAAGCGTCATGCGCCGCTTATTACTTTTATTTTTGGAATTATTTCTCTTTTTCTTCGAAATATTTAGGTCTTTTTTAGATAAAACTATTTGAGTCTCAGAAGAAAAGGCTGGAAGAGTCTGAGACAATGCGGTCGAAATATTTACCGATGAAGACTTTTCATCATAAATGCTAGTACTGGGTGAGGTGCTTACTTCATTAAAAAATGTAACAATTTCTTTAAAATTGTTATTTAAAGCGTTAAGACTATCACCGAAAAGCTTAATTTTTGAGAAAAACTCATCTGGTGAAAGAACCCTACACGAAGCACAATACCAGCGAAGACCTGATCGTGGTGAGATTAAATCATCAAGACACGACTTAGAGATCCCAGCACATGATGTATGGAACAAACGCCCACATGGGCCAGAACAACTGAACATACGGTTCAGAATGTTTTGACTTTTGCAAAGCTCGTCTAAAGAACAAGCAGCAAAATTTTCTACAGAAAAATATTCCATAGCGAATAAACAAAGTTCAATAATTTTATGTGAGCAAAAATAATGTCCACTAAGTGCTAATGGGTTAATATAATATGTTGAAGTTTAAAAGCAACTGCAACAGTTCTCTGTGCTTAGTTTATGCAAATAAACAAACAACGCACAAAGAGGAACGCAAAAAAGAGAAAGAAAAAAGTATATAAGCAGCAGCTCAGCTATCAAACTATAAACGACAATTAAAACAACACATGTATGTACTACAATAAAACATTAAAAAATTTAGCCACACAGCATGAAAACATTATAGGTTTATATTGAAAACAACCTTAAAAACAATTTTCAATCACAAATAAATGAAAATACAGCACATACCGAAATTAAACAAACACTGGTATAACACAAATTACAATAAAAAAAACAACACAAGACAAACGACTGTCACCGGCCAAAAGACGAGATCAACTGAAATCAACTGAGATCAACTGAAATCAAACGAGATCGGATTGAAATCGATTAATTTTAGTCTCATCAGACCAAATTACCTTTAACTTATTTAATATTTGTTAGTATAAACAGTAATACACACATATGTTTAATAACATACCGAATCCCAATCAGCGACAGTCCAGTGCTCGTGTGCTGCAACAAAATCCTTCCGTAACCGCACATGTCGTTTGGTCAGCATAGGTTTCTTTTTCTTTTCTGCTGCCTTAACACCTATTTTTTTCAAAGCTCGACGAGCTGTCCACTTACTGGCGTCAATTTGCAGTATATTTAAAGCTGCAGCAGGAGTAACGGCATCGGTGCTGGTAACCAAATTTGCTAGATGGCGTACATCTTGATCGCAAATTTTTTTCGGACGACCACCTTTGTTTGTGGGAACACTTACACCACTTTTTTTTAATCTTTGGACAAAAGTTTTGTCCAAATGGAATTTCTTCGCCACTTGCCTAATGCTTTCGCCATTGCGCAAACAAATTAATATTTCCTCTTTATTTTGGTTGTTCATGACTACTGAACCACTTATTATCACGTAAATTATCGTAATAATTAAAAAATTGCATTGCACTTTGTTCAATAACAAAAATATAACGGTAATAAAAACAATTGAGTAGTGAGTGCAAAACTGTATCATTTTGATTTATTTTGCATTATGCCTTCGTTTATTTGTTGTTGTGATCAGATCTTAATAAAACCTGTTTGAAAGAAAGAAGACACTTGTACAAATATAATAAAAAAAATTTGATTGCATTTGAGTAAAACTTATAGAAATTATAGGTTGTTAAAATGATAGTTGTTGGTTTGTGATACACTTATGCTCCTCAGTGTATGTGCCAGACTGGCCAACTTTGCGACATGCAATCATGAGGCAGTACAGAACCAGCCGGACGAATTTCGAGGCGATGCGGGATTTAGTTGAGCGCAAGCAGCAATCAGGAGAGTCAATCGACGCATTCTTTCATGCTGTGTGGAAACTCAGGTCGAAGTTGATGCAGCCCCTGCCTGAGTACGAAGTAATCAAGATCATCAAGAGAAACCTTAAGGAGCACATCGGACGAATAGTGTATCCCATAACCGTGCACTCAGTGGAACATCTAAGAGATGAATGCAACGAAGTGGAGCGTACGTTTCCTCGGCGGGATGTGCGAGCCGTGCAGCAGATTCCAACGCAACGTAAGCGAGATAGCGATGCAAGCCATGGACGAGGCAAACAACGATGACAGCAGCGATCTGGTGCTAGTTGAAGAAGTGGAGGTGGCGGGTCCTCTGGGGACAAGTTTCCAGCAGCAGCAGTCCGGTAAACGAGTACTGGTCTGCTGGAACTGTCGTCAGCAGGGCCACGCGTTTAATGACTGCATGTCATTGCAGCAAAATATATTTTGCTATAAATGTGGATTACCCAACGTGATCACTCCGAAATGCCCAAAATGCGGATTGGAAAACGATAGGAGGAACGCGGCGACGACGGGAGTGCCACGCTCCAGACCCAATCCCGAGGAGGTGAAGCGGATGTAATCGCACAAACTGAGGCCGAAGTAGACGAAAGAGCAGATGATAAGGAGGCAGCCGAACCTGTAAAAGAGAGAAAAATTAATATTTTAAAAGGACTCACGGACTTTAATAAGAGCAGCAAAAACTTAAAAACCATTAAACCCATAGAAGAGCGAATTCAGCATTATTATGAAGCCAGACAGCGAATTTTTAATGACAGCCAGCTGAATGGTAAACGTGAAGTCACCAGAAGGATTCAACGAGCTCGAGAGAATTGTGCAAAAAGAAGGATGATCCGGAGGCAGATAGTTGAAGCAGTGTGCCAAGCAGATGGAAAAGACCCACGAGCCTATGCTGACGTCGAGATAGGCGGCAAAAAAGTGCGTGGGATGTTGGACACTGGCGCATCAGTAAGCATTCTTGGACGAGGTTCTCGAGAATTGATTGAAGAGCTGGGAGTCGATGTGGACCAATACTTTTCGATAGTGAAGACTGCGGGAGGACGTCAACACAACATTCTGGGCAAAGTTCAACTGAATGTGAAATTTAAAGAAAAAAATATTACGATTTTATTTTATATTTGTCCGTATCTGGAGCAAGAAGTTTACCTAGGGATTGATTTCTGGAGGGCTTTTGAACTAGCGGATGATGTCATCGGAGTAAGCGAGCTGAGTATGGCCAACGTGCCAGCGCAGGGTGAATCAGCGGCAGCAAGCACGGAACACGAGCTGACAGTGGAGCAGCAAAAACGTCTAGCAGGCGTGATTCGACAATTCCGATGTTTTGAAGAGCATGGGTTAGGACGTACCCATAAGGAGCAGCACACCATCGAGCTGATTGAAAATGCAGTACCAGTTAAGGATCGTCATTATCCAATTTCTCCGGCGGTGGTGCAAGAAATAGTCTATAAAGAAATAGATCAAATGTTAAAATTAGGCGTTATAGAGGAAAGCCAGAGCGCGTGGAGTAACCGCACAACTATAGTGCGCAAACCAGATAAAAACCGGTTTTGTTTAGATGCTAGAAAGCTGAATGACCGTACGGTGAAGGACGCCTATCCTTTGCAAAACATCGATGGGATCCTGAGCCGTATCGATGAAACATATTTTATAAGCAGCGTAGACCTGAAATTTGCATTTTGGCAGGTTGAGCTGGAGGAAAAGAGCAAAGCGTACACTGCGTTTGCGGTACCAGGCAGACCGCTCTATCAATTTGCAGCGATGCCGTTCGGCCTCTGCAATGCGGCGCAACGTCTTTGTCGGTTAATGGACAAAGTGATTCCCCAGAGGTTGAAATCGAACGTCTTCACGTATTTGGACGATCTGTTGATAATAGCCGCAGATTTTGATACTCATATAAAAGTTTTAAGAGAGGTAGCTGAATGCTTGAAAGAGGCCAATTTAACAATCGGCCTCAAAAAGTCAAAATTCTGCTTCAAAGAGTTGAGATATTTAGGGTTTATCATAGGAGGTGGCGCGCTGAAAACGGATCCTGAGAAGGTGTCCGCGATCAAAAGAATTCCGATTCCGAGGTCACCGCGAGAAGTGCGAAGCTTCTTGGGCACGGCTGGGTGGTATCGGCGCTTCATCCATAACTTTGCCGCAATATCGGCGCCGCTTAGCGACACGCTAAAAAAAGGCTCAAAGTTCACGATGACCCCCGCAACGATTGAGGCTTTTGGTCAACTTAAGACAGCGTTAACATCAGCCCCGGTTTTGAGACACGCCGATTTCAGCAAGCGTTTCTGGATTCAGTGTGATGCATCAGACATTGGCGTAGGAGCAGTTCTTTTTCAAGTAGATGAAAACAAACACGAAAACCCCATAGCGTTTTTCTCGCATAAACTGAACGGCCACCAACGCAATTACAGCGTAACGGAAAAAGAGTGCTTGGCAGCTGTTCTTGCAGTTAAGAGATTCCGCCCTTACGTCGAGATGATGGCGTTCACCGTCATCACAGACCATGCCAGTTTGAAGTGGCTTATGTCATTTAAAGATTTAAGCGGTAGACTAGCCAGGTGGTCTCTGCAGCTGCAAGCGTTCGACTTCGAAATCGAACACCGGAAAGGCGCAGATAACGTCGTAGCCGACACACTCTCCCGCGCTGTAGAGGAACTGGAATTAAATGGCGACGAACTGCTTGATATCGAAACAATGGAATTTTCTTCACCAGAATACGTACAGCTGATTGAAAGCATAAAAAGGAATGAGGACAAATTAATTGATTTGAGGATCGACAACGGTATGGTTTTCAAGAAAACCGTATTTGACCACGAGGATACTGAAGTCGATAAAATCAAATGGAAACTGTGGGTACCCGAAGCGCTGACGTCGACTCTAATTTCTAAGGCACACGAGCCACCAGTGATGGCACACGGAGGAATCGCGAAAACCCTACACCGACTGCGACAATTTTATTATTGGCCAGGGATGACACGACAGGTGCGCAATTATGTAAACAACTGTATCGCATGCAAAGAGAATAAGGCAACGAACATCGAACTAAGGCCTGGGATCGGTCAAGAGGTGATTACCGAGCGGCCATTTCAAAAGTTTTATGCAGACTTTTTAGGGAAATATCCGCGCTCGAAAAAAGGAAATTGTTACATTTTTATCGTGGTCGACCACTTCTCAAAATTTGTAATATTGAAAGCTATGCGTGAAGCTACCGCTGTAAAAGTTGTCGAGTTTTTAAAACATGAAGTTTTCTACAAATTTGGAGTGCCTGAGGTCATACATAGCGATAATGGAGTGCAATTTGCATCCAAAGAATTTCAAAATATGGTTCAGACATTTAAAATAAATCATTTGAGAACGGCAATGTATTCGCCGCAATCAAACGCGGCAGAGCGAGTGAATCAGTCAGTGCTGGGGGCAATACGGACGTATCTCGAAGAAGATCATCGCGAATGGGGTATGTATTTGCCCGAAATAGAATGTGCACTTCGAAGTTCTGTTCACGCTGCTACCGGTGTAACGCCATTCTGCGCGCTATTTGGACATAATATGTTCCTCAGTGGAACGGACTACAAGCTGGCACGCCAACTCGGATCATTAAGCGAACCAGAAACAATGCTCCTGAATCGAAGCGACAGATTAACAATTTTACGCGAAAAACTGCAAAAGAACCTCCATACAGCGTACGAGCGGAGCGCGCAGCGATATAATCGTCGGAAGCGAGAAGTACATTTTTAACCAGGACAAGAGGTGTTCAAAAGAAATTTTACGCAAAGCAATTTCAAGCACAATATCAACGCAAAGTTCTGTAAAAAATTCATAAAATGTCGAATAAGCGAAGCCGTTGGCAGCAACAGTTACAAACTTGAAAGTCTCAGTGGTAAGCCCCTAGTGACATTCCATGCGAAAGACCTCAAACAGTGAAGCGACCAAGAAAAGAAATATACGAAATCTAACATTTGTGCTAAGCTTACCTTTTTTTTTTTTTTTTTGCGGCGAGGGTGGAAAAATAAAGATGTTCCGAAAACGTATGGGCAGGTTGCGAAGCACATGGTCAAGGTTGTTCGATAACGGCGCAGATCCGAACCTGGAAAAATAAAATAGAGAAAAAATTACAAAGTAATTGTTCTTTAGGGAAAACAATATTTAGTGCATGTCAGAATGATATAAAACTTCCCGGCATGAGTAGAGCTGCAACCGGAACCTTCAGAAAGTCGTAAATGCGCAATCGGCAACGATGATAAAAAAAAAATTAAGAAAAACATTAGAAGGTGTTTTTGATTGAAAAAAAAAATAAAATAGCAAAAAGATGGCCCGGCTAGCAATGTAGAGTTTGAGACTCTTACGATCTCAGGGTGTGGGAAGTAGCCTGCGATGGGCTGAAGCGAATAAACAAGTAAAACGTTCACGAAAAAAAAATTTTTTTTACAACAAAGTATTCGATGTCACGCACACTGCCTTTGGCCAAATTAAAACTTTACCAAATGCAGAGTTTTGTTGCGTGTCAGATTTTTGAGAAAAATAAATAAAATTTACTGACCGGGTAAATTTGAGTAGCGCCCTGAATGCGGCCCTGTGCCACCATGAACCGGCGTAAACGACAGCTGCAGATGAATGCGTATTCTGAAATAGAAAAAAAAAAAGAGAAAAAAATAAATCAACACAAGATCACTAGCAATAAATCAACGATGAGTAAAATTTTATTTAATGTAGGTTTAAGAAACACAAAGGATAATCCAACCAAAACAAGCACGGGAAAACAACAAAAATTCGCCAACACTCGAATCGCGTATTGGCATAGATTTGCAGTAGCTATTCACTTTGAATCTGTGCCAATATCACAACACGCGCACTATTGGTACACACCACGGTTTAAGATTAAATTAATGCACGCACTGGTTTTATATTTTTATTATATTATCTTAGAATTTTTATTTATTTACCATTCCATTTGCCATTCTGGCAGCCGATTGATGTTTTTTTTCACTAATTATCTCTGACACTTGTCAGATCGCATCGATCCTACGAGTGGGAGCGAGATGGAAGGAGGTGTGATCAATTGTTTTTGGGGGCGGAGTTATAAGATTATAGAAAAGTTAGAAGGTAGCCTGTGTTGGGACTTTTAAAAAAATAGCCGCCTATGCGTTCATGCGTGCCTAGGATGCGAGCCAACTTTTGAAGGCGGAAAATGGCCGAAATAATGGCCTTGACAAGCGGTACGTGAGAGAAATTAGGCCAACGACCCTACAAGAATCTCAAGGTCTATCCCAGAACTGTAGAGGCTAGGTAGTCATTCACCCCGGGAAATGTAATGTTGACTAGAGGTTTGGTAGTTGTGTGGTGCAGGAAAACAAATTAGTAGGCAGGCTAAAGTTAGGTGAAGTCAGGGATTGAGAGTTAGTTACAAAAAAATATCAGGCAGTGCAAGTGTTGAAAAAGTAATTTGTTAAAAAAAAAAAAATATAAAGTGTTTAAGTTCCAGAGAAGTGCGGTATCCTGAAAAAAATAAAGAATATTGAAGGAGTATCCTTCATATTGTGAGTAGTTTTTTTTATTGAAAAAAGTAAAAAAAAAAAAAAAAACAATAGTTTGTGCAGTGAAAATTGTGTTAGAGTAAAAGTGGTAATTTTCAAAAAGGTCAGCGGGAAAAGGAAAACTCTGCAGGCAAGATAGAGGAGAAGTCCGGATTAGGAGGAAATATTGTCAGGAAGGAAAGGATTAAAAGGATTAAATACTTAACGTAGTAGTAGAAATGGCAAAGGACTAGGTAAGTCGGGTAGTTTTTGTTCATTAGTCAGATAGTGATCGTGCGCATTTTTCTACTAGCATTTTAAATTCTGTGAGAAATCAGCAGCAAGAAATCAGCATCAAGCTGAACGAAAACATCATCAAGGCAAGAAAATCGTCATCAAAAGCTGCAAAAATCTTCATAAAAAAAGTGGGAGAGTCATCATTGCAAGAAGCCACAGAAGACGCTGCAACACACCAAAATAAGTCATATCCGGTGGTCTGGAAAAAAAAAAGATAAGTACGATTCACGTTATTTAGTAGACTCACAAAAAAATCCGAGGTCCTTTGCATTTTGAATATCCTGCGCGGATAATGCCCAAATTCATAGATATTTAAAATTTCAACCTTGCCAATATCTGGGACGGCCCATAGGCCAAATTAAAAAGATTCGGTGCGGATGGACAGAGTAGTCCATATATATATATAATGCATCATATTCGGCCGGGCTCCTATGCGTATATATAAAGAAATCGGAAAAATTTATCTTAGAATATTTGAAACTTTTAAAATAGAAAGGCAAAACGGATATAAGGTTTTGTAATGGTGTAGAATTTTTGTGAAAAATTTTATTTAAGATCTTAAAAAAAAAAAAGTTTTATTTAAAATCAGCCGAAAAATCAATTTTTAATCAGCTTTAAGAATCCGCCGAAAAATTCATTTTACCAATCTGCATAAAAAAATCAATAAAAATAAATTTAAATTCATTTTCAAGTCTGCCATAAAAATCAGCGAAAATTTGCATTAAAATTCCTGTTGGCTTCAAATCGGCATTAAAGCAGTTAAAATCATGTTTTTTAAAACATCAAGTTAAATCTGTTTCAAAAGTTCATTTGAAATCCTGCATAATAAATAAAATAAAATTCGGAATCGGCAAAAACAATGGGCAACTCAAATTTTGTAAAAATTATTTTTATTTAAAATTAAAAAATTAATTATTTAAAAGTATATACATATCCTTAAATAATTTCCAATGTTATAATTGTTTAGTGTTAAGTGAAAAAAAGGATCAATTTTTAATAAGTTAAGGAAAAGAAAATAAGTATCTTGACTAATAATTTTCGGTGGCTGTAAAACTCAGTCAGGAATAAATAGCAAGGCTTAAGTGATATTCTATATATTTAAAAAAAAAAAAAAAAAAATCCGTGGCATATTCATTTGCGCTAAGTGTTTGGATTTTGTAGCTAAACCTATTTGACCCACCCTAAGAGAGCTCCTTTAGGCAGGAAAAAAAAAAAAGGTTTTTCACTTAACCAAAGGAATTCGGAGATCGAATCAAATAATAGAAAATAAACATTGTTTTTTTTAGTGCAGTGCACGCATATATTTTAGCCACAAATCCTTGTGTATCCTATTCATATAATTTCACATTTTTCTTGCATATATATTATATTTTTTTATCAAATCATATTATATAAATTTATTAATCCATTTGTTTCAGAAAGTAAAAATGGTAACTTATGAAAATTGATATTTTTTTTTCATATTAAACATTGTTTATCATTATGTATATAGATTAAGTTTTTTGCGGGAGTATATCTCCTATATATAATTAGTTTTTTTATTCCTGAATTCAGAAAATACAAGAAGTATTTACATTGTGATAGCGAACATTTTTTTTTTTTGGTTGTGTTTATAATGCTTAAATTTTTGTTCTTTTTGATTAATGGTTTTGCTAATGTTTAAGTACAATTAGTTGTGTTGATAGATACACTTAAAATTTCTCAAAAATTGTGAAAGAAATTTTTTTTAAATAATTATGTAGAACACGGTTGTTTTTGGTTCGTTTTTTTTGTTATTATTACATACTTTTTCGTGAGTTTTGAATTCAGCTATAATTAGTTTTTTTATACTGTTTAAATTCTAGAATAGATAGGAAATTTTTAATTGATTATTCTGAACATTTTTGTAGTGGCGCTAATTCTTAAACATTTTTGTTTGTGATACTTTTTTAAAAATTAAATATTAATTTTAAATTAAATACTAGAACCTAAAAAGAAAGGAAAGAAATTAATATTAAAATTTATGAATGTTCAAATGTAGCTAAAATTTTCTTGTAATAAAATAAGCTGAAACGAGAAAAAGAAAGACAAATTAGAAATTTATAAGAATATAGTATTAAAATAATTGTTTTAGTAATTTATACCTATTTGGCTGCTGAAAATAGAATAAGAAATCGTTAGGGTATTGAAATAATAAAATGTGAATAATGCTTAAAGTCAAAGTGCTGGTTTGCTAATTCAATCCGTGGTGGGGGAGATAAATACAGGGGCGGTGCAAAAAGGGGTACGAGTGGTGATCAAGATGAGTTAAACAAAAAGTTATTTTTGCGGTTTTTTTTTGTGTGTTTGTGGGGTTATCATAAATCGTGACACAAGATAACCAAGGATGGGAGGGCACGCGAGAGGATAACAGCTCCTCATTCTACTTTTGGCTTGTGTTTTGGTAAATTAGCTGAGATGGTAAATTCTTTGGGTTGGGAGTGTTTGATTTTGTTTTTTTTCCGGTGATTTTTGGTTTCGCTTTAGTTTGATTTTTTTTTATTTCTTTTAAATTTTATTTCTTTCGGTTTTATATTTGTTGTTTTTTTTTGTTAGTGCGGCCTAATTTAGTTTTCGGTCAACTTTTGTAGTTGCATACATTCTTTTTATTATTTGAATTATTGTTTCTTTTAGTTTTGTTTTTTTTTCTCTTGCTTCCGGTTTGCACCGGAAGTTATTGTTGCTTCCTCGACCTGGCCTGTCGGGTTGAGAACAGCGCCCATAAAGACCGTGAGCTAGTCGGTGTCATTCAGGCCAGGTACGATCCCAAGGGACGCATAACACATTTCCCATTTTTTCACTTAACCAGGGAAATACTGTTTTCCACTCTGCGAAACCTGCGCTCGCAAATTTTAGTGGAGGCATCTATGTTCAATGCGCTAAACAAAAAAAAAATAAATCTTCTTGAAAATTCAATTGTTTCTAATAAAAATATTACCTGCTGCTCGAACTAACTTCGTCCATAGGCACTGGAACATCTTTTCGTACGCGCTTTACAAATCTTAATAAACATTTTATTTATTGTCGATTTCAGAGAAACTTAATGCATTTATTAAAAAGCTTCTTACTTTTCCATTCTGGTTTCCTTAATTTTGCTTTTTTAAGCAAAGTTCACACATTGTCATTTTTAATGATATCTAATTGTTGCGCACTCTTTTTAATAACACTTGAGTTGAGTTGCCACATGTAAAATAATTGTATATTTTTGTAATGTGCTGCATGATTGGTATCACTGGTAGGTCGTTTTTACCTGAAGAAAGAAATTGCCCTCGCAAAAAATTTTTAAATCATTTAGGTGTAACACAAAAAATTAATTTTATTGAAAAAAAAAACAAAGCCGAATCAAAAAATAGTCAAATGAAAAATAAAATCGCCAAATAGCCAAAAATTGACCGCGAGAAAAAGTAGCCACTTTTGGCTATAAATAGCCAAAACGGCAACACTGCTTACGACCAAACCGAGCTGAGCTGAGCTCAAAAATGCATAGGGGCAAAAGAGAGGCATGACTTGCGTTCTCTATTGGTCCCATGCGTTTTTGAGCTGAGCTCGTCCCGGCAAATTTTCACTTAAAACAAATGTTCACTTTATGAAGCTTATATAAAAATTTGGCTATGTCTTTCATAATTTTTTTTTTCGGCATCGATGCAGTGGTAAATTGGTGGGCTTGGACAGCTGCCCGAGTGGACCTTTTAAACACACGAGCTGGTGGCGTCAGGCCATGTATCTCCCTTGAACACTTCCCATGGTAATACCTTTGCAGAAGGTTAAGACAACCAACATTACGTCGATGCTCAAGAAAGTTGAGCGAGGATGAAATACATCTTCTTGTATTTCAAGAAACCGTTGAAAAAACAACGGTTTTTCAGTATATTATAATTTTTGTTTGCATAAAACCGTTATTTCGTTATTCCGTTATTTCGGAAAACAAATACATAATATATTAAAAGTTTAAACAACGACCTTTCAATTGGTGTATAATATGTAAAACTTTTTTCTCCATTTTTGCTGTACTTCTCATTTTTGTTTACATAGTAGGTACAATGATATGTTTCTTTTCTTTTAAATAATCGTTCAATTTGAGACTGCAGTTTTAATATACTAATGCTCAAAATAAGATACAATGACGAAATTATCAATATATCGATTAAATATTGAACTATCGACTTTTTAATTTTTTTTATTATAAATTAAATCCATTCCTTGATAAAATGATTTTCGCTTATAAGGAATGTTTTTATCACTATTTCATTCAAGGGAAAATACATTTTTTATTGTGTTTTTTACTATAAAATTATTTGCCCATGTACGAAATGTTGTTATAACCAAATTTGTTGTTTGATTGTGTTCTCTTTTTTTCTTATTGCCATTTTCAAACTTAACCTTTTTCAAACTTTTTCAAACTTACCTTTTT
Organism: Dichetophora obliterata; assembly: GCA_963920525.1. Taxonomy (NCBI): domain Eukaryota; kingdom Metazoa; phylum Arthropoda; class Insecta; order Diptera; family Sciomyzidae; genus Dichetophora; species Dichetophora obliterata. Next base: position 156,246,717 of record OY986439.1, read on the forward strand.
CAAACTTCCCATAATCACAAATCTAATTTTGGAGATCCGTGAGCGTTGCAATCCCTAAGCAGAGGGCAGAAATCAAGTATCAAAAATTTAAAAATTATATAAAATGGATTAGATAAAGATAATGATATATATCATATATCGTTAAAAGTAATTAAATTACCTTTTAAGCGACACATCAATCTTTTGTAGCGATTTGATTATGACAAGTATATAAAAGTTGATATTTTTGTTGGTGAATCTTATTTTGACTATGAGTACATAAATGCATTCTCAAAATGAACAATTAGTAAAAAAAACCATATTTGGGCCTATTCTGCCTGATCTGTTATGAAACTGTAACGGGGTGACGGTTTTCTCGAGGCACTGACCGACGTTCAAAAATTATTTAAAATTTATTTTGCATTTCGTTGGAGCGGTGGTACTATCTTTGTAAGGCGGCAGCCCTGTATATTTAGTTTTGAGGGCGCCCGATTAGAGCGCTCCTGGTTTCCTTTAACCAGACTGCCAGGTACTACCTCCTCTCCAATGTGACACTAACGCCCCGGTCAAATGACCCGCAGACACTAGGTTTTCCACGGCTGCACGTGCTGGTTTGCCATCGCTAGCAGTTCGGTGAGATGCGGGGTGGGGTCTTGTGGCCGTTCATGAGTACCGTACGATTAATCACGTGCTTGCTTTATCGGCACGTCGGTGATATAATCCAAATTAAAAAATTAGTTTTGAAAGTAAAATTAACAATCTGGAAAAGAAACAAAAACAAATGGTAAAATCTGTTTTTTCTATTTATTTATTTATTTATTTATTTATTTACTTATTTATTAAGAATTTAACTTATTTACTTATTACTTATAAATTTACTTATTAAGACTTATAATTTACTTATTATTTACTTATTAAGAGAATTTAAAACTACAAATTAAAAATAAAATAACTTTAAATTAAGAGAGAAAAATAACATTAAAAAGAAATGACTTAGGTAAGAAATCGAATGAAAAGAGATAAATGAAGAAAAATAATAGAACAGCGAATCAATTAAAAGAAGATAAAAATTTTGGTTAGAAGGAAGACAAATAATCTGATAATTTAGATTTAAATATAGTTGTATTGCAAATACGCTGTAGATATTAACAAAGAACTGATGTTCGGACGCTAAGTAGGCATGTTTTGGCTGGACTAGGTTGTTTCCGCGCTGAGATCTTAAAAATTTTAGCTTATTATATAGGTAAACTGGCTCTTTGGTAAAAATAATTTTGTGCAGAAAAACTTACGCCCTCAAGTTCAAAACATTGTTAAAAGTCAAATTGAATATTTGTTTTGCATACTGGGATATGCGGTCGGCTCGGGTAAGTTCGAAGACATATCGAGCGATGTTGATATAAGAAACGTTCAACTTGCGCTTACTAGAAGCATCACAGTATGCAAAAATTTCGGATCCGTACAATAAGGTGAAGATACGTTTTAGCTAATAACATTCTTATGTTAAAGGGGTGAAAAACTGTGTGGCCCATAGGCTGCGGAGCATACCATAAACTTTTCCTACAGTGATGTTGAAATGATTCGGCCAATATAAAGTGCTGCTGAAGGTAAAACCCAAATTTTTTTGCCGTTTTTACAACTTCAATACATAACCCATTTAGAGTAACTTCCGAAAAGGCCAAGGAAGAGTAATGTTTTCTAGTTATAATTAAACATTTCGACTTATTTGGGTTTATGCTTAAGCCATTAGCGGAAGCCCAATCGTAAATTTTACACAAATTAGCATTCAGACTATCAACACACGTGGTAATATCACATTTCCGACAGCTAGTATACAGTTGTACATAATCAGCGTACATTTATATACCACAATTTTGCAGCACAGTTGGTAAGTCGTTTACATAAACCGAAAATAAAAGAGGGCCCATTACATAGCCTTGAGGAACGCCATGGCTTACAGGTAAGAAATTAGAAGCAACGCTGCCTATATTTACAACTTGTGATCTGTTTGTGAGATATGAGCTCATTAGTCGAGTTGCAGTGGCGGAAAAATTAAACATATTTAATAATTTCGAACATAAAATTTGGTAATTAACCGTGTCGAAAGCTTTCGAATGATCTAGCAAAACCAAGAAAGTGATTTCATTGCGATCGAGGTTATTTCGAATTTTATCGCTGACGTCAAGTAGAGCAGTCACGCAACTGCGCTTAGGTCGGAATCCTGACTGTCTGTCAGTTAGCAGTTTACTGTCCAAAAGAAATTTGTTTATTAGGTTGTTCATTAGCATTTCAAAAACTTTTGATAAATATGGTAAAATTGCTATGGGTCGGAATTCATAACCAGTTTTAGGGATGGGAATAATAGCTTTTTTCCAAATAGCAGGGAATTCCGATCTCGATATGATGGTATTGAAAATATTAATAATGAAAGGGGTTAGAGCAGGAAGAAGTAACTTAAAAAACCTGGGATGTATTTCATCGAAACCGACGGCATTAGATTTAATCTCTAAGCAACTTCGCAATTCTTCTGTATATTTAACGCATTGAAAATTAAAAGCTGAGTACGAGTTGATAGATCTCTGAAAGATGCGACAACAGTTTACACTGGGTGCTGGCATATGTATATCTATATATTTGTTATTTCGAGCCTCGACGTCTACGCTAGTGTCTACGCTGCAGGCGAAAAATTTCTACCAACTCTAATTTGCCGAATAATATTCCACTTCGTTTTGCTGTCTATGACCCTATTCTTATTCGCCTTAAAAAGGCAGAGTAATGGCGTTATTTTGACACTATGCATCTGTCAGGTGTTCTTACTACCGACTTTTTTAAGACCGCCTTATTTTGCATTCCGAAAACAGTCAATAAAATGTGCTGTTAAATTTCGGAAAATTCATTACTTTGTAAGTCTTAAATTAAACAGCAACTCAAACAATTAGAAATAAGTATATAAGAAAACCCAACCAATGCAAAACAAAATTTATTTGCGATAAAATATAAGATAACAACGAGGAAAATGACAAACAATGAAACTTCAAAGTAACAGACGTCAAAATGAATCGCAAAATTTTTAAAATTTTTGGAAAAGCTGCCTTACGTAACTCGTCACCTTCCCACTTCCCACCTTACCTGTATACGTCAAAACTAATCCGATGCTCCGCCTAACGTAAGGTGCGTGAGAACAGGCTCTATGGCAAAGCTAAATTTAGATTCATAATATGCTTACTTGGCAATTTTCACCGCCCTGACTACATTGTTTCTGCATATTCGGAAAATATTATAACGCTCGGGTGTTTTAAGACGTTTTCATTTATTATACGCTACATCACGTTTTTTCATTAAACTTTTAAGGGTACTGGATAACCAGGGCCTTAGATAGTGCTTTACAACTTTAGTTTTAAGAGGAACATGTTTTTCAACTAGTGAATTGATGTTACGTTGTAGGAAATCTAACTTATCATTTACTGATAGCATGTGATAAATTTCTGTCCAGTCGACGTGATTGAGTTCTGTCTGAAGAGAGCTAAAATCTATATTTGTAAAATCTCGGTATGTTATTGTTTGCTCTGGTTTTAGCAGCTGAAAATTATAGTAAAGAAAAATCAGGTCATGCTTGAAAAAACAGGAGCAGATAACTAGACATAAAGTACGACTTCATCATTATCACCGACAAAAAAGAGGTCTAGCAGCGTATTTTTATTTTTGGAAAAGTGTGTAGGTGTGGTGCAGTTTGGCGACGTAAGATCAAGTGCACACATGTCATCAGATAAATGAGTTTTTATTTATTTATTTGTTATTATTTGCAGTTCTTAGTGTTACAAGATATAATATCTCTTAACTGGCACTAATCATTAAGAAAGGAAATATGGCAGTAAATATTTAATATACGAAACACTTAGATTTAATATACGAAAACTTAAAACTAACATGAAGAGCTTATTACAATAAAAAATTGAAAACATACAAAATTATATTGTAACAAATAAATATGAAATCTGATTGAATACTTTAACCAATAAATCACAATTACTATCGCCACAAATTATGATAGGAGCTTACCACCGATTCAAATTTCAACATTAAGCCCCTTCTGGGCACACCGGGCCAACCATCCAACAAAAACACTTAGGAGCTCAGGTGAACGAGCTTGGCCCACACTACCGTGAGGGTTCAAGTGCTAAGAATATAAAAAACCCTCATAATAGGAACATCTTCTCCCTAGACCAAATGAAAAACCTTTAACTTTTCATTTTAACTATGAAATATTGCAATTAATTTAAATTAAAATTGTTTTAAATACCTCTTCTTTCATTAATTTTGTTTATGTGTGGAACAGCATTTTATATAATGCAAAACTAAATAACTCATATATATGAGTTAATCCTAAAGATATAAAATTATTTACTCTACTCAAATGAAACCTTAAGTTAAATGTATACCAAACCATTCAAATTATTAAAATTTCCTGTTGGGGAATTTTTCCACAACTTTGGCCTCTACACTTTTGAATATGGATATTTTTTCTTTTCTTTGCAAAGAACATTAATAATATTTAATTTTATAAATAATGGTTTTTTGTTTTATTTTTATATATAACTCATGCCATCACATAGAGATAATTTAGTTATATGTGAACAAATGTAATCTATATTTATATAATTCAAGTTTTTAATAGTATGTATTAATTTCACATAAAAAATAGTTTTTGTTTTATCTTTTCTTTTTTTTCCAAAGGGTAATACATATATTATATGTTTTAATAGGTAAATATAGCGAAATTTAATTTCTTATAAAACTTATAACTTTATTACAAAAGAGTAGTTCACAAAAATGTATTCAGTTATGAAACGAAAATTTTTGAAAAAAGAATTATATATTTATACAGGGTCCGCCATCTAACGTTTTTTTCAACTAGTGCTTATTTCGTGAATGGTAACACTTAGCTCATGTCTGATTTGACAGATAATTAGTTTTATTCTTCCGCTGAACGAATATGGTTGTGTATACGCTTGAACAACGCTGGGAAATATTGCGACATTACTTTGAAAATCATGATGCTGAATTTGCCAAAAAAATCATCTTTGCAGATGAAGCTCATTTTGATCTTGACGGGTATGTAAACAAGCAAAATTGTCGCATTTGGGGCACAGAAAACCCGCACGCATACATTGAAAAGCCGCTGCATCCAAAACGAGTCACTGTTTGGTGCGGATTTTGGTCCAGAGGCATAATTGGGCCATTTTTCTTCGAAAATAAGCAAGGAGTGGCCGTTACAGTCAATGGCGATCGTTATCGGGCCACGTTGTTCACAAAAATTGAAGAGGAGGATATTGGCAACATTTGGTTTCAACAGGATGGCGCTACGTGCCACACAGCCGAAGCTACACTCCATGTTTTGCGCCCTGTTTTTGAAGATCGCATTATCAGCCGCAGAGCTGATGTCGTTTGGCCACCTCGGAGCTGCGATTTGACACCGTTGGACTATTATTTGTGGGGTGCCCTCAAAGATAAGTGTTATGCCGATAAGCCAGAGACAATTGACGCTTTAAAGGACAATATTCGTGAAGCCATTGGTGAAATACAGCTGCACACAATCGATAATGTGCTTAAAAATTGGACCGATCGTGTAGGCTACTGCATGGCCAGCTGAGACAGCCATTTAAATGAAATTATTTTCCATTATTAACCGGAAGGATTGTACTTTCAAATAAGAAAAGATATGTGAGAAAATATTTAGTAGTTTTTTTTTATAAAATTTTAAAAAAAAGTTATTTGGCGGACCCTGTATATAATTATAATAGTTGCGCAAAAGTTTGAAAAAAGAAAGATTGCTTGAGGTTTTTAAAAATATTTTTTCTTTAAAAAATTACTTAAAAACAAACTGGTAATATATGATGCGACAACGTACACAACAATAAAAGTTTTTTTAATTTCTCTTTTAATGGCTTCATGCATAAAAAGAAGTGTTTTTATGGTCTACTAAAATTTGAGTTAATACCTTATCTGCGTTGAGTTCAAATTATACCCAGGTATCGAATGTGCCGCACATGGTTTTAGTAGTGGAATCCACTTGCTGAGTCCACAATCGTGTACCGCTGGTACCCCTAGAAGGTGTACCACTTCCAGATTGACCGACAAGATTACGTCGACGTTTTTCTGGGACGCTTATTAAGAGATTCCCAGTATAAGGTGCTTTTCAGTGTAGTGCCTGCCATTGTCTATGGTATTGAAGGCACCTCAATTGCGACTAAAGCAAGCGAAGGGTTTGCTACTGCTCCTGCTGTTTAAGCTGCTCTTTTTTTCACAGTTTTTTATCCGTGTTCAAATATAATCACGTTTTCAAAAAATACGCAGCAACCTTTTCCAGCAACTTTCAACTTTCTTTTTCTTTAGAATTCGCAAGCTATCGATGGAACTGTCGATACTATCGATAATTTTACACTATCGTGACTATCAATAGTATTTAACTGACTATCGATGGTTTTCCATAGCATTGAAGTATTCATTGACACCACTGTTTAGGAGTCATTGCCATTGCATTCAAATTCGTTTGGTTTTAACAATTTGGCAGCATTTGTTTTTTAGACTGAACCAACGCTTGGACCTGGAAAACACACGGTCTTGTGTCGTCAGACCATATATCTCCCTTTAACACTTCCCGTGATAGTACCTACAGAGAAGGCTGAAGAAACCAACATTGCGTCGATACCCCAAAGAGTTGAGAGAGGATGATATATTTTGATCTCCTATCAAATATATTGCACGCCGTCTTTGTGGATAATTCCACAAGATCCACACTATTCAGAATTGTAAAGAACAATTTTGCTCATTTGAGGGAATGGGACTGAAGAACACCTGGCAACACTGAGCCAACCTAAGAAAGTCAGCTGAAGTAAGCACGTACAGCTGCGCCGATTCTGATGACCACAATAATAATTTCTGTGGCGTTATACAATAACAACTTAAGTTCATAAAACATGTTTCGAGAAATGTTGCTTCAAAATTTTGAATTCCCATATAAGTTATATGAAATGGTGTTTTAAAATGTAAATTCCCTAACGAATTGAATTGAATTTTTTTTTGTTTGATCTCGTTTTAATGAAGAAAACAGAACATAATTTTCCAAGAGATGAGCTTATTTTTTTATAAAAAAAAAACAAGGAACCAAGGCATGCGCCTTATTCAAATATGTGTATTAGACCGGATAGAAATTTAGACTCCGCCGTTCAGGGTCTCAAAATTTAGAGGAACTCATTAAATGATTTCTGGTTACTTTTTTTTCAAATCGGAAAAAATCCGCCGAAGCAATTTTAATTCTTTTGGAGATTCTTTTTGGTAAAAAAACATTTAACTTTGCTTTAATCAAAGCTGTTTGCGAAAACTGACAGAACGTTAGAAATCTACTTTAGAAATCTGATAAAATGATACATTTCTTACTCATACAAACAATTAATTTAATTTGTTCACTGCTTTATCGTTCGGATTTAATGTCATCTTTATTCTTGCGAGTTACAAGGTCATTTAACAAGGTTGACGCACAACAAAATTATTCTCAATACAACAACAAATACAACAACAAAAACTAACTTTTTCGAAGGTCAAAATTAAAAAAATTACCCCAGTGGACTAAATGTATAACTATAATAAATTTTGACGTGTTTTTTTTTTATTAAATTTTGATTAAAGCGATATACAGAAAGAAAGAAGAACTTAATACCTTTTTGATTAAGAACAATTCCAAGAATATCTAATGAAAAATGTAGGTTTTACAGCGGTTTTAAAAAGATGTGTTTTTAAATATATCAAAAAATTCAATTTTTGGTGGTCAATAAGAGTTATAATGAAACATAATTTTCAAAACATTTTTGTGTCAAAATGTTGGTATGAGTAAGAAATTTTACATTTTAGCAGATGTGGGTATGTGCTCTGTGAAAAATAAAAATTTATAAGTAAAAAACATGTTTTTTTTACCAAAAATTACCTTCAGGAGAATCAAACTTGCTTCGGTGGATTCCCATTTTAAAAAAAAATATGCAGATATCATTTAAATGAGTTCCTCTAACTTTTAAGACTCCGAACGGCTGACATTTTTTTCTCCACACAAGAACTATCCGGCCTAATGTGCATACATATAAACATAAAAAAAATCGAAAACTTTATAGAATGTTCTCAAGACACCTTGAATTACTTAATTCGGCTCTCATTCGTAATTCGAGGCTCAATTATGTTCCGAATTAAGTAATTCGCCATACAATATTTGACAACCTGAATTACCACATTCGAAGGTAATTCAGTTTGAATTACTATCCGAATGAAGTAAAAATCGGTTTCATCTCTTATTTTGATCGAAAATTAATCGAAAACTGCATTTCTATAGAAGAAGAAAGAAAAACAAAACAAATAGATGTCAACAGCCAAAGTGAGTATTTGTGTTTTAAAATTAATTTAAACAATAAATAAACATTTTACAGCACCCCGCAACCCCTGTTTCTGCAACTCTGCCATCATTTTCACCAGTATGGATTCTTCTCCAAATCCAGGTCGGTCGCAAAATCATCCACGGCTCCGATGCAGTCGAGTCTACTAACAAGGAAATTGCTTTGTGGTTCACTGAAAAGGAGCTCACCAGCTGGACTCCAGCGGCCGTGAAATCGGTGTACGAATAAATTCATAATTGCATCAGTGCAGTGCATCTCAGTGCTGCACAGTTGGCAGAATTTGCATTTGTCTTATTTTGTGATAAGCAGAAGGATGTAATCTTTATGACGTAATTTTAGTATATGGCTATTCTTGCGGCATCATCGCAGCTCGTCTATCTTATGTGAAATGTGAAAATATGTATATATTTATGTATGATAAATGTTCATAAGTGTGCCAGAAGTTCAAAATTAATGAAAACAATTAAATGTATTTAGTTATCTCTTTTAAATAGGCGGCCTTCGGGTGCTGCTTGGGGACTACACTCCTCAGTAAGTCCAACACCGCTGTCTACAGTTCTTCTGTATATAAGTATCTTTTTAAAAGGTGGACCATCAATTAAGTGTGCATAATACGTGAAGTGTAATATACTCAAAAGTAATGCATGCATTTTTATGATAAATTTACGCTAAAATTTTAAGTTTTCTTGAATTTTATCTCCTAAACCAAATGAGAGAGACAATTTTTGTATTATTATTTAGGCTAAGGAGGCCCAATACATTTAATATAAATAAAGAAAAATATTCGGGTCCAGGCCATTAAGTAAAATTATGCCAATAAAATTAACAAAGAACAGCTGTCAAATCGAATTACGATTGCTTCGTGAGAACGGGGTACATCGCAATCGTATTTCACAGACCGAATTACTTAATTCAGAGTGTCGTGAGAACATGCTATTAGATAGTTTATCGATGATTAGTAAAAACTATCGTCCTGTATCGATGATCGCGACTATCGATAGTTTGCGAACTCTAGCTGCGTTCCATTCGCTGCAAAATAATCCAGATTATTTTTTTTACATGCAAAGCAAAAACAAAAATCATAATCCAATAACAAATAGGCCCGCACTATTCCCATATTACCGTGAGGGTTTGAGGCTAGAACTTAAAAACCCTCCCAAAAGCAACACTATCCCTCCTTTGACCAAATAAGGAAAGTTGAAAATTTAATGGGTCATGTTACAATTGTTTCTTTTTATTTATTATAATGTAAAGTGTATAGTTATCATTATGTGCTTTGAATTTTTAGAGCAATAAAAAAAGTTTTAAATTGGTAAGATGTTTTTTTAGTGTAATGTAATAAAAAAAATTAAAATTGGCAAAATTTTTAGTGTAGTTAACCAATATTTTAAGGGGTTCCCTACATTTGGAAATGCTTTAAGTCTTAAGTGCACATAAAAGAGACTCTACTTAACTCACGTTCAACATTGTTGCCTAAATAACTCGTTTGAAATCCTTACCAAAACTTTTCTTTTACCTAACAATCTTTACAACTTGTTGAAAGCTTATCTAAAGTCTATTACCTTAGTCAAACAGCAATATATAAAGGCTAACGAAAGTTGTCCAAAAAACTGAGCTAACCGTATCAAAAGAGTGTCTACTCTTTTTTTCTATCTGTCTGCTTTTAATTATCTTATGTTAAAAAATTATAAACTTTGCCTTTTTTCAAATTTTATGTGGCATATTAGGGATGTTCACGTATTTTTTTTAGTTTGTTTTTTTTACTAACTTGCCAGTAAAAGCTACTTCAGACTTTCTGAGAAAGCATACAACTTCTCGTACGATCTGCCAATGAAAGCCAGATAGTTCGAATACAATTTTATTTGTTATATGACTTCTCTAACAACAAATCATACGATATTTTTGGCATTAGAATTGTTTCTTTTTCTATCAGAGAAGCCAGATAAAAATTTTGTTTTTTCAATTTCGAAGACACCATAATTGTTTGAACCATTATTAGTTTCAAAATTAGTAATTTTTTTTTAACCAGTATGCATTTTAAGTTCTGTGTGTCAATTTAGAAAATTCTGATAGAAAATCTTATAGTGCAACAGTGTTGTGAACATTGACGATTTATCGTCATTTTTACTATTTTTCGAACTAACTATGACGTGCAGATTTTCTTTAATTTTATGCCAAAAATTACGATTTTTACGTGACTCGTTTTTTTTACTACTAAAAAATTAAGTTGGCAAGAGATTCAAATTCAGATTAAAATTTAATTTTAACTTTACTTGGGTAGTGTTAGCGTACTGCGTTGTTGCTGTCAAAATGTAACAATAATGTAGTGTGTGGACTTTTATGTTTTATTTTTTGCTTTCTTTGTTTCATGCTGTTTGCCGCCAAGCGCAGTTCAATTGAATTATGTTTATTGCTGTTCAAAAAAATTATTCTATTCTCTTCTGCAGTTTTTAATGAAAAATTAAGCGTTATTTTTTTAAATCTTGATAAAAAAATTACCTTAGTATAAAAATAGTACCTTGAAATTAAATTCTAGTCAGAGTTTTGTAAGTATTTCAAACTCTAATTGAATATAATAATTTTTTCCTCTAATAATATATCTATTAAGTTTTATTTTAATTATCCTTCAATAATAGTTAATGAATTTTTTAAGATTTGATATAGTTTTTTATTTAAAACTATTGGGCAATTCACAGTTCATGCTAATTAGGGTTTAATGTGCTAATTCTGAGATGTGCTATTTCGCCTGTTAATTTTTTGTTTTTGTTTTTCATGTAAACACAAGTTAAATCGGTGTGTTAAATGTTGCCACTTTTGTACATGCCCTAAGGCATGCTTTTGTAGAGTGTTATTGTGTTATTTCGTGAACAGCTGTTTTACGTGAATCAAAAAAGAGTTGGCTGGAATATTAAATTTAATTGTTTAACTTTAAATATAACCCACAACATCTGATCTGCATATTCCGGCGCTGTTTTGAAACTACAAATTATTGCTTTTCACTTAAGTTCTGCTCACAGTTGTCAACAATTAGTACATTAAAATATTAATATATTAAAACATTACAATGAACTGTGAATTGCCGATACGTATACTTGTATAATTGAATATGCTTTTAAAGAAAAATTTATTGTATTGTAGTAAAGATTTGTAGTGAATGACGATTTTGACGATTTTCATAGTTTTAAAATTACGATTTTTCAATTTTTTTCATCCCATCCTTGTAATGCAAACACATTTATTAGAAAATGCTATGACCTGTCAGATAACTTGAGAACTCTAACGAAAAAAGCTTACAAAAAGTTATATGATTTCTCTGATAGTCTAAAACAGCTTTAAGAAGGAGAATTACTTCCCAGCGGAATACTAGCCGTTTATGCACTGACAATGCGTGTTCAGCGTAGAACTATCAGGCGGAGCGCTAGCGGGTGGTGTTTGCAGCGATGGCTACTGCGGTTGATGCGACTGACGCAGTTGTTCCCTATAGGGGCACTACTGGCTGCTTGAGCGCTAGCTGTTGGTGTGGAAGTGGTCTTGTTTGGGCGCTAGCTTTTGGTGAGCTAGCTATGCTGCGCTGGCTATGGTCAAAGTTGATGCTGTGTGAGCGATTTGTCACTGCTAGCGTTGGTGATGTGCTGCTTTTGTTAGTGGTTGCTGCTATTGCTTTTGGCACAACGAACCGCTGAGTATTGGTGTGTCGGGTGAAGTGGGTGCCGTTGTGGAGAACCCGCTTGTGGTGGTCCTAGGTTGGTTATGGCATGGCTTTCTCTAGGTAAGTCCCGGTTTATACTTGTCAAGAATGGACGGCAATTCTTGGTCATTCCCTTTTGAACTTCCTCCTCTTTCACGTTTATGTCCACGTCTTTCATCCACAAAGGTAAGACTTGACCGTCAAGTCAACGCAGTTGTAGTGAATTTACCAGCTAAATAGATTATGTAATGGCTGCTAAATAGCTATTTGACCAATATTGGTCAGATTTTTACATACCTTCGATTCTGTTTTGTCAGATTTCTGTAATATTTTTACTTACACAAGTATTCTGCGTAGTCCTGTTTCATAAGATTTCTAGCGTCGGATTATACTTAAGGATTATGCTTAAGGACCCAGTGACACGATCAATATTTATTGTGATACTTGGATCGCGATCCAAATTCATGGATTGATGTATCGCGGTTGAATGCTACACGTTCAATATTTATCGAGTCAGTATTTATACAATTTTTGCATAGTGTGTTCACGAAAACCTAACTGCACAACTGCACAAGTCCTAAACTGCACAGGCAAGTTCACTGAATCGGGAATACCCCTAATTTTTATTTCACCGCCTCAAGAGCATCCGCTGGACTTGTTATAGGGGGAAAAGGCATAAAGGAGTCTAGAATGCACATAAAGAAAAAATTCTATTTTCTGAGATTTTTGGTACTAATTTTGTTATCATGATAAGCCGGTTGACACAGGCTTGTACGCATAAGAAAATGATATATATATCAGAGATGGGGTAAAAATCTTTCTCGTATCATGCCCGAAACATTTCCAAATTTAATTATTTTTTTATGTAATTTTAAATATTATTTTCTCAACAAACATTATTGGTAATTTAATAAATTAAATAATATGAGGTCTCCTTAATCCTTAAATAAAATCGCATTAATTCCTATTTAGCCCCCAAGCTATTTAGCCAAATAAGAATACAAAAATTTTCCGATATTTTGTTTTTAAATTAATAAAACCAGCAAGATTTTTAGACCATTTTTCCAGTTTTGGAGGCCTAAAACGCATAAAGCAATTACGAGCGGGCTGAAATTTATCAGATTTAGAAAGTAAAAATCCATATAATCTGCAAAAATTAAGAATTAGAGTTGTGGCTATTCTGTTTGAATTTAAATGTTCCTCGCATGGACATCAACTGACTTATTTCTTTTTCAACATGCATCAGTTCTTGCAGCATGCAAGTTACTAAAACCAAGTTTGAAAGCATACCTTTTGTATGAATTATTTAAATAATTTATTTTTTTAATTTAAAATGTATGAATAAATATATAAAGAGGTACATGTAAAGATGGTTTTTTGTCTCCATTCATTTTCTAAACATATTCCAGAACCTCCCTGCAAGGCTTGATTCTGAATCTTGGATGCAATATAAGCACGTGACTCGAAAAAATCCAAAAAATTCTCAAAATAGGTGACGCCTATTAAAAAACGTGAATTTGAAGAATTATAAAATAACTGTTTCAAATTGAGTTTCCTATTTAAACTTTAGTCATAAAAAACTTTTGACCATAAGATATTCTTATGTAAAAGAGTTTTCTTAACAAGAAGTTGCCAACAGATAAAAAACGTGAATTTGAAAAAACGTGAATTTGAAGAATTATAAAATAACTGTTTCAAATTGAGTTTCCTATTTAAATTTTAGTCATAAAAAACTTTTGACCATAAGATATTCTTATGTAAAAGAGTTTTCTTAACAAGAAGTTGCTTACAGATTTTTTTTAAAAATTAGTGCTTGATCTAAAATTAGCCTACTTTATACAGAATTTACTAATTTTTTTCGCTTTTGAATTAGAAGCTTTGCCCTCGTCTAGATTGCTGCAAGTTTCTCAAAATTAAATGCTGCAAGGTTGTTAGCAATCAAATTAAGTTTACGAAACATTAAAAAATTATCCAAATCGGATCATCTTTAGACAGAAAAACTATATTTTTAAGCCGAGTTTTGGGAAAACATCTAGCCTTTTAAATTTATTTTATTTTGTTTTCTTCTTGTGTTTAAATACTTTAAAACATAAATTTGCTTATCGCCCAAGTTAAAATGCGTTATTGCTTTAAATCCCCTTACCATCTGTTGCTCCGAAGAATAATCTTCGACTAATAGGGATATCATTCCTTATCATTCCTCAATTTCTCGTAAGAATAACATCGTACTTTGCTCCATTGCATTCGTAGTATTTACTAATGGCTTCGTACTATTTAGTATTCGTTGAGTTTAAAAAATTTACAACCGAAATCTTTCAGCCTGGTTTGTTGAACAATTATCAAACATAAGGAAATGCATGATTGCAATGTGGCCGTAGTCTACTGAAAGAGTACGTGGCCCATAGAATAAAGAGATAAGGAAGCGGTGTTCAGCTCACACACAGTGTTTGTGTGAGGAAGTACACCTCTGATTTTGAGCAAGCATTTTTTGACACATCGTAAATCGAACACGTAAACACTGCCAACCATTCGCCAACTACTGCAAATTAAATAAAGAAATTTGTAATTTAAAGTGATTGTCCTCGCTTTAAACTATTGATTTAAAGTCTTCAAATAAAAAAGAAAACATTGAAAATGCGCTGTATTGTGAAGAATTGTGAAAGTCAGCAGTATCTTCACAATAAGCTGATTTCATTTCACAGGTAAGTGTATTCGAATTAGAACAAATTTTCAAAAGAAATATTGTTATTTATATAAAAGTGATAAGTGAAAAGTAAGTTTCAATAAGAAATTAATATATTTCTTATCAGAAATATAAGAAAATTGTGTGTATTTAGCCAGTATATTTCGCGCCATTTCCCGATTGAGCTTATGTCAAACCTTAAATACCATGCCAAGGGCGCATTCAATTTCTAAAGGTGACAAACATTATCTTTGGGCCTCCTTAGTCCAAATAAGTAAAAATGAAATGTCTATCTCTAATGGCTTAGGAGATAAATTTCGCGAAAGTTTCAAAATTTAGTGCAAAATACAAAGTTTGTCGAATAAAGCTCAAAATAAAAAATGAGATCGCACAAAATAAAAAAAAAAATATAATAAATATGAAATCCTTTTAAATAAAAAGATAATTTTATCCAGAAGTAATGTAGGCAGCGAAGACGGTGTTAGACTTACTGAGGGTGGTTATCCCTCAGCTTATTAAAAAAATAATACATTCAGCTTTTTTCATTAAGTTTTAAATTTAACAGATAAGGTTATTTCCCCTTGTACGCAGTGTTAAAAACAAGCTTGAAATTGTATTTTTTTAAGTTTTAACGAATTTTATCTCCTAAACTATTAGATACCGACATTTTATTTTTACATTTTTGGACTAAGACTCAAATACGTTTATTAAAAATAAGAAAAAGTTGTTTAAGTGTGGGACGTAAACTGATATTATTCTCAAATATCATAATATGTTTTTATTTCAGATTTCCAAAACTATTGAATTTAAAACGTCTGTGGATTAATGCCCTTAAATTGGAAGCTAATCTGGTGACTAAGTTATCTGTGGTTTGAGGCAAACATTTTTTGTCAAGCGATTTCATATCATCAAGTCGATTATTCCCATCGGCAGTACCATACCTTGACGAAATCGTTGATAAAACGTAAGTACTTACTTTTTTATTTTATAATCAAAATTTATATATTTGTATATTAAATAATTTAGCATTGATCCCATTAATATTAAAATTGCAAAAGTGACGGAAGGAAATAAGGACAATATAAATGAATGTAACTTCCAAATTTTAGAAAATGTTCAGATTGTGCCACCGAGAAAAGAACCCGCAGAAACTTACGTTAATTATGAACCTTCCAATAACAGTGCGTTGTTTCGTCGTCCTTTGGAAAATGTAGAAAATATTGAACTAGCAGAGAATAACACTAATTCGCATACTCAAAATAATATTTCTTTTCCTCGTCCTTCGACTATTTTTAAAAAAATATCATTAAAAAGAGCGTTGGAATCAAGTGACGAGTTGTCATCATCGACACCCACAAGAGAAAAACTGCGGGTTTTGCGAAAAGCAGTAGTAAATAAAACAAACAAAATTAAACTTTTGCATCTAAGAGTAAGACGACGTGCAAAAAGAGTTGCGAACTTAACTAAATTATAGCCAAAATCAAAAGCAAAAATTTGATAAACGAGGAGACATCCGAAATTCTGCAAAACCTTGAAACGGTGAATGCAGATCTATTTGAGAGGAAGCTGCGAAAAGTGAAGGGCTTACCAAATGCAAGAATATACCAGCCAGCTTTTTGATCTTTTGCCCTTAATATGAACTTTTTGTCACCTAAAGCGTACAATTTTGTTCGAAAAAATTTTGATAATTGCTTGCCACATTCTCGAATGCTGGCTAAATGGTACGAGGGCATTGATTGCGGACCAAGATTTACAGCAGAATCTTTTGAAGCTATCAGAGCAGCCGTGGAGGAAGCAAAGCAGAAGTCAGAAAAGATAGTATTAAATTTAGTTTTCGACGAAATGGCAATTGGAAAGTAAGAATCTTATAGATAATATTGCATTTTATTATACATATGAAAATGAAAAATCTCAATATCAGACATATAGATTGGAGCACAAAAGGAGCAATCGGATATACTTTCATTGGAGATGGTGACTGCAGCAGCACGGAAGCAACCCAAATACTGGTTTTCTTGGTAGTTTGCGTGAACCGAAGTTAATTTTTTTTGCTGAAATAGGAGAGTTTAAGGATTCGGAAGGTAATATTATAAAATGGCAGTATCTTCAAAAGTTAGTTGAATTACAGGAAAGAGAAGAATTGCATTTAGGGAATAAGCTGAAAAGGGCATATATATATTTCTTCGATCAGAAAATGAAGGTAAGGCTCGCTGTGCAAGGTCTAAGTAAATCTGTAGCAGATGAATTAGATTTTTGTAGAGAAGAACTGATATTGCCAGAATTTGAAGGTAGTGAAGCTACAGTAAAGTTCATTAGATATATTAATAATGTTTTCGACATTTTAAATAGTAGGAGCATATATAAATTCGGCTTTGAAAAAGCCGTCTGCAATGCAAATATAGACAGTTTAATTTACTTTGAAAACGATTTTGTATCGTACATAAGTCAGCTTCGCATTCTTAATGGTCAATTAGTTATTAGCAGCATGTGTTAGGAACATAAAAGTGATATATGATAGGTTTATAGCTAGTAAAATTTTATACTTTATACCATTTTATAAATTAAATCAAGATCATTTAGAACTCTTTTTTAGTTCAGTTCGCTCTCACTTAGGTAACAATGATAATCCTTCTGTTAAGCAGTTTAAAGCTGCTTATAAGAAGCTTATTATTAGATGTAAAGTAAGGGAAGGGGGTATAGGTAATTGTATTCCGTTACAAAATATACAAATTTTAAATTTAAGTAGCTCAAACCCCATTAAATCAAACAATTTAGAATCAATCGCGACACAGCAAGGAGTAATTATAAGAATCCAGATAATCATAGATCATAAAACTAATTAACTAATTATGGCGGAGCACGGCCAAATAACTTTAATTAATATCAAATTGATTAAATAATCTAATAATTGATCGATTTCGGTCAAAGTCGTGTGTAATTGAACATTTGGTTGTGAAAATAGCCACCTTTCAGTTAGAACACTAGCTTCTGGCGAAGCAAAAAACCCGTTTCATTTCTATGGTGCATTTCGACAAACTATCGAACACCAATGAATATTGAAATAATTAAAGAAGCAACTAGAATATATGGCAACCTTGATAGAGTTGATGGCGCTGATCTATAAATAGCCTACTGCTTTGAAATGTCATATGATTAGCAGCCATACAATTCAAAAAAATGAATTCTAAAATCTGCGCACTCATATACTAGTTTAAACAGTGAGTTGATCACAGCTTAATCACTCAAAGACTACTGAAGAGGAAAATGTAGCGATTTCCGAAACAGACTGTCTAGTCAGCTAAGTGATTGACTCTATACAGAGTTGTAGTTGCCTTCTTAAAAACTTACTTGATCTAAAGCTCACAATTTACTTCATGTAATAATTTCATAGATCATAAAACTAATTAACTAACTATGGCGGAGCACGGCCTAATAAGTTTAATTAATATCAAATTGATTAAATAATCTAATAATTGATGGATTTCGGTCATAGTCATGTATAATTGAACATGTGGTTGTGAAAATAGCCACCTTTCAGTTAGAACACTAGCTTCTGGCGAAGCAAAAAACCCGTTTCATTTCTATGGTGCATTTCGACAAACTATCGAACACCAATGAATATTGAAATAAATAAAGAAGCAACTAGAACAGATGGCAACCTTGATAGAGTTAATGGCAGTGATCTATAAATAGCCTACTGCTTTGAAATGTCATATGATTAGCAGCCATACAATTCAAAAAAATGAATTCTAAAATCTGCGCACTCATATACTAGTTTAAACAGTGAGTTGATCACAGCTTAATCACTCAAAGACTACTGAAGAGGAAAATGTAGCGATTTCCGAATCAGACTGTCTAGTCAGCTAAGTGATTGACTCTATTCAGAGTTGTTGTTGTTGTTGTTGCCTTCTTAAAAACTTACTTGATCTAAAGCTCACAATTTATTTCAATTTTAAGAATCGTTGATTGTGATGAAAGTGAGAACCAACTTTTAAGTGATCATAGTTATTTTGCAGATCCTAGTGTTTTAAGTGAATATACAGAACATGTATTTAAGTATATAGCAGGGTTTGTTGTGTATAAATTAGAATCAAAATGCAATGAATGCAAAAAAGATTTACAGGGTGAAATGAATCAGCAATCTTTGATAAGTTTTAAATCGCGGGGTATTTAAAAATACCATCGAAATCGGTAGAAGATGTGTGCATGGTAGCTGAAAAAGAACTTCGTTTACAAACGAAGTTGTTAGATAAAAATAAATCCGTCTTGCATCAAATGTATTATAATAGAATTTTATTAAATACGCAACGTTCCCTACTTGGAAAACACATTTTTGAAGGCCATATTAAATCGTCGGAACATTTCAATGTAGTAGTTTATGCATTAATAGAAATTTTTTAAAAACTCGTTACTTTTACATAACAAAAAAATTTAACGTAAAGCCAACCGTTCGGCAAAAACTGCATAAAATCATTAATTTTAAAGGCGTTTAACGTATTATATTTTTTATTGTTTAACCTTTATTTCCACTTATTAATTTATAAAATTATAACATTTTGAAATTATTTCAAATTATAACATTATATATAACTTCATGCATGCGTTTTCAATTTAAATGAATTTTTATCAAATTGTTTTAAATCATTTTAATGTTTTTTAGAGTTCAAATCTTTTGTTACCTTTTGATAATATGTTTCTTTGTTTACGTGTGAATTAGGCCTACAGGGGAACCGAACACCCAAAAAAATCGGTAACGCGCCAAATTGTATACCTCGAGGGTGGTGTGGAAATACAAAAAACAATATAATAAAAAAGATGATAAAGAAGAATAGCAGTTTACAACTATCTTTATAATAAACCCGAATGCGGCCCTGTTGGAATGTGTCTGTATTTGAGTGCACTGACACCAATAAAAAATACTTAGTTTCTGTTCAACTACAGCGCTTCCTTCTATCTTACTTCTATGACGTGGCCCGTAAGTTAAAAAATCGTGATGCAAGCCCCAGTTCAGATAGAATGTGTTTTTTTTCGTTATTAGTAAATGTAACAAATATATTCGTACAATATACATTTGTTTTTGTACAAATAAGAATAAAATATTTGTAATATGTACCAAACTACGAATAAAATTCGTAGAATGAACGCAATTATTAGAAATATTTACACACAAAATTTTTTTGAGTGTAACAATACTTATTGAAAAGTGCCTGTGAAACAAGGGTAAATGAAATGGTTTCTTATCTTATCACTACACGGGTACAACATGCTATTTAAAAATGCATGCATGGTTTAGCTCAGCTTTATTTATAAATATACCTTAAAGTAGTATTTTTGAGTTCTCTTCATGGTCATATTAAATCAAAAAAGCCGTAAGTTACAATAAATTCAAAATCAACTTTTTGATTGATTATTGATGCACCTTATCAAAATACATGTTCCTGCTAAATTTTACACTCCTAATATATACTAGTTTAAACAGTGAGTTGATCACAGCTTAATCACTCAAAGACTACTGAAGAGGAAAATGTAGCGATTTCCGAATCAGACTGTCTAGTCAGCTAAGTGATTGACTCTATTCAGAGTTGTTGTTGTTGTTGTTGCCTTCTTAAAAACTTACTTGATCTAAAGCTCACAATTTATTTCAATTTTAAGAATCGTTGATTGTGATGAAAGTGAGAACCAACTTTTAAGTGATCATAGTTATTTTGCAGATCCTAGTGTTTTAAGTGAATATACAGAACATGTATTTAAGTATATAGCAGGGTTTGTTGTGTATAAATTAGAATCAAAATGCAATGAATGCAAAAAAGATTTACAGGGTGAAATGAATCAGCAATCTTTGATAAGTTTTAAATCGCGGGGTATTTAAAAATACCATCGAAATCGGTAGAAGATGTGTGCATGGTAGCTGAAAAAGAACTTCGTTTACAAACGAAGTTGTTAGATAAAAATAAATCCGTCTTGCATCAAATGTATTATAATAGAATTTTATTAAATACGCAACGTTCCCTACTTGGAAAACACATTTTTGAAGGCCATATTAAATCGTCGGAACATTTCAATGTAGTAGTTTATGCATTAATAGAAATTTTTTAAAAACTCGTTACTTTTACATAACAAAAAAATTTAACGTAAAGCCAACCGTTCGGCAAAAACTGCATAAAATCATTAATTTTAAAGGCGTTTAACGTATTATATTTTTTATTGTTTAACCTTTATTTCCACTTATTAATTTATAAAATTATAACATTTTGAAATTATTTCAAATTATAACATTATATATAACTTCATGCATGCGTTTTCAATTTAAATGAATTTTTATCAAATTGTTTTAAATCATTTTAATGTTTTTTAGAGTTCAAATCTTTTGTTACCTTTTGATAATATGTTTCTTTGTTTACGTGTGAATTAGGCCTACAGGGGAACCGAACACCCAAAAAAATCGGTAACGCGCCAAATTGTATACCTCGAGGGTGGTGTGGAAATACAAAAAACAATATAATAAAAAAGATGATAAAGAAGAATAGCAGTTTACAACTATCTTTATAATAAACCCGAATGCGGCCCTGTTGGAATGTGTCTGTATTTGAGTGCACTGACACCAATAAAAAATACTTAGTTTCTGTTCAACTACAGCGCTTCCTTCTATCTTACTTCTATGACGTGGCCCGTAAGTTAAAAAATCGTGATGCAAGCCCCAGTTCAGATAGAATGTGTTTTTTTTCGTTATTAGTAAATGTAACAAATATATTCGTACAATATACATTTGTTTTTGTACAAATAAGAATAAAATATTTGTAATATGTACCAAACTACGAATAAAATTCGTAGAATGAACGCAATTATTAGAAATATTTACACACAAAATTTTTTTGAGTGTAACAATACTTATTGAAAAGTGCCTGTGAAACAAGGGTAAATGAAATGGTTTCTTATCTTATCACTACACGGGTACAACATGCTATTTAAAAATGCATGCATGGTTTAGCTCAGCTTTATTTATAAATATACCTTAAAGTAGTATTTTTGAGTTCTCTTCATGGTCATATTAAATCAAAAAAGCCGTAAGTTACAATAAATTCAAAATCAACTTTTTGATTGATTATTGATGCACCTTATCAAAATACATGTTCCTGCTAAATTTTACACTCCTAATACTAAAAATGACTTTTTTATTAAAAAAGTTATAAAATTCCTAAGTTAGAACGCAACTTACAATTACAATTTAGAAAGTTTTTTGACTCTCCCGTAATATTTTTTAATTGTAACTTACGGCATTTTGATTTAATATGAAGATATTTAAAAAAAATTACTGCCTAGGGGAAAGAGCCCTCTTTCACCTGCAGACGTCCATGCACCACCTACTGCTGTATCGCGAATTGATGACACAAAATATGCTACATGTTCAATATTTATTGACAGTTTTGCGATACGCGATCTAGATTTTAAAATATTTAAATTTTTTGCGATATGAATTGCGATCCATCAATATTGCATGCTACACGTTCAATAAATAGCACGATTCTGTATATTGGTTAATACATATTGAGCATGTGGCAGGCGCCTTAGAGTTCCACGCAAAATATCATGGACTCCGCTCTATAGCAAACTTGATTATTTCTCATCAATATTTCGTTTTACCAGTCATTTTTTACATGCGTTTGTGACGAACCTTTCCGGCTGAGGTATCACTCGCCGGTGTCCAGGGTTCGTGTCTCACAAAACAAAGCCCCGCTGTAGAAATCAAACAAAAAAAACTCACGCTTAAGTTTTTTATTCAAACATACAATGTTTCGTTTATTGCTATTAGCGAAATTTTGTTACATCTTAGAATTACCGTGTCTTAAAATTACTTTATGGTTTACTGTAGATATCAGAATAATCAAAAGAAACTTAAAAAGAAATCATTGATGTTTAACAAAACCAAATTGATCTTATAGCTGCGAGAGTTAAAATTCACCTAAATAGAAAATTCACCTAAAGACATCTCACAGCACGGGGCTAACTAAAACTATCGGGAATTGAAATAACCTAAATTAAAATGTAGCAAGTTACCGAGCGCGGCGCAGCCGAGATATAAAAAAAATAACCTAAAGATATCTCGGTAAACGCATTCATCAGTGGGTGGACAGCTGCGTTGTGGGAACGCGTCGACGGACTTGTTTGTCTTGTTTCTCTTCCTCCATCCAGAGAAAACAACTCGGCACGTGCCAGGCGGTGTAGCGTTTATTTACTCAAGTCCCGTTCTGCTGGTCGAGTGACGTGATTTGACGAGCGCAACCTATGTTCTAGCGTGCCTACCACGCGCCGTAACGGTACCCGAAAGTCTCGAAGGGAAAAAGAGAATTCTCGATGTACTAGGCGACGAACATGACGAAAGACTTAGACATTTTTCTTAACTAAAAGACTTAGAAAAATTTTCTTAAAAATAAGACTTAGAAAATTTTCATGTTGAAAAGACTTAGAAAAATTTTCTTTAAATTAAGACTTAGAAAATTTTCATGTCGAAAAGACTTAGAAAACTTTTCTTAAAAAAAAGACTTAGAAAATTTTCGTGTCGAAAAGACTTAGAAAACTTTTCTAAAAAAAAGACTTAGAAAATTTTCATGTCGAAAGACTTAGAAAAATTTTCTTAAAAAAATGTCCCTGGCGTACTAGGCAACGGCCCTAGCGAAAGACTTAGAAATTTTTCTTAAAAAATGTCCCTGGCGTACTAGGCAACGGCTTTAGCGAAAGACTTAGCAATTTTTCTTGACTAAAAGACTTAGAAAAATTTTCTTAAAAATAAGACTTAGAAAATTTTCATGTCGAAAAGACTTAGAAAAATTTTCTTAAAAAAAATGTTCCTGGCGTACTAGGCAACGGCCCTAGCGAAAGGCTTAGAAATTTTTCGTGTCCAAAAGACTTAGAAAAATTCCGAGAGAAAAATGATCCTGGCGCACTAGGCCTTAGCGCAAGAGTTAGAGTTAAAGCAAAGTTGATGACTTACCTAAGTGGCGGCCGCAGCAAGAATGTATTTTCTTGCGCTGGTCGAACATGTAGCCAGCTAAGTTTTTAGTCACCGTGTCAGTGTGGTGGGTTTGGTGTAGGTAGGTTTTGCTATACATGATGGCGGTGGTACTCAACTTAGTGCAGTGTTGGTAGCCGATAAAAATCCTTTCGCCTAGCGATCGTTTACACGCTGCCTGTTTACTAAGCAATTTGGAATTTTCCCTAGCCTAAACTATCCTCAATAAGATACTATCAGTGTTTACAAATAATCATAGGGTATATATAACTAAAAAAAAATAGTTTTAATTTTTTTCAAATCCTCCGCCTTCGGCTTACGTGTGGACGCAAACGAATGTAAACGACTTACGTCTTCACACTTCCTCTCCGCTCCGGGTGGCGACAAAAGGCGGTTTGGGGTAGGTATACTGCATCGTGCTGCGTGAGACCGTGTGTTGTCCGGATGCGGTCGACTGGTTGATCTACTGCGTGGGATCGGACGCTAGTCGGCATTCCGTCGGCGTCCCGCTCGATCCGCATGCGTGAGAAGCTGGCGTAGCATTTCGATGTGGTTCCCCCCTGCCTGTTTAGGTGGGAGTACGTTCTGGGTTACGGTGAGCAGGGGGTCTTCTTTCTTGTCCCGAACTCTGCTACTCTGTGATGATAATGCGTGGTTTGGCAAGTGAACCTTGTGGTAGTGTTTGCACTTTCGCATCTACGTGTGGCCTGGACATGGTGGCCGGTTGGGGTTTGGGCACCAGGTTTTTTACTGTCGCCTGCATGTTTCTATGCCTTATAGTGGTGGCCTGGTGTGGTACATCAGCGGGGTGTGGGCGCTCGTGGCCTGGACTACGCCAGTATGGTGCGAACCGTAGGGGCCTGGTGTTGGAGGGCGTCTCCAGCCAGTTTGAACCCAGGATGAGTGTTAAACAACCCGGGTGGGGGTCACATTTCCGCTGCAGTGTTTTCGTGCTTAGGGCGTTTTCGTTCTTCTGATCAGACATCTTCATCGCTGGTGTAGCTAGTTTGGAAGATAAGAGAAAAAAAAAGATTAGTGGGTTGTCTACGCTTAGAGTTAATAAAAATTTAATGTGAATAAAAAGGTTTTAGTTCACCCAGATGGGCGGTTCGCTCGTTTG
The DNA here is from genome assembly GCA_963920525.1 of Dichetophora obliterata. Taxonomy (NCBI): domain Eukaryota; kingdom Metazoa; phylum Arthropoda; class Insecta; order Diptera; family Sciomyzidae; genus Dichetophora; species Dichetophora obliterata. The sequence goes on from OY986439.1 coordinate 156,271,629, forward strand.
TCTCCCCCGGTTTCTGCAATCGCACAATTACCCCCGATGGGAACCGTTACAATGAAGGGCCCGTCATATTTAGGTGCGAGCTTAGCGTTAAAATCGTCGATCGCTTTCGACAGTGGGTGTTGCCGGACCATGACTTGTTGTCCAACTGCGGGCTTCCAGTTCCTCCGGCGTAAATTGTAGTGGTGAGCCTGGTCTTTTGATGCTCGTGTCAGGTTGTGCCGTACTATTGTAAAGACTTCCTGCAGCAGCGCAGCGCGCTCGGCCGATGTTATCTGCCGTATTCCTGTACCTCTGGTGACTTCGTCGTAGAGAGCCCGAGGAAGGTGTGGCTCGCGTCCTTGTATCAAAAATGCCGGGCTATATCCAGTTGTCTCCGAGACGCTAGTGTTTATGGCAAGAGAAATCTCCGGTAGTTGTTCGTCCCATAACTTGTGGTTGTTATTTGCAAATTGGGTGATCATTGTTTTGATGGTGCGGTTAGCCCGTTCCGTGGGATTCTCTTGGGGCGTGTATGGTGCAGTTAGCTGTTGCCGCACCCCAATTTCCTCTAAGTATCGCTGGAATGCCCGACTGGTGAACTGGGTCCCGTTGTCCGTGATGAGGATTTTCGGCACTCCATACCTCGCTAAGATCCGTTCTCGAAATCCTTTCAGCAAGCTCTCTGACGTGGCTTTCCGCAGTGGCACTAGCTCCGTCCACTTGGAAAATTTGTCGAAGAACACTAGTAGCATACTATTCCCGTGCTTTGAGCGAGGCAAGGGACCAACAAAATCGGCACACACCACCGACCACGGTTCCTCGGGTATTCTGGTTAGCATCTCTCCGGTGGGCGCTTGCTGACTGACCTTATATTTTTGACAGGACTCGCACTTTCGGACATATTGGCTTATTTCACGGAACATTCCCGGCCAGTAATATCGATTTGCTATACGGGCAATCGTCTTTCGTATTCCGAGGTGGCCAGCACTGGGACTATCGTGGTTCTCATTCAGGACCCAGGCTCGCTGAGGTTTTTCCACGCATCATTTCCAAGGCTCACAGTCTTCATCACTCGCATTTCGCGGGAGGTGTCGAAGCAGCTGTCCGTCGATGATGATGAAGTCCGAATACTTGCTGGGTTCTTAGGTGACCTCCTCCATTTTCTTCTTCAACCAGGCGCACTCTTGTGTGCTACTCGGTTCCACCGTAAGCCGTTGTAGTGCCTCATTGGGTTGCCGGGACAATGCGTCTGCCGACACGTTCTGTCTGCCCTTACGGTATTGTACAGTGAAATTAAATTGTTGCAGCTCTAGTGCCCACCTAGCGACGCGTCCCGATGGACTCTCAATTGAATTGACCCACTTCAATGATAAATGATCAGTGATGACCACGAACTTATAGCCCTCGAGATAAGGGCGCATTTTCCGAATGCCCCAAATGATTGCCAGGCATTCTTTCTCAGTTGCGGAGTAGTTCTGTTCCGGCTCAGACAAATGGCGACTGGCATACGCTATTACGTGCTCGGACCCGTCAATATTTTGGGTTAATACCGCACCCAGGCCCGTGTCGCTGGTATCTGTCTGTAGATAAAACGTTTGTTCGAAGTCTGGGCAGGTTAGTACGGGTGCTTCGGTTAATTTCCTCTTAAGTTCTTCAAAAGCCTGTTGCTGGGGTTCGTCCCACTTCCAATGTTTCCCTTTTTTGAGAAGTGACGTCAGTGGTCGGACGACAGCAGCGAAATCCGCAATGAACCGACGATACCACGACGCTATGCCGAGAAAGCTTCGCACTCCTCGGACATTTTGAGGAGGTTCGAGATCTCGTATAGCGGCGATCTTGTCGGGATCAGTGTGAATTCCTTCGGAGCTGACCACATGTCCCAAATACTTGATCTTTCTTTTGAAAAACTCGCATTTCTCTGCGTTTATCCGGAGATTAGCAGCTTGTAGACGGCGGAAGACTTCTTTGAGATTCTTCAAGTGTTCGTCAAATGTCCTGCCGGTCACCACGATGTCATCCAAGTACGCAAAAGCAAAGGGCTAGAGCTCGGGTCCTATCACTTGATCGAGGGCACGTTGGAATGTAGCGGGGGCCGAATGTAAACCAAAGGGCATGACTCGCCATTGAAACAACCCTCGTCCGGGCACCGTAAATGCGGTATACTTCCGGCTCTCAGCCTCCATGGGGATTTGCCAGTAGCGATCTTTGAGGTCAAGGCTACTTATGTACTTGGCATCGCGCAATCTGTCCAGAATGTGGGTTATCCGTGGCAGAGGGTAAGCGTCAGGAATCGAGTGGCTATTCAGCATCCGATAGTCAACACATAATCGCCACGTTCCAGTCTTCTTCTTCACTAGGACGATGGGTGCGCTATGCGGGCTATGTGATGGCTCGATGCACCCTTTGTCCAGCAGTTTATCGACCTCCTCACTGATGATCACTTGCATGGCTGGGTTTCGCGGAAAGTAGCGTTGTTTCAGTGGTCGTTCGTCTGCCATGAAAATCCGGTGTTCGGTGATGTTCGTCACACCCTGGAGGGCTTTAAACTTTCTAAGCTCCTCCTCCAGGAACTTCGAGGCTCGTTCGCTCTCCTCAGCATTGCATCCGGCGATCTGTCTACAACGGTGTGAAATATTTTTTTGGGGGGTTGACTTACTCAAGGTTATGGTCGCTCCGCCGCAACTAAAGGTGGCGCCAGTCTCCGTTAGAAAGTCCATTCCGAGAATGACCTCGTCGGTAGCATCGGGCATTACCAGGAACTGGAATTGGCGGTCTATGTTACCCATCTGCACTCGAACTTCTACTGCGTGTCGTAATCGTTTTGCAGACCCATCGGCGAGCGTGACCACCGTCTCGGTCGGTATAAACCTGCACTCCGTTTGAATCTCGTCGACGAAAGCTTGGCTTAGGAAACTTCGCGTGGCAACTGTGTCGATGGTCGCAAGGGCTGACACTGCGTTGATGTTGATGACGGCGGAGATATGGTTGGAATCTTGGTAGAGGTGAGTTAGTGAGTCCTTGACTCTTCTGCCGGAGGATCTGCCCCACCTCGATCTAGGCGACCCTCCACGGTGTTTTCCGATGGCATCCTGCAACACTGAATCGTAAGACTGTTCCGGCGCCCGCAGACCCAACAAAATAGTTTCTGGGGCTTCCTGCATGATTGCCTCACGTGCCCGTCTTCACCGCAGTTATAACATACCGTTCTGGGGTTAATCTCACCTTCCGATCGACTTAACTCGCCTTGAGGCGGCTGCCGCGTTCGTGCCTCGGCCCGGCGGTCGTGCTGTTGCATCATGCGATGTTGTTCTGGCCGTACGTTACTACGCTGAGGTCGGTCTGGCTCGTTGGGGTAGATAGTCTCCAGGTCCTCGGCCGGCGTGTCGCATTAAGTTTTGGAGGTCGACCACAAAATGCTTGAATGGTTCTCGTGGTTTCTGGAGCCTGCGTCTGATGTCATCATCGATGCGCTCTAGGTACCTGGGCGGTAGGAAGAACTTCAAGAATTTGCCTTTGAACGGCTGCCATGTCCCAGTGCTCGTTGTTGTTCCTATACCAGATGAGTGCGCGATCGATGAGGAGTTCGGGCATCGTTCGTGCTAGATAGCTCATGTTGATGCTGTAGACCTCGGCCAATTCCTCGACTCGTTCGATGAATGCTAGGGGGTCTCTTCTTCCGTCAAATTTGAGTGACCACTTCCTTACTTGTTCTATGACTGCCAGGTACGGGTCTATGGTGCGCAGGACAGCATTCGCGGAGGAGGGAAGAGCCGGCCATTGGCCAGGCATCGGACCGGTTGGGACATGCAGTGTAGCGGCGGTCGGCGGTGCTGCTTTTTCCGTAGTGTCATCAGCGGATGGTATTGGCGATGCGGCTCGCCGGTGTTTAGCCTGAAGATCAGTCAGGCCTTCAAGCTGTTCATCTTTGTATTCCTGATCGTTGATGAACCCAATGAAACGCTTCCGCAATTCGTCGACGGTGCCAGCGGGGTCGAATCCAAACTTGTTGGCATACTGCAGGAGGTCCTCCTTTTTCAGGTAGTAAATCCAGGTGACGGTTAACATGGCTTAGCAAAAGACCTAGAGATACTTATCTGTAATGATTAAATTCTATTTATTATGTGTGTAAAATTATTATAAATGCCCTAGGGTTTTATTAGTTTCAACAGAATATTATTATTACTGTAGGTTTTTTTCCCTTAAAACACAATGTATTGTAATGCAACTAAGAATTCTCGCCTGCGCAGCGGGTGGTTTCTAGCAACGTGTGCGTCGAATGACTTTCAAGTATGATATATATATTTTCCAGAAAATAAAAAAAATAATAATTTTTCGCATGCGCAGCGGATGGCTTTCTTAGTAGACATGTAGTCCCTGCTCGGGCGCCATTGTGACGAACCTTTCCGGCCGAGGTATCACTCGCTGGTGTCCAGGGTTCGTGTCTCACAAAAGAAAGCCCCGCTGTAGAAATCAAACAAAAAAAACTCACGCTTAAGTTTTTTATTCAAACATACAATGTTTCGTTTATTGCTATTAGCGAAATTTTGTTACATCTTAGAATTACCGTGTCTAAAAATTACTTTATGGTTTACTGTAGATATCAGAATAATCAAAAGAAACTTAAAAAGAAATCATTGATGTTTAACAAAACCAAATTGATCTTATAGCTGCGAGAGTTAAAAAAATTCACCTAAAGACATCTCACAGCACGGGGCTAACTAAAACTATCGGGAATTGAAATAACCTAAATTAAAATGTAGCAAGTTACCGAGCGCGGCGCAGCCGAGATATAAAAAAAATAACCTAAAGACATCTCGGTAAACGCATTCATCAGTGGGTGGACAGCTGCGTTGTGGGAACGCGTCGACGGGCTTGTTTGTCTTGTTTCTCTTCCTCCAACCAGAGAAAACAACTCGGCACGTGCCAGGCGGTGTAGCGTTTATTTACTCAAGTCCCGTTCTGCTGGTCGAGTGACGTGATTTGACGAGCGCAACCTATGTTCTAGCGTGCCTACCACGCGGCGTAACGGTACCCGAAAGTCTCGAAGGGAAAAAGAGAATTCTCGATGTACTAGGCGACGAACATGACGAAAGACTTAGACATTTTTCTTAACTAAAAGACTTAGAAAAATTTTCTTAAAAATAAGACTTAGAAAATTTTCATGTCGAAAAAACCTAGAAAACTTTTCTTAAAAAAAAGACTTAGAAAATTTTCGTGTCGAAAAGACTTAGAAAACTTTTCTAAAAAAAAGACTTAGAAAATTTTCATGTCGAAAAGACTTAGAAAAATTTTCTTAAAAATAAGACTTAGAAAATTTTCATGTCGAAAAAACTTAGAAAAATTTTCTTAACAATAAGACTTAGAAAATTTTCATGTCGAAAGACTTAGAAAAATTTTCTTAAAAAATGTCCCTGGCGTACTAGGCAACGGCCTTAGCGAAAGACTTAGAAATTTTTCTTGACTAAAAGACTTAAAAAATTTTCGTGTCGAAAAGACTTAGAAAAATTTTCTTAACAATAAGACTTAGAAAATTTTCATGTCGAAAGACTTAGAAAAATTTTCTTAAAAAATGTCCCTGGCGTACTAGGCAACGGCCATAGCGAAAGACTTATAAATTTTTCTTAAAAAATGTCCCTGGCGTAGAAATTTTTCTTGACTAAAAGACTTAGAAAAATTTTCTTAAAAAAAAAGACTTAGAAAGTTTTCGAGTCGAAAAGACTTAGAAAAATTTCGAGAGAAAAAAATGTTCCTGGCGTACTAGGCAACGGCCCTAGCGAAAGACTTAGAAATTTTTCGTGTCCAAAGGACTTAGAAAAATTTTACTTAAAAAAAGACTTAGAAAAATTCCGAGAGAAAAATGATCCTGGCGCACTAGGCCTTAGCGCAAGAGTTAGAGTTAAAGCAAAGTTGATGACTTACCTAAGTGGCGGCCGCAGCAAGAATGAATTTTCTTGCGCTGGTCGAACATGTAGCCAGCTAAGTTTTTAGTCACCGTGTCAGTGTGGTGGGTTTGGTGTAGGTAGGTTTTGCTATACATGATGGCGGTGGTACTCAACTTAGTGCAGTGTTGGTAGCCGATAAAAATCCTTTCGCCTAGCGATCTTTTACACGCTGCCTGTTTACTAAGCAATTTGGAATTTTCCCTAGCCTAAACTATCCTCAATAAGATACTATCAGTGTTTACAAATAATCATAGGGTATATGTTACAAAAACAAACCAAGTTTTAATAGTGGCTGCTTTTATTCAGTGTGGAGCACACTTTAAAAATCTACAATATAATTCAATTAAATGGTATTTCGATGTTACAACTTGTTATAATTCATTTACCTTGGTATTTCAATTTCTACTATAGTTCTAACAATAAATTTACTTTTGTTAATTTTAAATAACTTGTAGCAAAGTGAACAAAACTTGCGCAGAAAATTATGAAGAGTGCAGTTGTCAATACAGTGACAGCAACCAGGGTGGCCGTGTTTGCCATAAGTTATGGTAGGTTTTCACTTGTCTGTAACAATTCTCCCCCTGGTATGCGATCTATCTCAGAGAGCTTACGCTCCCCAATACCGACATCCAAAACCGCCAGTTTCACTGCAGGACGCTCCATAATACCGTTAATAGTCTGCACTCTAGCTCGACGAACTTGTCCATCCTGTGCCCTAATGGCTTCAACTACCTTGCCTTTGAGCCAGACGTTTCTGCTTTGATTCTCATCGACGATAAGGACGATGTCTCCCTCGGATATAGGTTTTACCTTTTCAAACCATTTGCCTCTGCGCGTAAAGGTTGGCAGCATTTCTTTGATCCAGCGGTGCCAGAACATGTTGGCGAATGTCTCACTTTGCCTCAGGCCCAGTTTTATGTTGATATGCTCTGGGTCACAGAATGGCTTTGCACCATTAGAGCTGCCAAGAAGAAAGTGGTTTGGAGTTATAGCTTCTTGATCTTCGGAGTCAAGTGAGACGAAAGTCAGTGGACGAGAGTTTATTGTCATTTCTACTTCCATTAATGCACTCCTAAGACTCTCATCAGTAAACTTCTGCGAGGGCGTTATTTTGTATAACACGTTCTTTACCGATCTCACCAACCTTTCCCATGCTCCACCCATATGGGGGGCTGCTGGTGGATTAAAACGCCAAACAATTCCTTCAAGTGCCAGCTCTTTCTGCATAATGAAATGGTTTATGTGCTTCAGCTCATCTTTCAAGAAATTGTCGGCACCTCGAAAGTTGGTGCCGTTGTCGCTATAAATTTCTTTTGTAGTCCCTCTACGAGCGATAAAATTTCGAAGGCTCATGAGACACGAATCCGTGCTAAGATTGTGTACTATTTCAATGTGAATGGCCCTCACAGTTAAGCAAGTTATAAGGACGCCCCATCTCTTTTTGTTCTTACGGCCTTCAATCACGGTTATCGGTCCAAAATAATCCACTCCGATGTACGTAAATGGACGGAAGAATACTCCAAGACGAGCTCGTGGCAGTGGGGCCATTTGTGGCGCTTGCGGCTGTGAGTTGTTAATCTTGCATACTTGACAGTTTCGCCTTATTGATTTAAACAATGTGCGTAATTTTGGCACAAAGTAAATTTGCCTAACCTCGTTAAGTGCAGTCTCATGATTTATATGGTGATATCTTTGGTGAAAGTGAGAAATTATAAGTTGAGTTACATAATGCTGTGCCGGGAGAGCAATAAAGTCTTGTTGTGTATTGTGCATTAATGGCAAATTTAAAGCTCGATTTTTCACTCGTATCACTTCGTCACCATCCAAATAAAGTATCAATTTTCCCAACGCACTTGCTTTGCAAACAGGCCTTTTGAGTTTTAGTGCTGCATTCATCGTTAAATGCCGTCGTTTGAATAGTTTTATAAATAAATGTTTTTGCTCGCCTGATATGATGTGAAGACAGTTGAATAGCGGTTGAACTTGATTTATTTTTGAGCCTGTCTACAAAGACGATCCAATTTCCAACAGCCCGATAAAGTTTAATCCAACTGGAAAAATATTCGAAGTTTACTTGAATTAAGTGTGACTGACGCATGTGCAAAAACCTTGCACGGGTTTCGATGGTGTTTATCTGCCCGAGGTCGGCAGCAGTTGGCCATTCTTCTTCATCTTCGTATAAAAATTTCGGACCGTTAAACCATTGTTGTTCAATTTCGAAATTTGGCTTAGTTTTAGTCGCGATATCAGCTACGTTTGACTTGCTGGGAACCCACCTCCACTGGCTTAAACTAGATTCCGCGTGTATTTCAGCGATTCTAAACATCACGAACTGTTGAAACTGTCGTGGATCGTTTTGAAGCCACTGCAGAACAGTTTTAGAATCTGTCCAGATGATTTTATTCTCAAACTTTAGCTGATGGCTATTACAAATCGTTTTCATTAGACGCACGCCTATAACAGCCGCATGCAGTTCCAAGCGCGGGATAGTGAGTGGCCGTAATGGAGCTACCTTTGATTTGGCTGCGACAATTTTAACCGTGATAGTGTTGGCAAACTTGATGCGAAAATACGAGACTGCAGCGTATGCGTTTTCGCTGGCATCAACGAATGTATGCAGCTGCACTGAGCACCCCTCTTTATAGATGTGCGGAGAGTAGCAGCGTGGCACGGCAACACTTGTAATCGTAGGCAAATATGAACACCAGTTTTTCCACTTCTCTTGTAGCTCTTTCGTAAGGGGCTCATCCCACTGGATTCCACTACGCCATATCTCTTGCATTATAATTTTTAAATACGACAAAACGCATGTTACAAACCCCAGGGGGTCGTAAACCGACATTAAGACCTGGAGCAGCTCTCTTTTCGTTGGTTTGATGTTATCGTCAAAAACGTTGCGACGCAAACGAACAAATTTTAAAATATAACTAAATTGATCTGTATCTGGCTTCCAGTACAATCCCAAAATTTTTTCGTATTGGTTTGAGTTTTTGCTGCACTCAAATGTTTTACTGCTCGTTTGAAAGTTTTCCTCGAGCGCATCCAAGACAGCTTGTGAGTTCGACGACCAGTTTCTCATATGAAACCCACCGTTAGCATGAATACGACGCACTGATTGCGCTAGCTCAATGGCTTCTTCGACTGTTTGTGCTGAGTCGATAAAATCGTCGACGTAGTGGTGGTGAGAAATTGCATATGCTCCTTTTGGTTCTGTAATTGAGTGCCTTGTAGCATTTTTATCCCGTACATAATGCGCAATACAAGGTGAACACGATGCGCCAAAGCTGAGTACGTTCAATTTTAACGTAATGACGCAGCCTTTGATTTCATCCCACCAAAGAAAACGCTGTGCGTCTGTATCTGCTGGTCTTACAAGTATTCGGTGGAACATTTCCGAGATGTCTCCACAAATGGCTATTGAACCCATCCTAAATTTAAAAAGTATTTGAATGAGCGGAATAAGAAGGTCTGGTCCCTTAATCAAGAAATCATTTAGCGAATAACCTCCAGTTTTTGCCGCGGCGTCCCAGACAAGGCGCACTTTATTTGGCTTATTAGGATTGCGCACTAAAAATATTGGCAGGTACCATACATTGCCACCTCTTTGTTCAATAGCATTTTTTGGTAGCTGAGTAGCGTATCCTTTGTCCACTAAGTTTCGAATTTGTTGGTTTAGGTCCTGAGCTAACTGGTTATCTTTTTCCATCTTTCGTCGTAGACACTGCATTCGCCGCATTGCGGTTGGTAAACTGTCAGGAAGCTTTGGAATGTCATCTTTCCAAAGTAAGCCAACAGAATATCTGTTTTCTTTAAGTTCGCAGGTACTGTCAAGAATTTGCAATGCGCGCTCATCTTCTTTGGACATAAGCTGAACATTTGGTGCCATAATTCCATTATTTTCGTCAGACATATAATTTTTTATCATTTCGTGAATTGCATCATCACTTTTGCAGCAGCATTTATGGATATTAAGACTTCCACGTACATTGGCTATTGTACCACCACCAAGTAGGGCCCATCCCAACCTTGTCTTAGTTGCTATGGGTTGGTTCCATCCACCTTCACAAACTTTAAGTGACGCAATTAGATTTGCATTATTCACGCCAATTATAATTGTAGGAATCGCGCCTGTGTAACTTGGAAGCGGTATATCACGAAGATATGGGTGCTGTTGCTTTATTTGTTCAGCTATCATCGTCTGACTGGTCATTCCCAGATTTTTTATGGTATGCACATTTTGTAATGTAAATACTGGTGCATTCAAAGCAGTTGAAGAGATTTTTAAATTAATTTTTCTTGAATCTTCCTCATATCGCGTGACGTCACCTGTCCAATGAATGCAAAGTGGCTGATATGTACCAGTTTCGTTAAGCTCTTTAGCCATACTTTCGTCGATGAGCGTCAGAGTCGAACCGTCATCCATAAAGGCAAACGTAGATATAGCCTTTGAAGTACCATATAATGTGACAGGCAGAATCCGGAAATACGAGCCGTCTTGGGTGCTTGACGATTGATGACTGTTCGCTGCGCCGTGAGTTACTACAGTGTTGTGAAGCAGCATGTGGTGCTTAATAACGCATCCATCTACACCACATGGCTTGCTATTCCAGCAACGACGTTGGTGACTTCCAAGGCACTGTCGACACAGTTTTTGGCTTTTGACCACGTTCCATTTTTCTGCTATTGACAAATTTTGAAATTTTTCACACTTTGGAAGTCGATGATTATCATTGCAAAATGCGCATGCTTTTGTTGTTTTTATAAATTCAGTGGTCTCTTTGTGAGTATTAAGGTGTACATCTCTTCGTGATGGTTTTCTCTCTTCCATCATTGCAATGGCTGGTGTTGTTACTCGACTTGCTGCCTCTGCCATGGTGTACAGCCATTCTGAAAAATCTTGTAAATTGGGAATTGTTATATTTTTAGAATGAAGCGCCCAGTTGAGCATTAGTTCAGGCCCTAACTTGTTAACTAGTTCTTCCATCAGCGTAGGATTATTTAAATACGCAGTCAACTGACTTGCTTTAATCGTTGCGCAGACGTTCTTAACTACAAATGCAAAATCTATAAGCGCCTCAAGCTTACCTTTTGGGGCCGGCAAACTTCGAGCCCTTTCTATTAGCGTTCATAATATGTACTCAGGGCGGCCAAAATACATTTTCAGTGTGCTGATGATGTCCGGCACCATTTCGGGCAACATGAGACAATTTCGTACAACGTCCCTGGCCTTGCCATGCAAGCATTTTTGCAAGCGAATTAAATTTTCGTGATTTGAGTACCCAGCCATTTGCGTACTTTGCTCGAAAGCACTGATGAAGATTGGCCACTCCCTAGGATCACCATTAAATGCCGGCAGATCTCTAGGCATGGACTGTCTAGCTGCCAGTTGAGCTGCGCTTATGTTGTTTGTGTCGTTCCGAGTGTCAACGAAATGGTTAATACGTAAGGGTGTACTCTGATGTTCAGATGCAGCAATTGTGTTCGAAAGGTTTCGCGAAATTGCACTTTCGATGTGAGTTGTAGACAGAGGAGCAGAAAATGTAGCTGCAAAGCTTCGCGGAACTTCACTTTCGTTGTTAGCCATCGATTGAGGGGCAGCATATGAGGCTGCAAAGTTGCGCAGAGCAAACCTTTCGATAGCAGACGTCGACTGAAGAGCAGCTGCAAAGTTTCGCGAAGCTGCACTTTCATTGTTAGCCGTCGACTGAGGAGTAGCTGCATAGTTTTGTGGAGCTGAACTTTCGATGCTAGTCGGCTGGGGGGCGAGGGGCTGCTCTAAGATAATCGACTTACCTGAACCAAGGTTGCTTGCAATGCTTTTTACTTGATGTGATGGATTGACATCATCGTCGGAGTCTGATGTTTGTAGAATCCTATATTTTTCGCGCAAGAACTCTTCCTTTAGGCGCAGTTGTTCCTCGAGCTGCTGAAGCTTAAATTGTTTTTTTCTGCTAACAAAGACATCGTCTGGTGCTTCTGCATTAGGCTGAGTGCCTTCGCTGCTGCCGTTATGCGATTGTGTTGTTGGGATGTTCCCATTCGCAGTTTGCTCACGTTCGCTAGTTGACGGCAGCATGTTGAGGTTAAGTTCATTTTCACCATGTGGGTTATGTCCAATGCTATCAGCGCTCCTTGATTGGAAAGCTGTGGAGCTCTCGTTTCCATTCGACATTGCCATTTGCTTGGTAAGCAAGATTTTTAAAGAAATTGTTACAAAAACAAACCAAGTTTTAATAGTGGCTGCTTTTATTCAGTGTGGAGCACACTTTAAAAATCTACAATATAATTCAATTAAATGGTATTTCGATGTTACAACTTGTTATAATTCATTTACCTTGGTATTTCAATTTCTACTATAGTTCTAACAATAAATTTACTTTTGTTAATTTTAAATAACTTGTAGCAAAGCGAACAAAATTTGCGCAGAAAATTATGAAGAGTGCAGTTGTCAATACAGTGACAGCAACCAGGGTGGCCGTGTTTGCCATAAGTTATGGTAGGTTTTCACTTGTCTGTAACAGTATATATAACTCAAAAAAAATAATTTTAATTTTTTTCAAATCCTCCGCCTTCGGCTTACGTGTGTAAACGACTTACGTCCTCACACGTTCGTGTGGTCCTCTGAAATTTTAGTAATTTTTTTAAATCCTCCTAGGTTGCACTGTGGTCGATTTTTAAAAAAAGTATATTTATAAACCGATAAAAATCGACCACAGCGCAACCTAGGAGGATTTAAAAAAAACACTAACATTTCAAAGGACCACACAAACACGTGTTTTGAATATAAGGTGGATAGCTTCAGTGGTTCAGCCGTGATGGTCAAAAATACATACGCACCAACGTTAAGATTATACCTTGAATTTAGTCATCCAGCTTTATGTAAATGCACCCACTACTACTCAATAAAAAGGTTCAATATAAAAAAGGTAAAAATATTGTAACATTTGAATATGCAATTTGTATGGAAATTAAGACTTATCCTTTGTATTTTTTAAAGTACTCAACTAATTATGATTTTTGATACTTCACTTAAAATATCACATTTCTAATAATAAAAAAATTTTTTCTTAAATTTCCTTTCACATAAAAAAGGAAAAAATACAGATGACGAACCAAGCTTAAATAATTTTTTTTTATATTTCTATATGTTTGTTGTTTTCAAAACAAAATTTGAAGTTCAAAAAACAAATTTTTTAACGAAATTGGCAATAACTGAAAAGCAGTTGAAAATTTTTATTTAACTTTAATATTTTTAAGAATTAAATTTGTTTTGAAATTTAAAAATTACAACAAACACATAGAAATATTAAAAATACTGGTTAACAATTGTTAATTTGTCAGCATAGGGCTGTTAGTCTAAAAGTGTAAAAAATGTCTGTTTCGAATGGTTTAGGAGATAAAAAACTTGAAAAATTACCATTTCAAGCCAATTTTTAACACTCCGTAAACGGGAAAATTATTTTATCTGTAATAAATCCTACCTCATTACATTAAATTCGTGGTAACTTGAAAAATTACCATTTCAAACTTATTTTCTCTCAAGTTCAACATCGGCTTCGCTGTCTAAGTACTTCTAGATATAATTATCTTTTTAAATAAGAGGCATAAGAGGCTCTTTTTATATATATATTTTAGGCATAATTTAAAATTCAGTGCAAAATTTTAAATTCTTTTAGCCAAAATTAATTATTTTAACTATTTTTCCTGAAACATAAGTATTAAGGGCTTCTTATTCCAAATCTGAAATTTAATGGCCGCTCGCATCTAATTTAGGATTTATAGAGGTCCAAAGTTGACAAAATGGAAAAAATAATTTGTACTTTCATCTTAATGTATCAAAACATGAAAATCGCGCGATATTTTATAAAAAATTTTCTCCTACGGCCCTTTTTGCATTCATATCCACATTACGCATGTGTATAACTACTTCCAAAAATTTAACATCTGTGTAAACAAATAAAATATTTGTTCGAAATGAACTTTTAATAATTTAAAATTCAATTAAGTTTTAAGAAAAACTATTAAATTATTATTCAGTCAAAAAGCTTAAGAAAAAGTTCAGAAACTTATCTTAAGCAGTCTGCGAAGTCTTCTAAGGTGAAATCGTCAGAAGCAGTTAAAAAGTAACAGCTTTTCTTGAGAATTTCATGTTCAACATATCCAGAAAAATATTACGGGCTATGTGAGTTAACATATAAAATATTACCGCTCGGGTGAGTTTCTTCGAGATTTTACTACCACAATTATACATTTTGTGATAGTATTGGCTAAAATTTGAAAGAAATCAGACATAGTGCTGTTCCTCTCTAACCGAGTTTCTCATCTCTTTGTCCCTGGTTTTAGCTATAGCTGTGCTCACATGATCCTTCATGTTGTCGCGCCTGATGTGATGGCCTTGAATTTAAAATATTTCAAATTCAAGATAACATGTTGTCAGTCGGCTGTATCGAGCGTTCGAACGGTCAAATACGAGGCTTGTCTCATGACACAATAGCTGACAAGGTAGTAGCGTAGACTGGCTTTTTTCTCACGATGGGTAGTTGTCAGGTAGATGGCGATGGGTAGTTGTCAAAATTAGCTGTTTATGCAATAAATCAAAGAAAAGTGAAAAAATAAGCGACGAATTAAGCATAGCTAGTCAACCGCAACAAACTAAAAACATTTCAATCAACTTCAAGAATAAATTTAATGAATAAAAGATAAGTTAAAAATTAGCACATAGCTAGTCAACAGCAGCAAACTACTACATTCTTTATCTGTTTTGACAACTACCAATCGCAAAAAGCTGTCACGGCTACCTTGTTAAATAATTATACCATGGCTTGTCCTACGATGCATGACAACATGTAGGACCATGTGAACTCCGCTTATTACACGCTGTACTTAGGGGGTTTCAGACGAACGTACTTGTACGCTGACATGTACGACGACAAACTAACGGGACTATTTTGTTGAGCTTTCAAACAATCGTACATGTGCGACGACTTCATTTCATTGCTGGCTCTCAAATAGAGCACATCGGCGTAATGGCAGAACAATTTTTTTATGACCTTATGATTTAGCAGTCATTTTTCATATTTAGAGAATTGTTTATCAATTTTAATTAATTATAAACAATTATAAAATGTTTCAAACGTTTTCCATATTAATTTTCTCTAATATTTTTTCCGCTTCGTTGCTGTTCACCCGCTGACTGTTTTAATGAAATGAAAAAATGCAGCGAGTCGGACTGACTTGCGTTCATAACATCGTACATGTCGGTCCGACCGGCAGAAAAATCAAAAATTTTTGATTTTCGTCCGACATGTCGGTCCGACGGTCTCATTTGCTTTCGAATGATCGTACATGTCGTCGAGCATGCCCAAGTCATCGCACATGTACGATGGTCTGAAAGCCCCTCTTGTCATAAGGTGGGTACTTGTTATCGCACATGTAGTATTGTCTGAAATCCCCCTTTTGCATCAAAGTAAACATTTTTGATGTAGTTTGGTTATTCCTAATAATTTTAAATGTTAAATTCTTTATTGACTTGGAAGAGCTTTATATTGTGCGTAATATCTTAGTATAATGAACGTAAAATTCGATGAAGATCAATTTACCAAATCAAAAATTAAAAAGAGAGCTTTGAGTAAGCCGACGAACAATGCATGTAACATATATGTTACACTTAACTCAAGTTTTAAGGTAAATAATTAACTATTGAGGCATAAATGCAGTTCTAATACATAAATAATTGTTTTCGGAATAATTTTAGGCATATTTTACTTCCAGTTAAAATAAATTTTTTCATTTTTTTTTTCGTGGAACATCTGTATTAAGGCCTAATTCCAAATCTGAAAAATTTAATGGTCGCTCTCATCTGGTTCAGAAGTTATAGGGGTCCGAAGTTGAAAAATTGGCTAAAAAACTTGCTATATCTTTGCTATATATAAAAAAACAAAATAATCAAAATGGGTATTAAAAGAAAGGCTATTCAATTACCTATTTAATAAGCTATTAACCATAAAATTGCATTAATTACTTTCTAAGATATAACTCTTTTTATGTACCAACTATTTTGCATCAAAATATTAGATGCATATCAGATTCAAATAAAAACGACAAAAATTAATTCCATGAATTCGAATGTACAAACGACAAGGAATAATTGCACTTTACCTCCCAATCCCTTTTTTCAAAATGTGTATTTAGAGCCCCTTAATCCAAATCTGCAAAAAAAATGGTCGCCCTCAAGTGGTTTAGGAGATAAAAATCGTAATAGTTTGAAAAAAGATTCTGTTTCCGTATACAAAAATCTTTACTTTTCAGGCATATGTGAAGTTCTAAGAATGCATTAGAGAGGTAAAATTGAGTATTTAGAGTCCCTTAATACAAATGTGCAAAAAATCGTATCTCAAGTGGTTTAAGAGATAAAAATAAAGAAATTTTTAAAAAGTGACTTTTCCGTATACACAAAACTTTTTACTTTTTATGCATAATTGAAGTTCTAAAAATGTATTAGACTGATAAAATTCGTGTAAGTGCGAAAAAATTACCATTGGAAGATTATGAAAACATGAAGGCTCCGAATGAGAAAAACTTAATATTGACCCAGATGTTTTCATTGGTGCCGATGGCGATGTTTGTGATTTTTAAATAAATTGATAAAATTAATACAATTTTGCAAATATTTATTAAGTAACTAAGGTATAACTAAAGCGTATAAGGTATATATGATGGAGGAGTATTTAAGAAGTAAGTTAAATAGTTACATGAACGATTAAGTTTTGAGAAATTTTTAAAACATGTACAGAGTAAGTTATAAAAGCCATAAAATATTATTATTTTAATAATAATTTTTTAAATATTTAGGAACTGTTAAATAAATTGGATACAGAAAGCGCCGCAGGCTAAAAATTGTTATTAAAAATCGCCGCGATCAGGTTACAGCAAAATTAAAATCGTTTAATATATTGGTCGCAGTTGCCGTTTTTTGCTGCTTTGCTGCAGCGTAGTTGCGTAGTTACTGCGTTGCAGCGTGTATGGCAAAATAGATTGCTGCAACCATCGCAGCGTGGGTGCCAAATATATTAAAAAAATCGTAATCTGGTTGCAGTTCCTCTAATGTTTTGGTTGCAGTGTGTATGGGCCGCATTACAGATTAGATAAGCTTCCACACAAACTTTGCACTAAGTTATAGAACTTTGGCGAATTTTATATCCTAAACCATTCGAGACCGACATTTTATTTTGCCATTTTTGGACTTGGGAGAACCATATACGTTAAATCAAATTATTTACGCGTGGGCTGTAAACTGCAAATATGCCCAATTTTTCGCCTGCGAAGCTTTCTTTTACCATCGTTAATGTTACTAAAGGGTGTTTTTTAAAGAGTGATACAACTTTGAGTTGTCATTTATTTTTTGGTTTTGAGTTGGTTTTAATTTATTTAAAAAATTTTATTTTCCGATGAAGCCAATTTTTGGTTGAATGGGTACGTAAATAAACAGAATTGTCGTATTTGGAGTGAGGAGAATCCACAAGCTTTTGTCGAAACACCATTACATCCACAGAAAATTACTGTTTGGTGCGCTTTATGGGCTGGCGGAGTCATTGGCCCATATGTCTTCAAAAACGATGATGGTCAGAATGTTACTGTCAATGGTAAACGCTATAGGAACATGATTCGAAGTTTTTTCGTACCTCAATTAGCTGGCATTATTCTTGCTGATATGTGGTTCCAACAGGACGGAGAAACATGCCACACAGCGGGCGCTACAATTGATTTACTCAAGGAAACTTTTGACGAAAAAATAATTTCACGAAATGGCCCAATTAATTGGCCCCCAAGATCGTGTGAAGTAACCCCATTGGATTATTTTCTTTGGGGTTATGTAAAGTCACTTGCTTACATCGATAAACCACAAACTATTGAACACATGGACATCAACATTCGAAGAGTTATCGGCGAGATACGGATTGCGCTTTGTACGCGCCAGCCGTGGCGGCCACATCATATTTAAACATTAATGTCATACAATTTTCTATCCAATAAAGTCCACTTTATAATCATTGATATATAAAGTTTTAAAAAATATATTGCAATGTTTTATTATGATTTAAACTTGTATCACTCTATAAAAAACACCCTTTATATAATTTACTATGTAAATAAATATTTAAAAAAACTGTTATTAAAAATCGCGGCGATTTTTTATTTAACAGTTCTTAAATATTTAAAAAATTCTTAAAAAATTAATTATTTTATGGCTTTTAACTGTATAACTTACTCTGTAAATGTTTTAAAAATTTCTCGAGTGTGGCCCTTTCTTCCTCAATCGTTCATGTAACTATTTAACTTACTTCGTAAATATTCCTCCATCATATATATCGTAAACGAAAATATTTAAGTATAAAAGAAGTTATATCTTGAAAGCGTACGCATGGATTTTAATGTTTGATACCTTGTTGAATTGGGGCTCGCATTACCTTTCTTTTGATATCCATAATGCTTACTTTTCAAGGAAAATTGAAAAAATTAAAGCATGTTTTTCCTATTTTTGGACCCCTGTAAATTTTAAACGCTCTTGAGAGCGACCTCTATTTTTTTCACTATTCGCTTTTTTAGCTCCAAATACACATTTTGAAAGAAAAAAAATTAAAAAGTCCATTTTAGCTAAAGGTAAAATGTTCCTAATTTAACTTTAGGTCCCGAATATATTGTGGCATTTTTAACTTTTAGCAAAAATAAATTTTTTCCAGTTTTTTTGTAGAACATATGTATTTAGGGCTTTTAATTACAAATCTGAAAAAATTAAAGGCAGCTCTCATCTGTTTTAGAAGTTATAGGGGTCCAAAGTTGAAAAAATGGGCTCCAAAAATTTGCGGAATATTGCAGTTTACGGCCCACGCGTAAATAATTTTTTCTTGTTTTTATTAAACTTTTTGGGCCTCCTTAGTCCAAAAATCTTAAAATAATCGTCTGGAATGGTTTAGGAGATAAAATTCGTGAAAACTTGGCAAATTACAATTTCAAGCTTGTTTTTAACACCCCCCGTACAAGGGCAAATAATTTTATCTGCTAAATTCCAAATTTAATGGAAAAACTAACTGTTTGGGCCTCCTTAGTCCAAAAATCTAAAAATAATGGTCTCGAATGGTTCAGGAGATAAAATTCGTGAAAACATGGCAAATTACAATTTCAAGCTTGTTTTTAACACTCCGTACAAGGGGGCAAATAATTAAATTCCAAATTTAATGGAAAAAACTAACTTTTGCAGTTTTCTCTTTTTAATAGGCGGCCTTTGGCCGCTGCTTATGCCGTGGTTATGCTAGCCAAACATGTTTTGTGTTCATTTTCGTTAATTTATTCTCTTTGCTGAAATGTTTGTTTGGTGGTTATGCTATGATTGGTGGCACAGTTGCATTATATGTAATAGTATGTCAAAACACAAAAAAGCACAACCCTAATTTGCATTTTTGTACTTATTATACATTGTATTTGTTATAGAATTGAAAATAAAATTAACGAATTAAAATATACGCACTGATATTACTTACTCTGAATTTTTATTATAATATCTTAAACAAAATGGTTTGCATATATCTGACATGCTAGCTAGCTGTTTATGTTAAGGGTTACTTGAAGACTCAATCAACTTCACTTTTTAATACTTTTACCTACTTTTTTGATGCTATTATACAAAATGACTACAGCCAACACTGGAAAGTTCGGCATGTTTGGCGTTTCAATCAGCAATC
The DNA here is from genome assembly GCA_963920525.1 of Dichetophora obliterata. NCBI lineage: Eukaryota > Metazoa > Arthropoda > Insecta > Diptera > Sciomyzidae > Dichetophora > Dichetophora obliterata. The sequence continues at coordinate 156,291,289 of OY986439.1, forward strand.
AAAATTTTCGGTCCGAGAGCGAGAAAATGAATATGAGAAAAAGTTAATTTTATCATTTTATACGTAAAACAATAACAACAAAAAATGTTCGGCAATCATGTTTGGCTAGCATAACAACGGCATTAGGGATTACTACAACCCTCAGTAAGTCCAACACCGGCTTCGCTGTATACAGTATTTCTAGATAAAATTCTCGTTTATATAATAGGATTTCTTATAATTTTTTTTTAATTTTGGACTATATTTAATTTTTTATTTTGGGCTTTGTTCACACACTTCATAATTTGCTTTGAATTTTTAAACTTTCCCGAATTTTATCTTAGGAGATAACATTCGAGACCATTCGAGACCGACAATTTATTTTTGCACTTATGGACTAAAGTACGTTTAATATAAACAAGAAAAAAAAATTATTTAAGCGTGGGCTGTAAACTGCACTTATGCCATCTTTTTTAGTGCACAAGTGATGAAAAAGAGCGCATTTATTTATTACTTCTATGAACCTCACTTTGGTGCTTATGCGAATTTAAATATCTGCCTCTATAATGCCGTTAAAAAATTTGCTTAAGCGCCTTTTCGCTTAAGGGCACAATATTTGGTTTAATTTAATTGAAGGACGCTAAGCGAATTATACTGTAACTATTTTTAGTACCAAATATTAAATAAAGTTTGGGAACATTTTACCTTTAGCTAAAATGGACTTTTTTAACTTTTTTTTCAAAATGTGTATTTGGAGCTAAAAAACGAATTGTGAAAAATATTAGAGGTCGTTCTCAAGACGTTTAAAAGTTATAGGGGTCAAAAGTTAGGAAAAATGGCCTTAAAAACATGCTGTAATTTTTTAAATTTTCCTAGAAAAGTAAGCATTATGGGTATCAAAAGAAAGTTAATACGAGCACCTATTCAACGAGGAATCAAACATTAAAATCCATGCATCACATTTTAAGATATAACTTCTTATACTTAAATATTTTCGTTTTGTAGTGTTAAAAACAATATTCCGTACAAGGGCAAAACACCATTAAGCTGGAAGTCCAAATTATATAAAAAAGGAATAATTGCAATTTAAGTAACTAAGGTATAACTAGTAACATATACGATGTAACATATATGATGGAGGAATATTTACGAAGTAAGTTAAATAGTTACATGAACGATTGAAGAAGAAAGGGCCACACTCGAGAAATTTTTAAAATATCTACAGAGAGTTATACAGTTAAAAGCCATAAAATATTAAAATTTTAAGAATTTTTGAAATATTTAGGAACTGTTAAATAAACGGTGGATAAATAAAGCGCCGCAAAGATTTACATAGTTAATTATATAGCACCATAAACGATGGTTGAAGAAAGCGCCGCAGGCGAAATATTATCTTAATTTAATTTGCCTGGTTTTAAAAGTTGCAAAATAGTTGGTACATAAAAAGACTTTTTTTATCTTAGAAAGTAATTAATGGAATTTTATGGTTAATAGCTTATTGAATAGGTAATAGAACTGACTTTCTTTTAATACCCATTTTGCTTAGTTTTGTTTATATTTAGCAAAGATATAGCAAGTTTTTTTAGCCCATTTTTTAACTTTGGACCCCTATAACTTCTAAACCAGATGAGAGCGACCATTAATTTTTCAGATTTGGAATTAGAAGGCCTTAATACATATGTACAATGAAAAAGTGAAAAAATTCATTTTAGCTAAAGGTAAAATATGCCAAAGTTTGTTTTATTTAATTTGGACTTCCAGCTTAATATATAAAAACATGAAAAATTGTTAAAAAAAATCGCGCGATTTTTTTGCCTTCTTGGGTCTGAATGGGCCTAAATGGTTTTCTCAACAAAAAGTTTGTTGCATTTAATTTTGACTTCCACCTTAATATATCAAAATATGAAAAATTTTTCGCCTACGGCGCTTATTTCGTTAATCTCCACATTACGTATGACTACAATTACTTCCATAAATTTTCACAAAATATCGCGCGACTTTTTATACAAATTTTCCCCTATTCCGCTTATTTCAATAATCTCAATATTACATATGAATATAATTACTTTGAAACATTTTTAGAAAAAATAGAAGCAATTTTAAAAAATCCTTCTTATTTTCTAAATCACAATGCTCTATTTATACACTAACTTTATTTAATGTAAAAACTTCGGGTGAACATCAATTTAGGACCATTTTAAGGACAAACATTTTATATCACAAAAACATATTCAAACGTAAAATTTTCTTAGTCCAAAAAGAGCTAAATTTTCAAGAGATATGCATGGATTTTCAAGAATTTTACTTCAGTGAATAGATACTTGCATTGCTTTTCTTTTGTTACCTATAAATATTAGTTTTGTTGGAAAATTTAAAAAAATCACGTTTGTAAGGATATTTTTTCTATTTTTGAACCCATATAACTTCTGAACGACTTGAGAGCGGCCCTTAATTTTTTCACTATTAGCTCCAAATACACATTTTGAAAAAAATAAATAAAAAAATACAATTTTTGCTAGAGGTTAAATGTTCCTATATTTTTTGGAACATTTGACCTTTAGCAAATTTGTATAAAATTCTTGGTATCGTTGCAGTGTGTTGGTTTGTAAGTTTAAGCTTATCTTGTTTGTTAATTATTTATTTTTTAAATAGCGATTCTACAAAATTATTGTTTTTTTGTTGTAATGTTGAGTTGGGTCTTTTCTTATTGTTTTGTACGTCCATCCGTCTCTCAATATTGCGCTCATCTTCTATTCTATTTGTACTTACTTACTTACTTAGTTGGCGCTACAACCGTATGTCGGTCTTGGCCTCATCTAAGAATTTGCGCCAGCCATTTCTGTCTTTCGCTTGCTGGCGCCAGTTGGAAATTCCAAGCTTCGTCAGGTTGTCCTCTACTTGGTCTTTCCAACGAAGATGCGGTCGTCCTCTTCTGCGTTGACCGCCGCTGGGTACCGAATCGAATGTTTTCTTCACTGGAGCATCGTCTTTCATGCGCTGAACATGACCAAGCCAGCGAAGCCGCTCGATTTTAATGCGCTTGAATATGTCGATGTCAGCATACAGCTCATACAGTTCATCATTCCACCGTATTCGGTACTCGCCATTGACGCAGATTGGTCCGTAGATCTTACGAAGAATCTTTCTCTCGAATGCTCCTAAAGTCTTTTCATCTAAACTGCTCAGCGTCCAGGTTTGTGATGCGTAAAGTAGGACGGGCATGATGAGCGATTTATAGAGCGTGATTTTCGTTCGTCGAGAGAGGGCTCTGCTTCTCAATTGCCTACTGAGACCAAAGTAACACCTGTTGGCAAGTGTTATTCTTCGTTTGATCTCAATGCTGATGTCGTTGGTTGAATTAATGCTGGATCCCAGATAAACGAAGTTCTTCACAACCTCGAAGGAGGTATTGTCAACGGAAACGTGGGTTCCAAGACGCTGGGAGCTTTGAAGCAGGAGTGAGAGTCGAGTGGCGAAAGCATCGGCTGTGTGTTTCGATTGCAGCTTGTCGACGTCTAGCTTTCTCTGTGTAGGGTTGCGTGTATTCTTAGCTGCGCATAGACGTGTTCGGATCTTGGCTGCAACAAGATAGTGATCCGAGTCAATGTTTGCACCACGGATCGTGCGTACATCCAATTCACTGGAAGAGTGCCTTCCGTCGATCAAAACGTGATAATTTTGATTCTTGGTTTTTTGATCAGGGGACATCCAGGTGGCTTTATGAATATTGAGATGCTTGAATCTAGTGCTACTTACGACCATGTTTCGTGCTGCGGCGAAGTCAATCAGCCTCATTCCGTTATCTGAGGTGTTGTCGTGGAGGCTGAACTTTCCGACTGTTGGACCAAAAATATTTTCCTTGCCCACCTTAGCGTTGAAGTCACCAAGCACGATTTTTACGTCGTGGCGGGGGCAGCGCTCGTAAGCATTTTCAAGGCGCTCGTAGAAAATCTCCTTGATCTCATCGTCCTTGTCTTGTGTCGGAGCGTGCGCACGTATTAGGCTTATATTGAAAAATCTAACCTTGATGCGGATTATGGCAAGTCGTTCGTTCACAGGTGTGAATCGCAGGACGTGGGGCCGTAGTCTCTTGCCAACTACAAATCCGCATCCAAACTCGTGCTTCTCCGCATGGCCGCTGTAGTAGATATCACAGGGTGCATGCCGAATGTAACCCTGTCCCTTCCATCGCATTTCTTGGATAGCAGTGATATCAGCTTTGTATCTTTCCAAGACATCAGTCAGTTGGATAGAGGCACCTTCCCAATTAAGGGTTCGGACATTCCAGGTGCATATCCGTAAATCATTATCAGTTTTTCGTTTGCGGTAGTCGTCATCAGATTTGGGGATAATTTTTCTTTTCTTATATGTTTTCATTGAAATTGGTTTTTACGGGTGGGCTTCAAACCCGACGCACAACCTATTTTAAGCCTAGGGAGGTCCGCCGCTCAGATTAGCCGCCAAACTAACGGTTGTCAGTTTTGACGTTTCCCAGGAAACACCACGTGGAGGTTTGAGTCGACTTGAGGCGATTTCACAAAGATTATGCTGGCCACGCCAGGTTGAGACAGTCAGACATGTTACATTATTCCATCGCCCCCAGTTTCCCTATTCTATTTTGTACATGACTTTTTATTATTTCAACAATAATAACGTCTTTGTTTTTGAAGAAATCGGTGCTCGCCTGCCATCACGCGTGCTATCTCTACGCACTAAATTGCTCCCGCCCCCTATGACCGAAGCAATTTAGCGCGTAGAGATAGCGCGCGTGATGGCAGGCTTTCGGTAGCCTACCATCGTGAGGTTCCTGCAGTTAGAACCTAGAAGAGACTCATGCTCCGCGTTAATCACCAAAGGTTGCAGGGATCTCTGTTAAATGAAGAGTATCATTTAACCGAAATAACTCCACAAGATTTGATTATTTAAAAGGGTTATTAATAATTCAAAACAGGAGATTTATTTTTTATGACAGCTTTACTACCTTACCCTTTGGTGGTTGGTTGTAGAGAGAGCGGATATGAAAAAAGAGTGAGTTAAGCTAAAGCTTCAGACACAGCTTGAAACTAGGTTTAGTGAACATTACAAGAACTATAATGATAAGTTAACATAGGATATGTTCAAGCTCGGTTTAATTAACATTGCAAGTAAATAATTGAGAATGAACAAATCAATGCTGCGGCGCAAACCAAAGGAAAATATTATTCGTGACTCGGATGCGCCGCGTGGCGTAGGCATGGCGCCCGCCTTGCACTTTGTGCTACTTGACAGCATCTCCTCCAGCTGCGTTAAGTTTCAGTACCTTGTCCAGTTTCTCCTTCGGGTTGTGGTGGGAACCTCTTGGGATGATATGTCTGCGCTGCAGTGTCTGCAAAGTCTCCATCGCCAGGAACGGTTTGCAAATCATAAAGAGTGACACCTCCTGCCCATCCGGCACTGGAAAACGGGCTTGAAGAGAGAGAGAGAGTAGAAAAAAATATTTAAACGAGTCATGTTATGACAGTAGGGAATGAGTGCATGAATGATTAGTGAATTCTTGTTAGAGAGTGAGTTACTATGAGATAAGTGAATTCAGGTAGGAGAGTGTATTATTATGAATTAATAAGTAATTAAAATGTGAGTGGTGTGAATTCCATGTATCGGCTGTAACGGCGAAATCTCCTTCACCACCGGAACTTAGGCAAATACTCGATGGCTCGAGAATATGACATGATGTTGGTAATAATGCTGGTAATGGTAAGGTATTAAGATTCAGAGTTGCGCGGGATAAGCAACTCTGAAATATCGAACAGAGATGTGAGAGAAGTATGAGAGTATTTAGAAATTGCTCGGGATTGGTAACTCTGATATGTAGAAGAAGAGTTTTGAGACAATAGTGTCGGGTTAATTTTTTGAGAAGTAGAGAAAGTCTTCATATATCATAAGTATTGCGCGGGGTTGGCAACTCTTAAGTATAAAAAGAAGAGTTTTATGAAAAGAGAGTCGGGAATATTTTTTGAGAAGTGAAGAAAGTCTTCATATTTCATAAGTATTGCGCGGGGTTGGCAACTCTGAAATATAAAAAGACGAGTTTTGAGAACTTAAGAAAGTATTCAGCAGTTGCGCGGAGTTGGCAACTCTTATGTATCGTCGGATTTGTTTGTAGAGAAGTGAAGTACCGTAGATTCCTAAAGTAAAGATGTCAGTATAAAAATGTTGAGAATTGCCCGGGGTGGCAATTTTTAAATAAAGTCAGGAGTATTTGGAGCAGAGATAGAGAACATTAAAGTGTATTTAAAATATTTAGTAGTTGCCCCGCGCAACTATTATTTCTTATATAGCTGTTATATTTCAGTTGGCAACTCTGAAATATAAAAATAAGAGTTTTGAGAAAAGATGTGAGGAGCTGAAATATTCAGAATTGCTCAGGGTTGGCAATTCTTAAATAAAGTCAGCAGTATTTAGAGGAAAGAGAGAGAAAATAGGAGTATTTTAAAATATTCAGAAGTTGCGCGGAGTTGGCAACTCTGAAAATATCGTCAGAACATTTTTGAACGATAGAGAAAGAAATAAGTGTATCTAAAATACTCAGAGTTGCGCGGGGTTGGCAACTCTGAAATATCGTCAGAACTTTTTTTAAGGATAGATAAAGACATAAGTGTATTTAAAATAATCAGAACTGCTCGGGGTGGCAATTCTGATATCCCATCAGGAGTTTTCGAGAGAAGAGCAATAGTGTATTTAGAAGCATGGATGTGAGGATAAAAAATGTTTGGAATTGTCCGGGTTGGCAACTTGGAAATAAATTCGAAGTATTGAACAGGAAGCGAGTGGCAACTGAAAAGTCCTGAAAGTTGGCAGATCTGAATATATGTTAAAAGTTGTAGAGAAGAAGTGAATGTCAGCAGTTTAAGAAATATTCCGTAGTCGCGCGGAATGGCAACTCTGAATATAAGAGAGAAGAGATGAGATGACGCAAAAAATATGAGAAAAAATTTTTTGCTTGATGTTATCCATCGAAATCGAGATAATTTCAGATAAATTTTCACTACAGAGTGAAAAAAATTTAGGAAAATTTTTTACCCAAGAGAAATTTTCAACAAACGAGAAATTGAGTTAAAAAAATTTAGGGAACATTTTTTACTCAATACAAATTTTCAAACAACGAGAAATTAAGTGTACGGAGTTACGCGCGATTTGTAACTCTGACATGTCGTAAAAATTTGGGAAATTTTTTGCTTGAGTTTCATTTACTAAAAACGAAAAATCTAGTGTAAAAAATTTGGGGGAACATTTTAACTTCATGTTATCTTTTAAACAACGAGAAGGTTAGTGTCCCGGGTTTTCGTAAAAATTTGAGGAATATTTTCTACGGAATTTCATTAAAAAAACTTATTTTGTAAAAAATTTGGGGAACATTTTTTACTTAAATTGTAGTTTAAAAAACGAGAATGTTTGAGTGTTAAGAGTTGTGCGAGATTGGCAACTCTGAAGTAGTAAAAATTCAGAGAAAAATTTTTAAATTTGAGCTAATTTTTTAAAAAACGAGAATATTGCGCGTGATGGGCAACTCTGTAAATAACAAAAAATTTTGAGAGAAATTTACCTATTAATTTAGAATTACCAAAATCGATACGCATAGTTTCCAACTTTGTGGGAAAAATAACTTATGTGGTATTCTTTAATTGCTGTGGGGAAAAGGGAAGTACCAGGGTATTTTCCCATTCGGCGTAGTATTTTTTAATTATTTATTTATTTATTTATTTCAATGTAAGTAATACAAAAGCCTTATTGGCCAATTTACATATTACCAGATTAATAGTAGCATATGCGAGAGAAAACTTAACTAATAATACATGTACCTTTATATACAACCTCCCTTAACAGTATATGATATTTAATAGCATTCATTTAAGATTAGAATTTGAGGATCCCAAGTTAGCGGAAAGAAAAGAGCCAGAGGAAAAAAGATAGTTTAAAAATTAAAAGTGGTCAGCAAAAAAGATTTTTAAAAGTAATATATTTAAACTGTTGAATGAAGAAATTCTTTGAGCTTAATTTTGTAGGTGGTTAAGGTGCATGTGAAAGTACGAAGATGAATAGGGATCCTATTCCAAACACGAGCTGTTCGTACCAGAAAAGACCTTTCAAACGTAGAACAATCTATTCTAGGGTAGATTATCTGAGGATTCCTAGTAGAGCGACTAAACACAAATTTCTGAGCCAAGTATTGTGGTACGTTGGTTTTCACAAGCTTATAAAAACACAACATCAATCTATTATTTATATATTGATGAAAGGAACAATTTAAAAACTTAACGACATACGAAGATATGTGTTCTCGTCTACGAAGACCATAGACAAAACGTACAATATTATTGACAATGACTTGAACTCGTTTAATGTTAAGAGCGTACCAGAATAAACCTCAAAGCAGTATGTTATACTGGACATAAGAAGAGCATGGCCAATATTATATTTTACACTTAAAGGCAGATACAAATTAGTATTGTAAAGTTTCCTCAAAGTAAAACCTATTTTAGAACTTAACGCATTGATATGGGCATCAAAATGTAGCTTGTTGTCAATGAAAACACCAAGGCATTTGATACAATTAACAAATTGTATCTTCTCATTGTGTAGACTTATATTCAAATGGTCTTTAAGTAGCCTAGAAGGGTTAAATTGAATGAATTTGGTTTTTCTGGCATTTAAACTTAAATAATTTTGTGACATCCAGGAGGAAATATTAAAAAGATTATAGTTGATTAAGGACTCGAGTACATCTTTAAACTGACACTCACCCGTAAACAGAAATTGGATATCATCAGCAAAAATAAAGGGCTTACACGCATTTAAATCAACAGCATTAACGATATCATTCAAATACAACATAAAGAGTAATGGTCCAAGTACAGATCCTTGTGGGACCCCAGAAACAATATTAAGCAGGCTGGATGCAGAACCATTGTACACAACAAATTGTTTACGATCACATATATATGAAAACAATAACCTACACGCAGTATTTGAAAAATTAAACATGGTTTTTAGTTTGTTTATTAACTTCGAGTGATTGATTGTATCAAATGCCTTTGATAGGTCTAGGGACACCAAAATACTTATTTTGTTGGCATTGACGTTATGTCTAATAGAGTCTGTTAGGCCAAGAAGAAGTGTTGCCGTAGAATAGCCATTTCGAAAGCCATATTGGCACCCATCAATTAGAGAATGCCGATTAGTATATTCCATTATTTGATTTTTTTATTATGTTTTCAACAACTTTAGAGAGTACAGGTAATATACTTATCGGCCTAAGATTCTCTATATACGTAGAAGAATTGTTTTTGGGAATCGGCACAACTCTAGCCACTTTCCAAGATGAAGGAAATTTGGAGGACGTAAGAATACTATTGACGAAAAATAACAAATGACTTTGAATGTAGGGGAGAATTATTTTAATGAATTTTAAAGGAATGTTATTATTTCCAATAGCATTCGACTTGACACTCCCAATGGCTTCCACAAGTTCACTTTCAGAAATATTTTTAAAGAAGAAACTTCTTCCCTATCCAAATGCTCCTCAAAATCGAATGGGTTGGCGTTATAATTATTCTGATTATTAACAAAGAAACTATTTAAACAATCAACATCAAATTCTTCACTTGTCTCAATTGAGTTTAACCAATCACTATTTCTTAAGGTATTCCACATTTGTTTTGAATTAAGACCCTCAAATAGTCGAGCTCCAGACTCCCTTTTAAATTTACGTATAACGGACTTAGCACGATTACGATATTTACAAAAGTTTTCCAGGTATGTTCCGATCTATCTTGTAAATATGCTTTAAAAGCAAGATCACGCATAGATTTAACGAAAATAATCTCTTTAGAATTCAACTTATTACCTTGAGTATACTTAAGTTTATATTTAGTTATCGGGACAAAAGAAAAAGCTTCAGTTAAAACTGCATTCAATACACTACACTGCTTATCTACGTCAATGGTGGAGTACATTTCACTGAAATCAATTCCAGTCATAAATAAATTCAAATGCTCATAATTTATTGCTCCATAATTCCGATACTCAACAAACTTATCCTCGCGAACAATTGGAAAGTCAAGAGAAACAAATAAAAAGGCATGGTGAGAAATTGTTGGTGATAACATTTGTCCTGAAAGTTTCACGATGTTCGGATCACTAATCAGAATGAAATCAATTAGAGACGTTGAGTTATTATAAGAATCGTAATGAGTTGGAAGCGAATTGTGAATACACGACAAGTTACAACGTAAAGCCATGGATCGAAGACTGGTTGACTTAGTCATATCAAAGAGATTATGGTAGAAGTCACCAACAATAACAATATTTGCAACTGTTTGCAACTGTTCTAAACTCTAATTTGTGGACTGATAATATACTCGTTACAGAGTTTCAGCCTAAGAATAAGCCTAGAGGGACGACTCAAGCCGCTCGTCAATCCCAAAAAAACTGAATAGGTTATCCCTTTACTGTCAAAATGTAAGGGGATTACGCTCTAAGACGCGAGACATATTTTTAATGTCTCAGAATTTCTCTGAGGATATTATCGCACTGACTGAAACTTGGTTAAACGGAAGCATTACTGACTTAGAATTGTTTGATAACAGTTTTGAAGTTTATAGAAGAGATAGACATGCTGACAATACTTCTGCTGTCGGTGGAGGTGTCTTATTAGCTGTAAGGAACTCCTTCGTTAGTTCCATTATTGTTATTCCCTGCTCTGCTAACATCGAACTTATATGCGTCAAGGTTGTACATTCCAATTCTAATGTATATCTTATTAATGCATACGTTCCTCCTAAGAGCAGTGTAGAAGTTTATGCAAGCCTTGCGGATTGCATAGAATACGTTATAAGCATAATTGACGTTAATGACGACATTTTATTGTTAGGTGATTTTAATCTGCCTGACTTGAAATGGGAATCTTCTGACGATGATACATATTTTTGTGCGTCTAATTCGAAGACTCGCCAAGAGCATATATTTGTTGATAATATATGTTCTGACTTACAAGTGAGTTGTATTTATAATAGTCGTGAAAGACTTCTTGACCTGGTCTTAACTACAGATAGTAACAATGTGATTGTTGAGAGGGCCCCTCATGTTTTGACTGCTGTTGATGAATACCATCCACCATTGAGCATATGGTACAAATCAGACAGGGATAATATAGTAAAGTCTAACTCAATAGATAAAGTTTATGAATTCAATTTTAAAAAAGCTGACTTTTTGAAGTTGAATCATTTACTTCAAAGTAAACTTCATGTAATTTTAGAATATGTTAATAATAACACTCTTGATAATTCAATTAATTTTTTTTATATGGAAATCTTTGCTATGTTTTCTCTGTCCGTGCCATATAGCCTCAAATTTACGAAAAATTGTGCTTACCCCTGGTACACAAAGGAGTTAAAGATTCTTCGCAACAGCAGAAATAGGGCATGGAAAAAATATGTCTGTAGCTTAGACTTGAATGACCTAGAAATCTACAAGCGTTTGTTTCTGGATTTTGAAAATTGCTCAGCTACCTTATATCAAAATTATTTAGACAGTACTAAGCTGAGAATATTGTCTGATCCGAAGAAATTCTGGGGTTTCATAAACACCAAAAAAAAATCTGATGGATTCCCTTCATCATTTAAGACCTCTGACGGATTTACTGACGATCCTGTCGTAATTTGTGGTCTATTTGCCAATCTGTTTAAAGAGTCATTTTGTTCAGACTCTTTTAATCCTGATGAAGAGTACTTTGAATATATGAACTCTACACCCAGGGTTTCGTTGGATTCTATATCCTTTACTTCAGAGGATATTTTAAAGTATATTGGGTTGATCGATGAGGATTTTAATGCTGGACCTGACGGAATTCCTGCCGCAGTGTTAACACGATGTGGTTCCGTTCTAAGTCAACCACTGTCCATGTTATACAATAAATCAATTAGCGAAAGTATTTTTCCACTTTTTTGGAAAAAATCTTTTATAGGTCCTATCTATAAAAAAGGTTGTAAGAACGATATAAACAACTACAGGCCTATCGCGAAACTCTCGTCAATTCCAAAACTTTTTGAGCGCCTCGTGTATGATCGTGTGAAAATTCACTGTGGGAAGGTCATGACAACTCGTCAGCATGGATTTGTTACTGGCAGATGCACTGTGTCTAATCTCCTCGATTTTACAACGTTTTGCTTAAATTCATTTTATTCAGGTAACCAGGTCGACTGTATTTACACTGATTTTAGTAAAGCATTTGATAAACTGCCACATAACTTAATTCTGTTTAAACTAAAGTTAATGGGTTTTCCACAATTTTTTGTAAGCTGGATTCAATCGTATCTGACGGAGCGATCTTATCAAATACGATTTCGAGGCGTATTGTCAGCTGAATTTATTGCTGAATCAGGTGTTCCTCAAGGTAGCCACCTTGGTCCACTTCTGTTTATATTAGCCATTAATGATGTAACCCACATCATCAAACACTCTCATCTACTTATCTATGCAGATGACATGAAAATATACAGAACAATAGATGCTAAAGACAATTCAGATCTGCTCCAGTCTGATTTGAAATCCTTTGAAATTTGGTGTTCTAAAAACAATATGTTTCTAAATCCAGATAAATGCCAAACTATGACCTTTTCGCGAAGAAGGAATAATTTAATTTTTGATTATACGATAAAAGATACGGCTTTAAATCGTGTAGATTCTGTCAAAGATCTTGGTATATGCATGGATTCTAAGCTATCGTTTAACGTTCATATTGATTACATTTGTAAAAAAGCATCTTCTATGCTCGGGTTTATGAAACGCTGGGCCAAAGAATTTAATAGTATGATCACAACTACAACGCTGTATTATGCAATTGTGCGACCTCACTTAGAGTATGCAAGTCAAGTTTGGTCCCCAAGTTACAATGTACATGTTGAACGTATAGAGAGAATCCAAAAACGTTTTGTTCGGTTTGCTCTAAGGGGCTTAAGTGCAACTGATACTTTAAACCTTCCTCCTTATGAGGATCGTTTAAAACTTTTAAAAATGCAATCTTTGAATGAGAGAAGGAAGTCTGCAGATATCGTCTATTTACACCAACTCATAACTGGTGTATTCGATTCACCAGAACTTCTAACTCTTATAAATTTTAACACTAACCGTAGAAGCAGTAGAAATGCTAACAATTTAATTTACTTACCTTTTAGTAGAACAAATTATATGGCTACTGCTCCTTTACATCGCATGAGTACCTTTGTTAACAACTGTAGCTTTTTTGATGTTAACTTATCGAAAGGTCAACTCAAAAGTAAATTGAAAACTAATGTATGATTAGATCTATGTAAACGCATGGTTAGTTGTTATGTCTTGTGTTGTCCCTGAGCCCAACCCATATTATGGTGGGTAAATTTTTCTCACTTTGGATTGTTTTGGACCGCTCTTATCGATATCATTGGGGCTATTTACGGTTTGAGCGTACTTTTAACAAATCGTATTTATAGCATTTGTTATTGTTCGAACTGTGAGCACCTCGCCATGTGACTGTCGTATAAAAAGACTGTGCAACTCTATGATGTATGTGATTATGCGGCTGTAGACAGAGCATAAAAATACGAGGTACAAAAAACACGTCCAAGGGCTGCTTTTATTTACGCGTGCCTGCGTATTTGCATTTGTATGCAAAACAACAGCAAAGCAAAATGCGCTTTCGTAAATTGGCGTACAAATAGCAGATCGAACAAATGGCAGACCAGCGTATTCGAACTGTGAGTGGCCTTATTGAGATGTTTTGATGTTATTTGGGCTGGTTCTTAAGATGATCCAATGCGGAGAAAGTGCGAAAAAGCTGTAGTAGCTGAACTCTATTGTTATTGCATGTAAAAAAATATTAGAGTATCGCACGAACAAATCACCTAACAAATTTTCAAAGGACACAATATCACCACGAGGTAAATATACAACACCAATTAATAGTTTTTGGAAATTGTGACAAATTTCTACAAAAAGAGCCTCACAGACACCATACTCAGTACGTCAATGATAGTGTGATTTTTTAATTTATGCAGGCATTTCGAGTCAATTTTGAATTACTGTGTGAGTTTTTTGTGGTAAAATTTGTTGACATATATGACGATACGCGATACACAACGAAAACGCATTTAAAAAAATGTTGAGAACACAAACTTTTTCCTGAAATATATGAAACGACCCAAACGGTAATAGGTGCAGAATTAAGTGGTTTCTATTAAAGATTGGCAATGAAGAAAATGCCATATCGCTTTTTTACGATATTTTGGGCTTAGTCGTTATTCCTTGTCGACACAGATATATGTATATATTATATTATATCCAAAGATATATATGTGTGCGGAAACGCACATAACGAAAACGCATTTAAAAAAAAATATGTTGAGAACACCAAATGTAAATTTTTTTATGAAAATATATATATATATATTATATTATATGCAACGATATATATGTGTGCGGGTGTTTGATTGTTCCTTTGTTCCAGCAAGGCGTCGTGCACAAATATGTCAAGATGATTTCTTAAAGAAACTTACTGCATGATTTACATTTTTCGATAATTCTTTAAGAAATCTGTCTTTTTTTTCGTTCATTAAAACCAGCAAGTTTCAAACAGTGTACGAATTTGAAACTTTTATATGAGATTTTCGTCAATCAAATGCATAACCGAATCAGCATGTTTCGTTAAAGAATGAGAAAAGTCGTGCATGATTCGTTGAAGATTTTTTTACTGCTGGGTTGTTTGTTTATGTATGATTGTTTGTGAGTGTTTGAGTGTGTATAGATTGTGAATAGATTGTACAAAAGAGCTACCTCATACCCTTGGGACTACCAACAAGGGTCATTCTGTTTTTTACCCACTGTAGTTGGGCCTGCTTATGGCTGCGGTGGCTGCTGTTGCTGTTTTCAAGCTTTTCAAAGTGGTGCTCCTTAACACTTATTTTGTGTTTTTTATTCTTTAATTTGCTCCCACTTTTACAAATTAATTACCAAATTTTCTATCACTTTATTTTTATTTTCTTTTTGTATATCACTTAAAACCATGTATTTTATTTATTGAAAACCCAATTTATTTATAGCTATGTATATTTTTTACTGCTGCACAGTTTTACTTATTTTTCTTAATGTTTTTATTTGCACTTTCAACCTTTTTTTGAGTTTTGATTTTTTTTTTAATTTTTTACTTTTTATTTTTTGAATTTAAGAAAAGTTTTTATTACGTTCTTTAATTATCACACACCTTATCATGAAAATGTCTTTTTCAATATCGCGCAATTAACTTAGCCGACTGACTCGACGCAAAAAGAAACGAAAGAAAAACAAAAAATGTCTACTCTGCAGGCACAAGTGGAACCCATTTGTTTGATGTGGAACATAACGCACTTCTTAACAACAACTTGTGGGTGAAAAAGAAAGCATACGCTACACCGCAGTCATAGTGTTGTTGTTGTTGTTGCTGTTGTTGTTACTTTTGATTAATAATATTTCAATGCTTTTGTTGTTGCGAATGCATTTTTAACTTATTTTTAGTATATCACCGAATTTGGGTATATTTCACTCTTTTTCACTATTTTAGCATTTACAAATGCTTCTTTAGCAAATTAAAAGCACGCAGCATGTTTATTATGTTTTAGAGTTATTATGTTATTTATTTTCAAGTTATAATAATCTGTTGGCTTTTTTCTTTTTTTTCACTGCACACCGATTGCCCTTTGATGCACTTTTCCTTTTTTGGTTTCTTTTATCTTATATTTATATTTTTTATACACGACACGACAAACGCACAATTCTTCACTTTTGGATTTGAGTTTATACTTCTTATTAAAATAATTTAATTTCGGACAGCTCAAGACAAAGACACGACGCACGCACAGTCAATCAACTTTTTTACATTTTTCTTTGTTGAATGGGGATCACAAAAGGAGAGTCAGAAACGAACAGGAACATGGTTGCTTCTCTCTCACTTTTTTTCGTGGATGTGTTCTTTTTCTAATGTTTTTTAATACATGCAATAACAATAGAGTTCAGCTACTACAGCTTTTTCACACTTTCTCCGCAATAGATTATTTTAAGAACCAATCCAAATATCATTGAAATATCTCAAAGATATCGATAGAAGTGGTCAAAAAAAAAACCAAAAGGGAGAAAAATTTACCCACCATAATATGGGTTGGGCTCAGGGACAACACAAGACATAACAACTAACCATGCGTTTACATAGATCTAATCATACATTAGTTTTCAATCTACTTTTGAGTTGACCTTTCGACAAGTTAACATCAAACACGTTACAGTTGTTAACAAAGGTACTCATGCGATTTAATGGAGCAGTTAACATATAATTTGTTCTACTAAATGGTAAATAAATCAAGTTGTTAGAGTTTCTGCTGCTTCTACGGTTAGTGTTAAAATTTATAAAAGAAAGAACCTCTGGAGAGTCAAATACACCAGTTATGAGTTGGTGTAAGTAGACGATATCAGCAGATTTTCTTCTCTCACTTAAAGATTGCATCTTTAATAATTCTAAACGATCCTCATATGGAGGAAGGTTAAATGTGTCAGTTCCACTCAAGCCTCTTAGAGCAAACCGAACAAAACGTTTTTGAATTCTTTCTATACGATCAACATGCACATTGTAATGTGGGGACCATACTTGACTTGCGTACTCCAAGTGAAGACGCACGATTGAATAATACAGAGTTGTAGTTGTTATTAAGCTATCAAACTCTTTCGCCCACCGTTTTATAAAACCAAGCATAGAAGACGCTTTTTTACAAATTCTATCAATATGCATGTTAAACGACAATTTGGAATCCATGCATATACCAAGGTCTTTGACGGTAGTTACACGACTTAAAGCAGTATCTTTAATTTTGTAATCAAAAATAAAATTGTTCCTTTTACGCGAAAAGGTCATAGTTTGGCATTTATCTGGATTTAAAAACATGTTATTTTTAGAACACCAAACCTCAAAGGAGTTCAAGTCTGACTGGAGCAGGTCTGAATTGTCATTAGAATCAATTGTTCTGTATATTTTCATATCATCTGCATAAATAAGCAAATGAGAGTGTTTAATGACGTGGGTAACATCATTAATTGCCAAAATAAACAGAAGTGGGCCCAGGTGGCTTCCTTGAGGAACACCCGATTCTGCAACAAATTCAGAAGACAACACGCCTCGGAACCGTATTTGATAAGATCGCTCCATCAAATACGATTTGATCCAGTTTACAAAATATTGTGGAAATCCCATTAATTTAAGTTTAAATAAAATTAGATTATGTGGTAATTTATCAAAAGCTTTGCTAAAATCAGTGTAAATACAATCGACCTGGCTACCAGAATCAATAGATTTTAAGCAGAATGTAGTGAAATCAAGGAGATTAGACACAGTGGATCTGCCAGTAACAAAACCATGCTGACGAGTTGTCATGACTTGCCCACAGTGAATTTTCACTCGATCGTACACTATTCGCTCAAAAAGTTTAGGAATCGAAGACAATTTAGCGATAGGCCTATAATTAGTGACGTCGTTCCTGCAACCTTTTTTGTAAGTAGGACTGATATAAGATTTTTTCCAAAAAAGAGGAAAATTACTTTCATTAATTGATTTATTAAAAAGTAACGAGAGAGGCTGACACAAAACGGAGCCGCATTGTTTTAACACTGCGGCAGGAATTCCATCTGGTCCAGCGCTAAAATCCTCACCGATTGATTCAATATACTTAAAAATATCCTCTGAGGTAAAAGATATATGCCCCAAAGAAACTCTGGATGCGTTGTTCATATAATCAAAAAACGCTAAATCAGGATTAAAAGAATCTGAACAGAATGATTCTTTAAAAAGATTGGCAAATAAGCCACAAATAATGGTGGAATCGTCAGTAAATCCATCCTGAAATTTGAAAGAAGAAGGAAATCCATCAGTCTTCTTCTTAACATTAATAAATCCCCAAAATTTTCTTGGATCAGACAAAATACTCAGCTTCATATTATCCAAATACTCATTATATAATGCAGTTGAGCAATTCTCAAATTCCAGAAACAAACGTTTGTATGTTTCTAGGTCATTTGAGTCAAAACTACAAACATATTTCTTCCATGCCCTATTCCTATTGTTGCGAAGAGTCTTTAAATCCTTTGTGTACCAAGGGTACGCAGAATTTTTCGCAAATTTGAGACTATATGGTACAGACTGAGAAAACACGGCAAAGAGCTCCGTATAGAAATAATTTATTGAACTGTTAAGATTATTATTATTTATGTATTCTGTAATTATATTTAATTTACTATAAAGTAAATGATTCAACCCCAAAAAGTCAGCTTTTTTGAAATTGAATTCATAAACTGTGTCAACAGAGCTTGAATTTACCATATTCTCCCTATCGGATTTATACCAAATACTCAAAGGTGGATGGTAATTATCATTAGTAGTCAAAGCATGAAGTGCCTTCTGAACAATGACATTGTTAATGTCTGTAGTTAAGACTAGGTCAAGCAGCCTTTCCAGACTATTATAAATACAACTAACTTGTTGTAAGTCAGAACATATATTGTCAACAAATATATGTTCTTGGCGTGTCTTCGAACTAGATGCACAAAAGTGTGTTTCATCGTCAGAAGAATGCCATTTTAAGTCAGGCAAATTAAAATCGCCCAACAATAAAATGTCGTCATTAACGTCAAGTAAATTTAATATAAATTCTATGCAATCCGCAAGGCTTGCATAGACCTCTACACTGCTCTTTGGAGGAACGTATGCATTAATAACATATACATTAGAATTGCAATGTACAACCTTAACGCATATAAGTTCGATATTAGCAGAGCAGGGAATATCAATAAAGGAACTAACACAGGAGTTCCTTACAGCTAATAGGACACCACCACCAACTGCAGAATTATTGTCAGCGTGTCTGTCCTTCCTATATACTTGAAAACTATTGTCAAACAGTTCTAAGTCAGTAATTCCTCCGTGCAACAAAGTTTCAGTTAACGCGATAATGTCTTCAGAAAAATTCTGAGTTGACAAAAACATGTCGCGCGTCTTTGAACGCAATCCCCTTACATTTTGATAGTAAAGGGAAAGCCTATTTAGTTTTTTTGGGTCTGACTGGTGATATTATTCGTCCTTCTAGACCCGTGTTTAGGCTTAAACTCAGAAACAAAGATATTATCAGCCCACAGATTAGAGCTCAGAACAGTTTCAAACTCTTCAGCAGCTACTGTGAGAATTAATGATGCGTGGGACGGTTTATTGCCAATTTTCTTGCATGAGCAGAAAGCAGCCTGACTTACTAATTGGTTGTGTTTAACAAACGTCAATACATTTTCACTTGTTGTGTCGGGCTGAAGACGTGAATAGAAAATATTTTTTTTCTCGACAAAGCTCTTAAATTTAATGAATTATTGCGCTCATTAGTTATGTCATTTCTAGCCGGGGGAGAAACAGATGGAGAAGATGGAGTAATAACTATATTATCTATTCTCACTGGCGTAAACACTGGTTTAGCCGAGATCTGCTTCGTTTCTAAAGTGGCTGGAAGCGTCATACGCCGCTTATTATTTTTATTTTTTGAATTATTTCTCTTTTTTTCGAAATATTTAGGTCTTTATTAGATGAAATGATTTGAGTCTCAGAAGAACAGGCTGGAAGAGTCTGAGACAATGCGGTCGAAATATTTACCGATGAAGACTTTTCATCATAAATGCTAGTGCTAGGTGAGGTGCTTACTTCATTAAAAAATGTAACAATTTCTTTAAAATTGTTATTTAAAGCATTAAGACTATCACCGAAAAGCTTAATTTTTGAGAAAAACTCATCTGGTGAAAGAACCCTGCTCGAAGTACAATACCAGCGAAGACCTGATCGTGGTGAGATTAAATCATCAAGACACGACTTAGAGATCCCAGCACATGAAGTATGGAACAAACGCCCACATGGGCCAGAACAACTGAACATACGGTTCAGAATGTTTTGACTTTTGCAAAGCTCGTCTAAAGAACAAGCAGCAAAACTTTTCTACGGAAAAATATTCCATAGCGAAAAAATAAAGTTAAAAATTATATGTGTGCAAAAATAATGTCCACTAAGTGCAAATGGGTTAATATAAAATGTTACAGTTTAAAAGCAACTGCAACAATTCGCTGTGCTTAGTTTGTGCAAATAAACAAATAAAGCACAAAGAGGAACGCAAAAAAAAAGAGAAAGAAAAAAGTATATACTTAAGCAGCAGCTCAACTATCAAACTACGATGAGAAATAAAACGATATATGTACCACAATAAACATTAAAAAAATTAATATACTACACCATTAAAAAAAGGAACTTCACTTTATTAACACTAAAAATAATTTTCAAACACAAAACAGCACACACGGAGATTAATAAAACCGATATAAACAAAATACAATAACAAAAACAATAACACAATATAAATGACCGTCACCGGCTATATGACGAGATCAACTGATTGCTTGACTTCTTTCATTTTGTGCAGAAAAAAAATGTTGCCTCTGAGCAAATGGAGCCTGATATTTTATTTTAAAACTAGCTGAACCCGGTGTGCTTCGCTACTCCCCTCGTTATAAAATAAAATTAAAAGTATTTATATATTTTTCACGCCATCGAATTTTCGAAATAAGTCCACCCCAGCGCCACCTACCGTGTCCATTTATACACAAATTATTTTCTTATGATCAAACAAACATACATTCTGAATTTCAGTTAAATTGGTCCATAAATTCAAATTTTCGATATAAGTCCACCCCAGCGCCACCTATCGGGTCCAAATATAGCCTATGTAACCCACCGTACCAAGATGAACATTACCTGAAAATTTTATCAAAATCGGCCCAGCCGTTTTGGAGTCCATACGTTACATACATACACACATCCTATTTTATATATATAGATTACTAGCTGAACCCGGTGTGCTTCGCTACTCCCCTCGTTATAAAATAAAATTAAAAGTATTTATATATTTTTCACGCCATCGAATTTTCGAAATAAGTCCACCCCAGCGCCACCTACCGTGTCCATTTATACACAAATTATTTTCTTATGATCAAACAAACATACATTCTGAATTTCAGTTAAATTGGTCCATAAATTCAAATTTTCGATATAAGTCCACCCAGCGCCACCTATCGGGTCCAAATATAGCTTATGTTACCCACGGTACCAAGATGAACATTACCTGAAAATTTCATCAAAATCGGCCCAGCCGTTTTGGAGTCCATACGTTACATACATACACACATCCTTTTTTATATATATAGATTTAGGGTTACTTATTTTTTTCTCTGTTTTATGGAGACAATAGTGGCTTTATACACTCCAGTGCGATTCTGAGTAGGCTTCGAAGGACCATGAAGAAATCGGTGCTATTTTTATCGCTAAATTGCTTCTGTCAAAGAGGCGGGAGCAATTTAGCGCGTAGAGATAGCACGCGTGATGGCAGGTTTTCGGTAGCCTACCATCGTGAGGTTGCTGCAGTTGGAACCTAGAAGAGACTCATGATCCTCGTTAATCACCAAAGGTTGCAGGGATCTCTGTTAAATGAAGAGTATCATTTAACCGAAATAACTCCACCAGATTTGATTATTAAAAAGGGTTATTAATAATTCAAAGCAGGAGATTTATTTTTTATGACAGCTTTACTACCTTACCCTTTGGTGGTTGGTTCTAGATAGAGGGGATATAAAAAAGAGGAAGTTAAGCTCAAGCTTCAGACACAGCTTGAAGCTAGGTTTAGTGAACATTACAAGAAATATAATGATAAGTTAACATAATAGGCTATGTTCAAGATATGTTCAGGCTCGGTTTAATTAACATTGCAAGTTTTTAGCAAACAATTCAAAAGAAATCAAGACTTAAAATAATTGAGAATGAACAAATCAATGCTGCGGCGCAAACCAGAGGAAAATATTATTCGTGACTCGGATACGCCGCGTGGCGTAGACAGTTTTGCTTTAAGAATTGCTTCGATTCGTTTTTAATGTTTGTCTTCGTCTTAAGTGTCGTTCTACCAGTGTAGTAAGTTTAATTCTCGCTGTTCCTTGCTCTTCTTTTTCCGTGATAGTCCGTATGCAATCTTCTCCTTCCGCGATAATGTTAAATAGAGGGAACTGCTTTTTGTTAGCTGTAGCGCAAGCTTTGGTCCTTGCGCAAGTAGCTACTTTTTTGCTCCGAATGATTTTGCTGTTTAATTTACGAACCACTAATTTTTGTTGTTACTTATGTTAAGGCGTTTAATTTGTTCAGCTCTAAGTTTATCAAGTTTTTGCTCTTGTCTGCTTGTTGTTGTCTCTTTTTCTCGCATTGCAAGCGTTTCACTGTTTCTTTTTATCAGTTCGGCCTCTGTTTTTTGTATTTTTTTGTCTGATCTTTTCTAGTTCTTTTTGATGTTGTATGGTATCTCTTAAAACTTTGTTTTTGTGTGAAATTAATTCGTTTAAAATTTTTCTTTAAAACTTGATAGTGTGATTTTCTATTACTTTTATTAATTTTGATGGTAGTTTTTCATTATAATTATTATGTGTTAAAAATAATTTATGTACGTTTTTAGTTGTATTTTTAAGGAAAGTTGGCATTTTTTTGTGCTTTTTGCACTTCACAAAATTACACAAAAATAATATACAGCTTCGCCCAATTTGCTCATTCGTAAACTCACAATAGTTCGCACTTTGCAAGTACATAGTAAACATATTGAATAACCTCTCAAACGACCCAAAATACAACATAAAAGATGCTGCAGAATTCAAAACATAACAACACAAACATATGTGATGATGAAGATATAGTGTCCTTTGATGTTGTTTCCCTCTTTCCGAGCATACCGGTGGAATTCGTTATAAAAACAATAGAATTATAGTGGAACAAAATAGAAAACTTACAAAAATTAAAAAAAAAACTTTTCATGGAAGAAAATAATTATTTTATTTTTAATAACCAAAATGTACATCCAACTTAAGGGGATGCCTATGGGGTCACCTAATGAAAGAGATTCTGGATAATTTAATGGGGAATTCCGTTCATAAATCAAGATTGGTGACCAAGTATGTGGGTGATATTTTTGCGATAGTGAAAACGGACGCAATAGAATATACATTAGACTCTTAAAACAAATGTAATAGCTATATCAAATTTACAAAAGAGGAAGAACGGGAGGGTAGACTGCCATACCTCGATGAAATTGTCAGAAAAAACAACAATACAATGAAAACAAACTGGTACCAAAAACCCACTGCATCAGGAAGGCTAATCAAATTTTTTTTTCTAAACACCCTAAAAAAAAAATATCATTAATACAGCAAAGAATTTCATCACTAGAGTTTTAAACATCAGTGACAGAATTTTCCATAAAACAAATAAAACAGTAACAAATACTCATCTTGAATGATTTTCCACAACACACCATTTCACCCTTACTAAAAAACTACATAAACAATAATTCCAAAAACAATAATGCAGCTCAAGAACCAAAAACATTTAGGGCCGCTTTCTCAATGTCCGGTTAGTCAAGCTCTTAACCAGGAGTTAGTTAACCATATGATAGTTAAAAAATAATTTATATTTTACCAAGTGCTGGTTAAGCAACCTCGGTTTTTTTGTAATTTTGTAATCTTGTCAGCAGTTTCTTCGATTAGCAGCTAACCGAAACCACAACTTGTCGTTAACTTAATCAGCACTTAACTGACAGTTCAGCCTTAATCGAACATTGAGAAAGAGCTTTTTTGCTAACTGCTGGTTAAAGTTCTGATTAGTGCTTAGGCGGACATTGAGAAAGTGGCCCCTAAAGGAGTAACCTAGAAAAACTTTCAGTAACCTAGGGCTTTTCAGAAAAACTTAAAAAGTCTGATATATATAATAAAAACAACTATCAACATGCTCCAAAAACATACAATGCGTTGAGAAACATAAACAGCAAAATTAAAAGTAAAGTAGATGATATGGACAAATGTGATCTAATTTATAAAATTAAATGCAACGGCGACGGGTCCAACGTATGCGAACAAGTATACTTTGGTATTACAAAATCAAAATCACATAAATCTGACCTCAAATCAAAGTATGAACACTAAACAGCACTTGCTTGCTACCCACTGTATCAAAAATAACCATTCTCCGAACTTTGAACAGACAAAAACTTTGCAACAAGATATGAAACAGACAAAAACTTTTCAACAAGATACGAATTACATGAGAAAGTACACGATTGAGATGCTGCACATAATAAACACTCCAACAAATCAACGATTGAATTACAAAACAGACACCGATAACTGTATAACTCACATTTATAAAGAAGCTACTAAACTCAGCTTCAATATTTATTTAATTTAATTTTTACATGTTGTCAGTTTTTATGGTAGCGTTTATATTGTGTTCGTTAAAGTCAGTTATTAATTATATTTTTTTGTCCTAGTTTCCTGAAGATGGCTTACAAAATAAGCCGAAATTTTGAAAATAAAAACTAAAAAAAAGCTAAAAGCTATACTTTTGTGTTTTTTCACTACGGCTTACAAACGAAAATGGCTTGCAAAGTAAGCCGAAATATTGAAAATAAAAACTAAAAAAAGCTAAAAGCTATACTTTTGTGTTTTTTCACTACGGCCAAAGCCCAGCAACTTTATATTATTAAGGTGGAAGTCAAAACTAAATTAAACAAACTTTGGGCTTGTTCGAGTCTCAATAACTGCAGCAATATTGCGCAACATATCAAAGTAACACGTTCGATAGAAAAATCTTGCAACATGAATATTTATACTGCGCGAAAGTAATGGAAGTAGAAAGTACGCTTAATTGGTATTTATTGCAATTTTTTTTACATTGAATGGTATATATTTATAATTTCCATACCATTTATTTAAATTTTCAGCGAAAAATTTAAAAAAGAATTGCAGCTTTCGTCACTTTTCTCTTCGTTAAAATTTCGGTAAAAAACAATTTTTTTCCGCAAAAATCTTTGTTTTCTTGATTTTCCATATGTTAATAACAAGCTATCGATCGCTAAATTTATTAAAAAAAGTTATTATGAAAGTCTCACGTTCGATCACAAAAGCAGCGCAAAATATTTACAATATTTAGGTAAAGTATCAGCTGAGTATCTGCAACAGAGCTGCCTGCCAATGAGTAATAGTGTTGCAGTATTGCTGCAATTATTTAGTGTGTCGAACAAGCCCTTTTTGTTGAGAAAATCATTTATGTTAAAAACGAAATAAGCGCCACAGGCGCAAATTCACGCGATTTTTTATAACAATTTTTCATGTTTTGATACATTTAGCTGAAGTCCAAATTAAATAAAACAAACTTTTATTTAATAGTTGGTACATAAAAATAGTTATATCTTAAATTCTTATGGAATTTTAAAACTAATAGCTTATTAAATAGGTAATAGCATAAGCCTTTCTTTTACTACCCATTTTGTTTAGTTTTGTTTATAATATAGCAAGTTTTAGGAGCCCACTTTTTCATCTTTGGACCCCTATAACTTCTAAACTAGTGTAATATTTACGATGGTGAATTAAAATAAAACGTTCGTTTAGTTAGCTGGTTAATTACCGACTGAATTTTTATTGATTGAATTCTTTCTTATAATCAAAACTTAAAGTTAAGCAATATAAGTAGTGACACAAATGATTCACACCATAGCTATTAGCTATAGCTATTTGACACTTAAGCAACCATGTAAGGGTTACTTAAGTGCATTGATTCATTTTAAAGAAATACTTACTCAGCATGACACTTTGGCAATAACCAAGTGTTAAGTGATAAGATTAGTAAACGTGAATCATTTTCGCATTGTATTTTCACTACATCTTCCCATTAAAAGAGAAAGGTCTTATGGAAATCGTTGATCATGCGATGTCAAGAAGAGCTTTCTAATATTTTATTAAAATTAAAAGTAATCATTATTCATTTTAAATTACTATTGGTTTCTTATTTTAGTTAATTTTACAGTTAATTGAATTAAAAATATATATAATAATATTTAACCTAATTTATTTCTTACTTACTTACTTAGTTGGCGCTACAACCGTATGTCGGTCTTGGCCTCATCTAAGAATTTGCGCCAGCCATTTCTGTCTTTCGCTTGCTGGTGCCAGTTGGAAATGCCAAGCTTCGTCAGGTTGTCCTCTACTTGGTTTTTCCAACGAAGATGCGGTCGTCCTCTTCCGCGCGTTGACCGCCGCTGGGTACCGAATCGAATGTTTTCTTCACTGGAGCATCGTCTTTCATGCGCTGAACATGACCAAGCCAGCGAAGACGCTCGATTTTAATGCGCTTTACTATGTCGATGTCAGCGTACAGCTCATACAGTTCATCATTAAACCGTATTCGGTACTCGCCATTGACGCAGATTGGTCCGTAGATCTTCGAAGAATCTTTCTCTCGAATGCTCCTAAAGTCTTTTCATCTAAACTGCTCAGCGTCCAGGTTTGTGATGCGTAAAGCAGGACGGGCATGATGAGCGATTTAAAGAGCGTGATTTTCGTTCGTCGAGAGAGGGCTCTGCTTCTCAATTGCCTACTGAGCCCAAAGTAACACCTGTTGGCAAGAGTTATTCTTCGTTTGATCTCGATGCTGATGTCGTTGGTTGAATTAATGCTGGATCCCAGATAAACGAAGTTCTTCACAACCTCTAAGGAGGTATTGTCAACGGTAACGTGGGTTCCAAGACGCTGGGACTGTTTGTTTGTTGACACTAAGTATTTCGTCTTATCTGCATTCACTGCCAGACCCATTCGACTTGACTCTTTTTCTAATCTGGAAAATGCTGCACTGACTTCGCGCGTATTATGGCGAATGATATCGATGTCATCAGCATACGCAAGCAGCATAACACTCTTGTAGAATATTGTGCCACTACGTCTCAGATCAGCAGCTCGGATGATCTTTTCCATCATTAGGTTGAAAAAGTCGCACGATAAGGAATCACCTTGTCTGAAACCTCGTTTGGTAATAAATGGTGGGGAGAGGTCCTTCCCGATTTTAACTGCACTGCTGGTGTTGCTCAGTGTCATCCTGCAAAGTCGTATTAGTTTTGCAGGAATACCAAATTCAGACATGGTGGAGTACAGGTGCTTCCTTATTGGGCTGTCGAAGGCGGCTTTGTAGTCGACAAAAAGATGTTGGGTGTCGACTTGTTTTTCTTGAGTCTTCTCCAAGATTTGTCGTAGCGTGAAAATCTGGTCGATGGTGGACTTTCCAGGTCTGAAGCCACACTGATAAGGTCCGATCAGTTCGTTTACAATGGGCTTCAATCTTTCACATAAAACGCTCGACAGTACCTTATATGCGATATTAAGAAGGCTTATCCCACGGTAATTGGCACAGATAGTGGGATCGCCTTTCTTGTGGATTGGGCAGAGCACACTGATATTACAATCGTTCGGAATGCATTCTTCCGACCATATACTGCATAGAAGCTCGTGAATGCATTTAAGTAGAGCTTCGCCTCCGTTCTTAAACAGCTCAGCAGGTAAGCCATTAGCTCCCGCGGCTTTGTTATTTTTAAGCCGAGCTATAGCTGTCAGAACTTCATCATAGTCGGGCAGCGGAACTTCGACGCTGTCATCCAAAATTGGAGTTTCCGGAATATCATCTCTATTGGCGGGATTGTTGTCAGCGTCGCCACTTAGAAGATTAGAGAAGTGTTCCCTCCATAACGTCAGTGTACTCTGGACAGGAAGGGGCCCCGGTTTTAAAACCATCGGCAAGGCGTCTTATTTTTTCGAAAAATTTTCGGGCCTCATTCCTGTCACTATGCATCTCAATCTTCTCCTGCTCGCGCTTTTCTGCCTCTCTTTTTTCCGCCTGAAAATATGTCTCTCTTCCATCCTCTTTTCTTTGTATCGCTCCTTAGCAGCGCGCGTTACAACCGACTGCAGGGTGACTTTGTCGGCGGCGTCTTTCTCTGCAGTGGCGTCGCGACACTCCTGGTCGTACCACTGGTTTCGGCGAGGGCGTTGGTAGCCAATCAGCTCTTCAGCAGCCGCACGCATGGAGTTGGAAATGTGTCTCCACTGCGCGCATATATCATCGATTGGAGGAGTGCTTTGAAGCAGGAGTGAGAGTCGAGTGGCGAAAGCATCGGCTGTGTGTTTCGATTGCAGCTTGTCGACGTCTAGCTTTCTCTGTGTAGGGTTGCGTGTATTCTTAGCTGCGCATAGACGTGTTCGGATCTTGGCTGCAACAAGATAGTGATCCGAGTCAATGTTTGCACCACGGATCGTGCGTACATCCAATTCACTGGAAGAGTGCCTTCCGTCGATCAAAACGTGATAATTTTGATTCTTGGTTTTTTGATCAGGGGACATCCAGGTGGCTTTATGAATATTGAGATGCTTGAATCTAGTGCTACTTACGACCATGTTTCGTGCTGCGGCGAAGTCAATCAGCCTCATTCCGTTATCTGAGGTGTTGTCGTGGAGGCTGAACTTTCCGACTGTTGGACCAAAAATATTTTCCTTGCCCACCTTAGCGTTGAAGTCACCAAGCACGATTTTTACGTCGTGGAGGGGGCAGCGCTCGTAAGCATTTTCAAGGCGCTCGTAGAAAATTTCCTTGATCTCATCGTCCTTGTCTTCTGTCGGAGCGTGCGCACATATTAGGCTTATATTGAAAAATCTAACCTTGATGCGGATTATGGCAAGTCGTTCGTTCACAGGTGTGAATCGCAGGACGTGGGGCCGTAGTCTCTTGCCAACTACAAATCCGCATCCAAACTCGTGCTTCTCCGCATGGTTGCTGTAGTAGATATCACAGGGTGCATGCCGAATGCAACCCTGTCCCTTAAATCGCATTTCTGGGATAGCAGTGATATCAGCTTTGTATCTTTCCAAGACATCAGTCAGTTGGATAGAGGCACCTTCCCAATTAAGGGTTCGGACATTCCAGGTGCATATCCGTAAATCATTATCAGTTTTTCGTTTGCGGAAGTCGTCATCAGATTTGGGGATCAGTTTTCTTCTTTTCTTAGTTGTTTTCATTGAAATGGGTTTTTACGGGTGGGCTTCAAACCCGACGCACAACCTTTTTTAAGCCTAGGGAGGCCCGCCGCTCAGATTAGCCGCCAAACTAACGGTTGTCAGTTTTGACGTTGCCCAGGAAACACCACGTGGAGGTTTGAGTCGACTTGAGGCGATTTCACAAAGATTATGCTGGCCTCGCCAGGTTGAGACAGTCAGACTTGTTACATTGTTACATCGCCCCTAGTTTCCCATTTCTTAGAAAATATAAAAGTTTATATCAACATTAATTAGTAGGTTTAATTAATTTAATATTTTGTGTAATTATGTTGACTTTATATGATTTAAATACAAATTCTAAATGTTTGATAGTTTAAATCATACTTGATTTTAAATACAAATTCTAGTTGTTTGATAGTTTAAAATCGTTTATTGAGCGAGCTTAAGGTCAAAGTTAGAACAATTAATTGTTCTAACGAATTTTTCCAAAGAAACAACAACAACAACAAAGTTTTTTCAATATGAAAAGGAAAAAATCACTAGCTTGATTTTATTGTACAATTTCTGCGCTACTAAACGCGTCATCAGAAATCTTTGTGATTACCCGTGCAAGCGCGCGCTAACGCACTGCACCATCGGGGTGATGAGATTTTGAAGCGTCAATTTCTCATTTTTTCCTCAATTTCATAATGTCACATTTGTTGTTGTATTTCTGTTTTACTTTAGTTTCTATGTATTATGAAATTGAGGAAAAAATGAGAAATTGACGCTTCAAAATCTCATCACCCCGATGGTGCAGTGCGTTAGCGCGCGCTTGCACGGGTAATCACAAAGATTTCTGATGACGCGTATAGCAGCGCAGAAATTGTACAATAAAATCAAATGCTAGTGATTTTTTTCCTTTCATATTGAAAACTTTGTTGTTGTTGTTGTTGTTGTTGTTGTTGTTGTTTCTTTGGAAAAATTCGTTAGAACAATTAATTGTTCTAACTTTGACCTTAAGCTCGCTCAATAAACGATTTTAAAACTATCAAACAACTAGAATTTGTATTTAAAATCAAGTATGATTTAAACTATCAAACATTTAGAATTTGTATTTAAATCATATAAAGTCAACATAATAAATATATAGAGGTCATTTAGAAAAAACTTTAATCAAATGGTAGAGCTCGACCAAACGGAAACAGCTGAAAACAAAATCAGCAAAAATTCTAAAAACAACTTCAGTAAACATGCTTTGTTAGTGCAGACTTCCAGCAGGCTGTTGGACTACATATAATAACATAAGCATAGAAACTAAAGTAAAACAGAAATACAACAACAAATGTGACATTATGAAATTGAGGAAAAAATGAGAAATTAACGCTTCAAAATCTCATCACCCCGATGGTGCAGTGCGTTAGCGCGCGCTTGCACGGGTAATCACAAAGATTTCTGATGACGCGTTTAGCAGCGCAGAAATTGTACAATAAAATCAAATGCTAGTGATTTTTTCCTTTCATATTGAAAACTTTGTTGTTGTTGTTGTTGTTGTTGTTGTTGTTGTTGTTGTTGTTGTTGTTTCTTTGGAAAAATTCGTTAGAACAATTAATTGTTCTAACTTTGACCTTAAGCTCGCTCAATAAACGATTTTAAACTATCAAACAACTAGAATTTGTATTTAAAATCAAGTATGATTTAAACTATCAAACATTTAGAATTTGTATTTAAATCATATAAATTCAACATAATAAATATAGAGGTCATTTAGAAAAAACTTTAATTTTGTGTAATGATATAATTTATATAAGATATTGAAAATATGATCTAAACATTTACTTTTTGAGTATATGAGCTATAAAGATGTATTATTAAAAATTTTTACATTTATTTATTTATTTATTTCCGTCTATGGATAAATTATCCTTACAGACAATAACAAATCAGGATATAAAATAGGAACAAAATTATAAACAGTTTAACAATAGAGTAATAGTAGTTTTAAAGGTATTTTTAGCCATAGAAAAATCAATTAAGTTATACATTCTGTTTATAGCTATAAGTACTCTATTAATAGGCTCATTAATGGTATAATTGGTTCTATGGCAATTAATATAAAAATAATCATAGTTACGAAGCATTCTTTGTGGAATATTAAACGATGATGTTTCCATTGATCAAATCGTAAATGATCATAATACTGTGCACTAACCTTCTAGCTTCAAGAGAAGACAGACCAATAAGCAGGCAACGCGTTCTATAAGACGGAAGAGGATCCGACAAATTAATTGAACGTAAAGCAAATTTCAAAAATCTTTTTGGAACTTGTTGCAATCTAGTAATATGCACTGAATAAAATGGGCTCCAAAAATGAAGCGTACTCAAGGCTAGATCTTACGAGGGAGGAATATAAATTTTTAAATGTGTATGGGTCAGAGAAGTGGCGGCCTCGATAGTCTATTGGTAGCGCGCTTGACTGTCGCACAGGGGTCCCGGGTTCGAATCCTGGCCGGGCCATGGTCCTACGCTACAACCTTTCTTTCCTTATTTCTAATCAGAGAAACTTTAAAACACGTCAATTTACGACAAATAGTTGTAGTTGGTGGTGGTAGGAAAAGTTTGTGGAGAGGAACGCTGAGTAACTTGATTTGACTGAGGGCAAGGCATAAAACTTGCTTCAGATATAATATCACATGTTTCTACAGCTTCTGCCACATTAAGAACATCCTACATAAAAGTTTCACTTGATTACTCCCATCTTCCATTCTGTGGTATCACAACGGACCAATAATGGTTTAAGTGGGCTGGTCTTAAGACCTGCCACCACCTTAACCTAACCTAACCATGGGTCAGAGAAGCCGGTACTATTTCGCTTAACAAAAGCTAATAGGGAATATGCTTTGGGGATAATATGATTTAAATCACAGCTAAAACTAAGGCCTGAATCAAAAATAACGCCTAGATCACGAGTTTCGGATAACCTTACAAGCTTAGTGTTATCTAAGGTATAATCAAACGATATAGGAGAATTTATCTTATAATAAGAAACAACAAAGCATTTTAAAAGATTTAGTGACAATTGGTTTCGATTAAACCAAGAAAAAACGTTTACGAGATCAGCCTGAAGACGATAAGCATCCGATTGATTTTTAACCTTATGGAAAACTTTTAAGTCATCTGCATAAAGTAAAAATTGGGCATTATTAAAACATTTGGTACCGCTTTTCAATTGTGGTGATGCAGTAATTTGTGAATACACTAAGATTTGTTGTAGTTGACCTACCAGAAACAAAGCCATGTTGATTGGGACAAATAACATTTTTTAATGCAAAGTACATTTTATCTTTTACTATTTTCTCAAAGAGCTTGGAACATTTTGCTTGTTTATTTTTTTATTCTTCTTTTTTATTTTTATAATAACATTATTTTTATCATCAATGTCAGTTACTTTAAATGGTCCCTTGTAAATTGGTTCTAATTTATGAGCAGTGTGATTTTGAATGAATACTTCTTGACCTATGGTAATGTCAGTATTGTTGATGTTTTGATTATGTGAACGTTTTTGATTCTCTTTTGTTTTGTTAATTAAATGTTGTGCTCTAGTAAATGCTGTCTGTAGACGAAATTTGACTTCTTTTGAATAGTTATCGAAATTATATAGGTATCTATTGTTTCAAATGGTATTAAAGGATTATGGTTTGGAACGGTTGGGAATATTAATTCAAATGGACAATATCCATGTACTGTTGATGGTGTTGTGTTGAAAGTATATGTAAAATATCTTATCCATTCATCCCAATCGTTTCTGGATGCATGAATTTATGAACGTATGTATTAATTTAATGTGCGATGCGATCTTTCAACTGTTCCTAATGTTTGATGATGGTAAGGAGCTGATGTTGCTTTTTGTATGCGTAAAAGTGTTAGAAGTTCTGAAAGTACTTGATTGTTATATTCAGTGCCCATGTCACTAAGAATTTTACTCATAGGTTCATAAATTAATGTAAAATTTTCAACTTACGCTTTTGCAACTGTTTTCGCATTTTTATCAGCTACTGGTATCGCTACTAGGTTTTTGGTAAGATCGCATATTAAGGTGATTATGTATTGATTTCCTTTTTCGGATATAGGAAGGGGTCCTACTGTATCTATTATTACAGTTCGGAAAGGTTTCTGAGGTGTTGGGGTTATAATCATAGGTGGCTTTATATGTTTTGTGGTTTTATTTGTTTGACATTGAACACATTTCTTTACATATTGATTCACATCCTTAGTGATGTTTTTCGAATAGTAAAATTGGCGAATCTTTTTAAGAAGTCTGGTTGTTCCAGGAGGTCCTCCGAAAAGAGGGTTGTCATGAAATTTTTTTAATAAAGAGTTTTGTTCATCTTTATCTGTTATTATGCATATTTTGGGTGTTAGCGCTATTTGTAGGTTTTTAATAAGTCGAGTTGCGTTTTGCTTAAATTTTTCAATAGTTACGAGGTTAAATAAATGATCATTAAAATTCATTTGTATATTATTTATATTTCTACTAATTGCTTCTTTTTCAAGAATTGGAAAAAATTTATCTAGATCGATAATTCCATTGGCAATTGTATTTTGTATATTTATTTTTGGTGCTAGCACTTGTTTACCTCGTTTAAAATAAAATGTAGGGATATTTCTATCAGTATCTACTTTAAGCTTGACCCACTTTCTTACGCCATCGAAGCCAATTGATTCGAAAACTTTAGGCTTTTCTTGAATTATTTGATTTTCTGTATTTTGAGTTATTTCTTGGGTCGTGGTTTATGATTGTGCACGTGTAGTTACCATATGAACATTGTTAATTGAAGGTATTGATTTAATATCGTTAAAATCAATTTGAGACAGAGCGTCCGCTCCTGAATTATCTTTTCCTCTAATGTGTTCTATAAGAAAATCATACTCTTCTAAATCCAAAAGAATTCTTGTTAATCTACTGGAAGGGCTTTTTAAAGAGTACAAATATGTTAATGGTTTATGATCACTGCGTACTATAAATTTTTTCCCATATACGTAGGGTCGAAAGTGATTAATTGCCCATTGAACAGCTATTAATTCTTGTTCTATTGGTGCTTTGTTTGATTCACCTGAGGTAAATGCACATGACGCATATGCAATTGGAAGTTGTATACCATCCTTCTCCTGTGATAGTATCGCGCCACAAGCATTCTTGCTTGCGTCTGTAGTTATACAAAAAGTTTTCTCAAAATCTGGATATTGAAGAATTTGCGGAGAAAGCAGTGCTTTGGGTGTTGAAAAGCTTGCTCACAGTCTGTAGACCATATAAAAGGTTCTTTCTTTCTAGTTAATTTAGTTAAATGAACAGAAAAAATTCAAAATTTCGAATAAAGCGTCTGTAGTAATTACAGAAAGCTATGAATCGACGAACTTCATCGCCATTCTTTGGTCTAGGGAAGTTTTTAATCGAATCATATTTGCTACTGTCTGGTAAAATACCTTTGTCGGTACATTTATGACCTAAATATGTAACTGCAGATCTGAAGAATGAGTATTTATCTGAGTGTAATTTTAAATTACATTCTCTGCATCTTTGAAATACTGTCTCTAAGTTTTTAATCATGTATTTAATTGAGCATCCTGTAACAATGATATCATCCATTTTTTTTTTTTTTGACAATGATATCATCCAAAAAGTTTTTGAAGGTGATGATAAACCAGTAAAAGCTAGATTCATCATTCTTGGAAAAGAATTAGGTGCTACTTTTAAACCATAGGGTAAACGAGTAAAACGAAATTAACTGTTTTCTGTTGAAAACGAAGTTATATCTCGAGATTTTTCGTGCAATCCGATTTGATGGAAACCAGAAGTTAAATCTAAACAGCAGAAAAATTTTGCTCTTCCCAGTTGGTCTAAAATATCTTCAATTCGGGGTAACGGAAATCTGTCTGCTATTAGCTTTTTATTTATTTGTCGGTAATCGACAACTAAACGCCATCGTTTTTCAGGATTATTGGGTAATGATTTCTTTGGTACCAACAAAATAGGGCTGTTATAATTGGACGCTGATGGTTTAACGATTCCTTGTTGCAGTTTTTCAACTTGTCTTAGTATTTCATCTTTTTGTGAGTGTGGTGTACGATAATTTTTTATGTAGACGGGGCAGTTTCGGGGAAAGTTTTCGTTAATTTCTGCAATATGGTTTGCTTATCAATTTTGTCAACATTGGTTGTGTTAAGTATTTCATAATCAGATAACTCTTCATGCTTTATTGATACATTATTTAAAAACTTATTTTCAGAATTTGTATTAATAATTCTTATATATGGAAAATTTTTAAATACTATACAGCCAGCTATATACACCCCATCTTGTACTGTTTGATTGGGTATAACAAGATTAGAAGCTTCGCTGTTTATTTGTATAGCTCTGAAAACCTCATCGCGTGCGGGTAGTGTGATGGCACTATCGTTTAAACGTTCAAGTAGAGGTATATTTATGGGATAATTTAAGTTGAATGGTCTTAATGAAAGTAAATTCGAGTTTGTATCTTGACCAAATTGAATAATAACATTATGGCCCTTATTATGAGATGCGTTCGATATTCGACTGTAGTCGAATGGCCTGATCGAACGAATTTGCATTTGGTATTATAACGTGCTTTCGACAAAGAGTAGCGCTATTGTGAATTTCGTTCATTTTGTCTCTTCGCGGTAGTATATTTCTATCAGGTGATTGTTGTTTTATTTCAACTAAATACGATTGGTTTGAAAGTTGATTGCAAAAAATAAGACAAAAAACTTATAACTATGACGAAAATAATTTCCATAAGATTCGACGCTTCGTCAGAAGAGGATGAAAGCTAGACGGAACTGGCTAGAAGTAGAAAAGGGTTGAGCAACGCTTTCTTTAGCTTATCTTAAGCCACTTTGCTGTTCTAACTGGTGGTCCTAAGCAATTTAATTCCAGCGTGAGTTCTTCCCATCAGAGAACTGCACAAGCCTACTTGAAGTTGAAGCCTTTTCAAGTACTTGAATTCAAGTATGTATCCAATCATGAAAAAGCAAGCTTTAGCCAGCTTGCAAAAATACCAAACAGATACAAGCCATATTCATGCTTGCTCGTTGGCTTGGCTTGTTTCGACTTACTTTGTCGGGCAGAAAGTTGAAAAGCTTTAAACGATCGGCAAAAGCTTGTAAGCTCGCAAGTATCCAAATTATTGAATTAAAACAAGTATCCAAAAAATTCAATGAGCTTGTTTAGAGAGAGCTTAAGCGTAATAGGACTTTTACGAATTCTGTGGACTCCGTGGTTGGAAGTTTTAGGGGTAAATGATTTCGAAGATGCTATCAAACTTTAAAATTTAAGAAGGCGGATAGAGTTGCCACCTAGATTTTTTTATTTTTGCGAATTCTTGTAATTTTGAAATTCTGACAACGGATTTGATTTCGAATATAATGTCACAGTTTTACAATTTAAGATGAAGGTTAGGGTTGCCAACTTATTTTTTACCACAGTATTGCCACTTAATAATATGTATTTTTAAGAGTTTTAAACATCATTTATCAGTGTTAAGGGGTCGCTTATTTCGAATCTAAAGTCAGAATTTTAAATTCAAGATGGTGGATAGGGTTGCCACCTTAATTTTTTGTAGTTTAATGAATTTGGGGCTGGCAAAAAAAATGGTGCACCAAAAATGGGTCGCTGAATCCGAATCCGTCGTCAGAATTTCAAAATTATAAAATTTTTTAATAATGGGGTTGCCACAAATTCTGACGACGGATTCGGATTCAGCGACCCATTTTTGGTGTACCATTTTTTTTGCCAGCCCCGAATTCATTAAACTACAAAAAATTAAGGTGGCAACCCTATCCACAATCTTGAATTTCAAACTTCTGACTTTAGATTCGAAATAAGCGACCCCTTAACACTGATAAATGATATTTAAAACTCTTGAAAATACATATTAGGTGGCAATACTGTGGTAAAAATTCAGGTGGCAACCCTAACCTCCATCTTAAATTGTAAAACTGTGACATTATATTCGAAATCAAATCCGTTGTCAGAATTTCAAAATTACAAGAATTCGCAAAAATAAAAAAATCTAGGTGGCAACTCTATCCGCCATCTTAAATTTTGAAGTTTCCTTCCTTAAAGTCCTTACGCTTTAAAATCCTTAAAAGTCCGATTACGCTTAAGCTTTCTCTAAACAAGCTCATTGAATTTTTTGGATACTTGCTTTAATTGGATACTTGCCTTCAATTTCAGGCTTTTCAAGCTTTTTGCCGAAAGCATCAAGCTTTCCTTTAGTTGAAACTTCGTGCCGTTCTCTTGTAAGCTAAAATACTTGCAAGCTGTCGTGGGCTTATTTATATTCAATTACAATCTGTACTTGATTCAAAATTATCAAGCTTAAGCTAGCTTGAACTTATATTTTAAGCAAGCACTTGAAATAGACTTCAAGTAGGCTTGTGCAGTTCTCTGCTTCCCATGTCTGTGTCGCCTGAAATTTGGAACAAATATCCTTTGCAGTCAAAGTTTGCCTCCGTCAATAAGACCAGTTTTTCTAACTGTGATTTGTTGCTCACCACCTTAGACGTGCATAAAAATTACAAAAACAGTTCAATATTAGTTTTAAATCTTTAAAAAGGAAAACATAATCACAAAATACTTAAGTTTTTAACAATTATTGCTAAGCACGGATCGCATCGAAAGCAAAATCCTATTCGACTCAAATTTCGATGAGCAACGAACATTTCGATAGGGTTGCACTGCTCATAATAAGAATTTAACTTTCGATACTCGTTGTTCGACAACCAGCGAAGATCGAACGTCGAAAGCAACTCATAATAAGGGCCTATATGTTTATAGAAAATCTAAACCCAATATACCTTGAAATGGTATTGGAAAGTTATCAGGAACTACATGAAACTTATGCGAAATTAGAAAGTTTTTAAATTTTAAATAAATTTTAATTGTCCCTAAGGATTTAATAGTACCTTTTCCTATTCCAGTTATTTGAATAATATTTTGCTCGTTAAATGTGAATGAATTGAGTGAATTGCTTTTGATTAGTGAGACATCCGCTCCGGTGTCCACTATAAATGTGTTAAAGTTTTTATTAGAAGAAGTATGAATTTCAATAAAACTACTTAAATTGAGATTAAGGTGGAAAATTAATTTAGCATCTATTTAGGGTTTTTCTAATTTTGATGCTGACCCCCCAAATTTTTGGGGGAATCCTGTTTTCCGAGATTTCCTGCATCAATCTTACACTTCCTCTGTTTTGGGAACGGTTTGATTGATTTCTATAGTTTTTACCGTGACTACCACGTCGTCAATTATTACTGTTATTATTGTTATTTTGATTGTAAGTCTGACGCCAGCCCTGGCCATGGCCTTGGCCGCGTCCGCGGTAGTTATGGAATCCGTTATTTCTATAGTTCGGATTAGAAGTGTCATGTCGCTTAAAGTAGAATACCGAAGAATTTGAAGTTGAAGCTTCGGTGCTAGCTTCTACAAATTTTGAAACAACTTCATTTAAGGAAGTGAAATTTCCTGTCTTAATGATGAGTTTTACTTCATCACTTGCGGCGTTTTTAGCAATTGCTTTAGTTGTGTTTTGGATTATTAATTTCTCAGCAATATTTTGTGGGTAACCTTCCCGTATGTAAGCTCCGTCTAGTTTTTAGTGAGTTCTTGTATTTCTTCATCATATGTGGTAGCTGATCTTGATTGCTGTTTAATGTTCATTAATTTTGAGCTTCTAAATGGCGACGCTGACAACAATCCCGCCAATAGAGATGATATTCCGGAAACCCCAATTTCGGATGACAGCGTCGAGGTTCCGCTGCTCGACTATGATGAAGTTCTGACAGTTATAGCTCGGCTTAAAAATAACAAAGCCGCGGGAGCTGATGGCTTACCTGCTGAGCTGTTTAAGAACGGAGGCGAAGCTCTACTTAAATGCATTCACGAGCTTCTATGCAGAATATGGTCGGAAGAATGCATTCCGAACGATTGGAATCTCAGTGTGCTCTGCCCAATCCACAAGAAAGGCGATCCTACTATCTGTGCCAATTACCGTGGGATAAGTCTTCTTAATATTGCATATAAGGTCCTGTTGAGCGTTTTATGTGAAAGATTGAAGCCCATTGTAAACGAACTGATCGGACCTTATCAGTGTGGCTTCAGACCTGGAAAGTCCACCATCGACCAGATTTTCACGCTACGACAAATCTTGGAGAAGACTCAAGAAAACAAGTCGACACCCACCATCTTTTTGTCGACTACAAAGCCGCCTTCGACAGCCCAATAAGGAAGCACCTGTACTCCACCATGTCTGAATTTGGTATTCCTGCAAAACTAATACGACTTTGCAGGATGACACTGAGCAACACCAGCAGCGCAGTTAAAATCGGGAAAAACCTCTCCCCACCATTTATTACCAAACGAGGTTTCAGACAAGGTGATTCCTTATCGTGCGACTTTTTCAACCTAATGATGGAAAAGATCATCCGAGCTGCTGATCTGAGACGTAGTGGCACAATATTCTACAAGAGTGTTATGCTGCTTGCGTATGCTGATGACATAGATATCATTGGCCATAATACGCGCGAAGTCAGTGCAGCATTTTCCAGATTAGAAAGAGAGTCAAGTCGAATGGGTCTGTCAGTGAATGCAGATAAAACGAAATACTTAGTGTCAACAAACAAACAGTCCCAGCGTCTTGGAGCCCACGTTACCATTGACAATACCTCCTTAGAGGTTGTGAAGAACTTCGTTTATCTGGGATCCAGCATTAATTCAACCAACGACATCAGCATTGAGATCAAACGAAGAATAACTCTTGCCAACAGGTGTTACTTTGGACTCAGTAGGCATTTGAGAAGCAGAGCCCTCTCTCGACGAACGAAAATCACGCTCTATAAATCGCTCATCATGCCCGTCCTACTTTACGCATCACAAACCTGGACGCTGAGCAGTTTAGATGAAAAGACTTTAGGAGCATTCGAGAGAAAGATTCTTCGTAAGATCTACGGACCAATCTGCGTCAATGGCGAGTACCGAATACGGTGGAATGATGAACTGTATGAGCTGTACGCTGACATCGACATAGTCAAGCGCATTAAAATCGAGCGTCTTCGCTGGTTTGGTCATGTTCAGCGCATGAAAGACGATGCTCCAGTGAAGAAAACATTCGATTCGGTACCCAGCGGCGGTCAACGCAGAAGAGGACGACCGCATCTTCGTTGGAAAGACCAAGTAGAGGACAACCTGACGAAGCTTGGAATTTCGAACTGGCACCAGCAAGCGAAAGACAGAAATGGCTGGCGCAAAATCTTAGATGAGGCCAAGACCGACATACGGTTGTAGCGCCAACTAAGTAAGAAAGTAATTTTGAACATAGCAATTCAGATGATTCACCTTTTATGGAAGATTGCAATTTGGTTTTAATGTCACATATTTTAGTTTCGTTCGTAATTAAATTTCTGGCCTGTCCCTTTAATTTAGTTTTTATAACCTCAATAGCTGTCAACTCATGCGCATCTTTTATTCTGTCAATTAGTGATAAAGCATCCAGAAAACTTTGCAGATCATTTATGCTACCATCAAACACCGGTACAATTTTTGTTGTTTTTTCTATAACGTCGTCCTCTGTTCGTGTTATTATGTTTGTTTCTGTATCTTCATCTGATTCTAATTCATTCTCATCACTGTCATCCGTCTCTGTGATTTGTTTATTTACTTCACAGCTTAGATTTAGAGTAACTTTAATGTTAATATTATGTTTGTGAAAAACTTTTATTAGTTTATCTCTAAACTTGAGAAAGATTTCGTCTGCTTTTTCTCTATGAACTGTTGTATATCTGTCATATTGCCTCTGCAATGTCGCTCTAATAGCGTTATAAGTTTCAATTAAAATATTTATATGTTTTTATAATGTTTCTAATTTTATTGACTTGATTATTATCTTGATTTACACATTTATATGATTTTTTAAATTTAGTTTCTAAAGGCTCTAAACTAAGTAATACATTTTCCCACTGCATACTCTTATATACATAATGATTCTTTAATTAATACATACATACTTAAAGTCAAACTGTATAAATTTTGTTTTAAAGTTACTTCGCTCACTGCAGTGAAACGCTGATCTTGTTGTTTCGATGTTGGAGGGCATATGCCAATTTGTTGTGGATATTGCGGTTTTTGTTGTTGTGCCTGTTATCGTTGTTGTTGTCGTTCCAGCCAGTTGTTGTTCTTGTTGTTATCACTTTTTTGTTGTTTTTGTTATTTCTATATTCTTTGCTGTTGCTGCCGTTCGCTTACGTTATTTATGACTTTATTTATGGCAACGCGTATCATTTTAATTAAATACATTATAGCTAGTATTATTACTTATATTATTAGTATAATTTCGACATAGTCCATTCTTTCTGTTTTATCATTGTTTTTTATTATATGTTCATTATTGTTCACTGATTCTACTAGCTCTTTTTTGTCTTTTCCTTCTACCGATTTACCGATCTCGTAGCCTGCGAATATTAGCGGGGTCGTTGAAAGAATCTTTCTCCACCACGACATTTTAGATTTTAAATTTTAAACTTATATTGTTATATACTCATGTTATATTAAACAGTTATAATTTCACACGATGTGTAGTCAACCGTTTTTACTGTAACCTCCAGGTGGATCACTACAGAGTTTTACACGTTTAAAAGTTCAAAAACTTCACGGTCGCCATGTTATATTTACGATGGTGAATTAAAACAAAACGTTCGTTTAGTTTGCTGGTTAATTACCGACTGAATTTTTATTGATTGAATTCCTTCTTATGATCAAAACTTAAAGTTAAGCAATATAAGTAGTGACACAAATGATTCACACCATAGCTATTAGCTATAGCTATTTGACACTTAAGCAACCATGTAAGGGTTACTTAAGTGCATTGATTCATTTTAAAGAAAAACTTACTCAGCATGACACTTTGGCAATATGCAAGTGTTGTCAAGTGATAAGATTAGTAAACGTGAATCATTTGTGCATTGTATTTTCACTACACTAGATGAGAGCGGCCATTAATTTTTTCAGATTTTTAATTAGAAGCCCTAAATACATACGTGCCACAAAAATTAATTTGTGCTAAAAGTAAAATATGCCTTTTTTTAAAACGTGTATTTGGTAGCTCTTAATCCGAATCTGCTTTAGAAAAATGTCGCTTTCGAATGGCTTAGGAGATAAAAATCGTTATAGTTTCAAAAATTACCATTTCAAGAATATGGAAATGAAATTCTAAGAAAAATGTTTGCCCCTTCAGGAAAAATAGGAAGGCTTCCATCTAAAAATAATAAAAAAAACATTTCCCACCTTATATTTTGTTAGCTTAAGGGTAGTTTTGTATATATGTTGTTTCCAAACCGCTTCCCTCATGTAGAGTTTTTATTAGGAAATCTATCTTTGATTCAAATCTTTGATTCTATCTTTGATTCTTTGGTGGTTTTAGTGCGCACCAACGCTCAAGATAATATGGCTACAGAGCCGCGCTTATCTTTCAGCTAAAGAGCCGAGTTTGAGAACTTTAATTAACAACAAGAGCTGATTAGCTCAGAATTAGTCTTAGTTAAATCTAAATTTTATTTTCAAAAGTATTGGCTTATAAACTATTTTTACAAGTATTTTTCTTACAATAATTTTACCACTATTTCCAAGACTCCTCCTTTATTTCCAATATTTTTAGATTTACTTTGAAAAATCAATAATTGACCAATCACTTTCAGTTTAATTAAGTAATTAAATCACTTTCTGATTTAAGTAATCTAATAAAGTTGCTTACACTTAAGTTCGGCAATGAGATAAGCGTAAATACTCCGAATATTGAGAATACCATACCAGATTATGATGGAGAAACTAACCGGTCAGTGGAAGTGTGGTTTGAAAATTTTGAGAGCAATGCGACTGCCTACAAGTGGTCGGAGACGCAAAAATATGTGTTTGCGAGAAACAAAATGAAGAAAACTGCAAATCTCTTTCTGCAGTCGGTAACTGTGAACAATTATGTAGATCTAAAAAGACTTATAATTGCGGAATTTCATCGGGAATATAATAGTGCCGAAGTACATAAACAATTGCGTGAGCGAGATAAAAAGAAAACGAAAGTGTACATGAATATATATTGCATATGCGTCGCATAGGGTCACTCGGAAACATAGACGAAAAATCAATAATACAATATATTGTCGACGCACAGAGGAGTATTTCATCATAAAAGTTGCTCAAAATTATTTTATTGTTTTTATCGATTTAAAATATAATAAAAAGCAGTTTAGGATCTTTATATTTTATTTAAAACACTAGAAATAGAAAAGAAGAACAATACAAAAGAACATAAAGTTGAATTATTTAAATTCATTTTCTTTGCATTCATCCTCGTATTCACTGTTAGTATTTCTAAAGTCAATTTCTTCCGGTAACAAGAGTTTTAGTGGCTCGCTAGAGAAAGGCTTACTATTTTTTTTTTAACCTTTTTCTTATACTGCTCAAGAAAGGATCAGAACTGAGCAGAAGTCTGTTCAAAACGTATCTGTTACAGCTTTCTCGGGAAAACTTTCTTGCATTATTCTGGCGATAAGTGCGGAAGTGTTTATTTCGGGCCTCAGCTGCCTCTTCTGATAGTTGACCAATAGGTAGTATAGCATGGTCGATTATTGTGGCACCATGTCTCAAAACTTTATGCATAGTGGGCGTCATTGGATACCACCCATACATTTCGATGTAAAGTGTTGCTGTTTCTTTTGCAAAGTTTTAAAATTTTCTTGTATAAATTTTGTGTCCACTAGACAAAGACTCTAAAATGATATTACATTTTTCAATAAGATTGATGTCTACTCCTGTGATGGATGACGAAGTTTGAGGATTTGAGAAAAATCTTGACGTATTCCCGTCATTAGTATTTCCAAAACCAGCTTTGGGAATATCTACCAACAGTCCCATTTCCTCTTTGAATGCGTTTTGTATTTTCTGCTTTGTTTCAGCCACAATTTTTTTATCTTCTAGCGTCCTCGACTGCCATTTCTTGATGGGTAATTTATAGGATAAATGAAGTAAGGATTCAAGAAATCTTATCCTTGCGTGCAATACTGATTGTCCAAATTTTAGAGCATCGGGGTTTTCTATAGTTTCTATATTTGGATTTTTGAAATATTTAGACGTTTTCCCGCAAATGTAGCATCTCATAGTCGATGCCTTGTTTGTCGCCACATTACAAACCTTTGCATCGATCATTGTAAGCGCCAATGTGTGCTTTATTTGAAGTATACCACCTGGAGCTTTCGGTATTTCAGTCATTCTTAAGTTCTTTATTTGATCATCCACATAGCGAATTTCTTCATTTGTGATGTCTTTAGTTTCGCGAATAAAGCGGATACGTATTGGCCGGCAATATCGTGTAGAAGATGGTACTGTATTTTGCCAAATAATCTTCTTTTGGTCATCAATATGGCATATTAGACGTAAGGGCACAAATGAACTCTGGAAAATGTTTGCGTACTGTTTTCGAATCTGTACTGTATCTGTACTGTTTTCGAATTTTAGTT
Source organism: Dichetophora obliterata (assembly GCA_963920525.1). Classification (NCBI taxonomy): domain Eukaryota; kingdom Metazoa; phylum Arthropoda; class Insecta; order Diptera; family Sciomyzidae; genus Dichetophora; species Dichetophora obliterata. The sequence continues at coordinate 156,335,836 of OY986439.1, forward strand.
TGATATGAGCTCTAAATTGTCTCTTTGGTTTTCATTTAAGGTTTCAAAGACTTCATTTAAATACTCACACAACCGCATAGACGTGTAATCAAGAAGATCTTGAAGGTTAATTTCAGAACACATTTCTGTGACTTTGATCGACTCTTTTCGTTGATAACACTCCAGTTTTGCTTTCTTTAAAAGTGAATAACAAGGATAAATATTATTGTTCGCTTGTTGAATTACCTCGTATTGCCTTCTCGTCATATCAGCTTCCACAAAAATTGACAATGCTTCTGATGGAGTATGCTTTTTGATAATGTTCTTTTTTGGAGTATCACTTTTTCTATATGTTGCAGCTTTTTCTGGCATATCAAGAATATTTTTGAAGACTAGATGCGTCACTATGTCCTTCTGCACGCAGACTCATTTGGGCAGCATATGTTAACTGATCGCAAGGTATTTGTTCTCTTAAATCCTTTGTTTTACGCCTCTTCGTTGGCGAACTCGAGTCGTTAAAATTTTTTGGTGGCCGGCCGGGCCTTTTTACAGTCCAGGTCGGTATTTTCACGCTGGTATTGAGCCACTGTTCATTTTTCTTGAAAAACCGATCTTCCTTGTTATGTGCGGTCATCCATTTTTGTTTAAATTGAAACTTGAAGGTATTTAAGACAAGTTTTAGTGAACCTTGCTGTTTTTCAGGGCATTTGGTAATATTTTTAAGATGGTCTTCTAAGAACACAAATTTGTCATCAAGTTTCTACTTCGAACATTGTTTCAAGACTTCGTAGAGTGATTTTCTGGTCATATATTTCACCGTTGTTTGAAATTCTGAAATGAAAATGCGAAAAAATTATTTTCTGAAAATAAATAAAAAATAGGCAATTACTTGCGGGAACTTTTTTTAAGAACATTAACAAAAATAGCTAAGTTTTACGTTACACACACAATCATAACTTAATTGGACTTAATTGATATACAAAAACGCTTTTGAATATAGAGTTTTAAAGAAAAAACATAACACTTTTAGTCTCGAATGTTTTCGATGAAAAATTATATTTTCTAAAGTACAATACATAAAATTAATATTACTTAATAAAATACATACCTTCCTCTTCAGATTCCATTTGAACTTTTATAAGATTTCACTAAAGGCAAACAAAAAAAAAAACACCGTTTGAAATATGACGTTTCACTTAGAGGGATAAACAAATACAAATGATGCACGCGGTAGCTAGGTTATGGCTGTTATTTTGATTGGATAAAAGCACATGACGACATGAAAGTCATGGTTTACTGATGTAACCTTTATTAAACTTTAATACATATAAAGTGAGACTTTGGAAAAATTTTGTAATCGACTTTTGATCGACTTTTTATTAGAAATACTCCTCTGTGCGACGGTGTGAAGGGGAAACCTGAAATGGAATTTGGTTTATACAGCGCGCGCTTATGTCGAGTTAAAAGAACAGTTTGAATACTATGATCGCATACAAAAATATAGTACGCCATTTCACAGTGTATAGCAATCAAAATAAAAGTTTCAAAAAAGAACATTGCTTTAATTGTGGTTCAACTGAAATCAGAGAAATAATTGCAGTTTAGTAGAACCAAAGTGCTTTAAATGTAATAATATAGGGCATATTTCGAAAAACTGCACTGCAAAAAATTCGAGTGAGGATAAAAGTGTAAAAAGAGTAAATTTTGCTGCAAACCAAAATATGATAAAGACAGCATCAGTGAATGGTAAAGATTTTGAGTGTCTTATTGATGGTGGCGCCGAAGTTACTCTTATACAGGAAAAACATTTCAAAACAAATTTTTGTAATGTTTTAATGGAAAATTGTAGAATCGGAATTGTTGGGTTCGGTGGTGCTTCAACAAGCCCTATAGGGCGCTTTGTCAGCAAAATAGTGCTCGATGACATAGAATGTTATCATCCAATCATTGTTGTGCCGGACTATTCAATTAAAAACGATGTTATACTGGGTTTTGATTTGATAAGCAAATTTCGATATACGTCAGATGAAAATGGCTATTCATTTCAATCATTGATACAGTGGTAGCATCAGACCGTGAAATCCATCAGGTAATGAGTTTTAGTATCGTTGATGAAGAAGATGATATCGTTGCGCCACAGTTATACAGGTCCAGGATTGCAACTTTGCGAAACATTTATCATCCTAATGAAAATGCAGTCAGCCCGTTGCAGATGAAAATTGTTTTACAAAAAGAAGAACCTATCTACTGCTCGCCAAGTTGCCTTCCCCCAGCTCACCAGAAAATAGTAGATGACAAAGTTGCCGAGTGGATGGAAAAAGGCATAATTAGGCCATCGACGTCACAATTTTGCAGTCGTGTCGTGCTAACAGATAAAAAATAAATGTCTAAACGAGTCTGCATAGATTATCGCCGCCTCAATAAAATCGTTTTTAAAGACCGCTTTCCTGTACCAAATATGGAAGATGTTATTGATCAGCTGGACGGTGCACGTATATTCAGTGTGCTTGACGTTGAAAATGCATTTTTAATGGTTCCAATAGAAGAGAGCTGTCGCAAATATACAGCATTCGTCACAAAAGATGGTATGTTCGAATTTAATTTTGCACCGTTTGGATTTTGTAACTCTCCTACGAATTTTATTCAATTTATAAATTACATCTATCGCACATTGGTCCGTGAATCTGTATTGGAAATCTACATGGACGATATGATTATCCCTTCCGTTAATGAAGAAGAAGGAATGACCGGAAAATTGGAAAAGGTTCTCGAAGTAGCAGCGCAGTTTGGACTACATATGAAATGGCCCCAGGTGCAAATTTTTGCAGAAGCGCGTTGATTTTTTAGGGCTCATAATTGAGGATGGCACGGTACGACCCAGTCAAGAGAAAATAAGGGCTATTAAAAATTTTTTGGAACCTGTGCATATAAAAGGCTTACAATCTTTCCTTGGTCTGACAGAATTTTTTCGAAAATTTATTGACAGCTATTCAGTTATTCCCAGGCCAATGACGGATTTACTTAAAAAAGACGTAAGATTCATTTTTGGCGATGCAGAGCGAACATCTTTCGAAAATTTGAAACAAATTTTGTCGAGCGATCCAGTTTTGCGGATTTATTCAAGAAATGCAGAAACAGAGCTGCATACAGTCGCGTCAAAATACGGGTTCGGAGCGATACTGATGCAGAAGTTTGACGGAAATTTTCATCCTGTTTACTATTTCAGTAAAAAAACAAATGATGCAGAATCCAAACTTCACAATTATCAGTTGGAGGCAAGAGCTGCTTATCTTGCAATGAAAAAATGGTGAAACTACCTTTTGGGTATAGAGTTCATCTTGGATCAGCTTTTCAGCATACATCAACGAAAACTGATCTTCCCGTAGTAGTTGCTCGATATATTATGTACATGCAGGATTATTCATTCACAGTCAGACATCGTAGTGGTGTTCAAATGAAGCACGTAGACGCTCTCAGCAGGCATGCAGTAATGGCTTGCAATGCGTAATCAGACCTTATGTGCCGTCTTAAAAAAAGCACAGTTGTCGGATGAACATATTGCTATAATTATGGAACTTTTGAAAAATCAAAATAATTGGCAACGTTTTATTCAAAGAAAAAGATAGACAAAATTTGTTGGTGGTACCAAAACGTATGGAAAAAGAAGTCATCACAGAAGCGCATAACAATGGTCATTATGGCGTGTCAAAAACCGCACATCAGATCAAGCAGACGTTTTTCATCCCACACCTGGACAACAAAGTTGGCAAAGTAATCCGAAACTGCATTAAATGCATTTTGTTCAACATAAAAGCTGGAAAGCAACCAGGCTTTTTAAACACCATTGCCCAAGGGCGCGTTCCATTAAGCACACTTCATATTGACCACCTTGGTCCAATGGACGCTACGTCAAAGCAATATAAATATATTTTTGGTGTCGTAGACGGATTTAGCAAGTTTGTGTGGATGTATCCAACAAAGTCTACGGGTGTTGACGAAGTTCTTGCCAAATTTAAGTCATGGCAAATGGTTTTCGGTAATCCAGACAGAATTGTCTGCGACAAGGGGTTGGCATTCACCTCTAATGCTTTCTTGGAATTTTGCAAGGAAGAGCAAATAGAGCACATTCAGATAACAACAGGCGTCCCTAGGGGTAACGGTCAGATCGAAAGGGTGAACCGAACAATTATTGCCATTATCGCCAACCTGTCAGCCGATCGTCCTCAGCAGTGATACAAACAAGTGGGTGATGTTCAACGCGCTATAAATAACTGCGTTCATCGTTCAACAAATGCTTCGCCGTTCGAAATTATGTTCGGCGTGAAGATGCGTAGCTGCCGACAACAAAATATAGCAGAATTACTCGAGCAGCAATTGGTAGAAGACTTCAAAGCAGAACGCCACGAAATGCGCGTGAATGCAAAACAACAAATCGAAAAGGTGCAAGCAGAGTATAAGAAAACATTTGATAAAAAACGAAAACCGGATTTGGGATACAGCATTGGTGATCTGGTCGCCATAAAACGGACTCAGTTCGTCAATGGAAAGAAATTGTCGAGTGAGTTCCTCGGGAGATAACGAAAGTAAAAAGAAGCGGTCGCTTTGACGTAAAGAAAGCAGCAATATTTGATGGACCGAACATCACTTCAACAAGCAGCGATTACATGAAACTGCGGAAGTATGCAGTCGTCGATGACGATATTTCATCCGAGTCGGATGATGAGTCAGATCGCCGAATGTAGGGTTGGTAACCCTGTGATCGAGAGTAAGAAGTCGAGTAGTTGCAGTCTGGGCAGACGGTTATTCGTTCGGTAGTCGAGGAAATAGACGCACATGCTTTCGAAGAAAAATATTATCCTTTTTACATACTTAACTTACTTTATATACTTCATTTAATCTCAATAAACTAATCGAAATTGAATTTAAACTAAAGACATTGTTTGCTAATCGAAGGCTTAATCCTACATTTATGTAGCTCTATTGCTTTTATAAGATTTGTAAATATACTTATGTTTTTATAATACATATTTTAATGTAATAATTGTTATGCTTAACTTATTTGCGCATCCTAAAATGTAATTCTAATATTAGGAGTTATTTTTATTAAGATAGTATTGTTAAATGAAAATTAAATTAAGGTTTTGATTAAATGAATAAAATTCTATACTTATGTATTATACATTAATTACGTTTTATAATTTCTTTAACATGTTATTGTGAAATTTTTATGCTTAATATTTATTTCTATAATAGAATTTGCACCTTTAAGAGATTTTTTCTTAGTTTCTTATTTAATAAATACGTGATCTCCTTCTTGAAAATCTGAGATATTTACATTTTTGTCATAAGCCATTTTTCGTTTTTGTTTTACTGTTTTTATTATTTCTCTTGCTTTATTATGGGAATTTCAAAGTCTTATTTTTAATTCGTTTGCATAGTTTTCTAAATTGTAAACTGGTCCGTTTTCTTTTGTTAAATCATTCGAAATGTTTGGTAATTTACCAAAAATGAGTTCGTATGGTTAATACGATGTATCAACATGTGGTGGTGTATTATATGCGAATGTGTAATATGGAACCCATTTATCCCATTCATAATCATCAGCAAAAGATAGAAGATACTCGTTAAGTACTCTGTGGTTTCTTTCGAGTGCTCCTATAGTTTCGTGATGATAGGGTGCTGAGAAAATTTGTTCTATTTTTAATAAGTTGCAAATGTTTTTTAACAGTTCATTTGTAAATTCAGTTCTCTGTCAGATTTAAAATTTTTGAAAAATCCGTACTTTAAGATCAATTGTTCTACAAGTGTTTGGGCTATTGTTTTTGTGTCTTTTATCTCAATTGGATGTGCAATAACAAATTTTGTCAGTTCACATTGCATGGTTAGTATGTTCCTAAATCCGTTTGATATTTTGAATGGTCCGACAGTGTCGATTGATACTGTTTCAAAACTAGTGCTTGGAGTGTCAGTTATTGTCATTATTTCTTTTATGTGTCTAGTCTGTTTATTACGAGTGCAATATATACATTTGCTTATGTAGTTTTTCACCATCTGGCGCATATGTTTCACATAGCGTTGTTTTAGTTTAAGGCTAGTCTTTCTAATACCTTAGTGTCCTCCTTGTGTTGTGTCATGGTGGTTATGTTTGTAATTCTTTTAGGGAGTTAAAATATCATAATTTTTAGCGATTTTATATTATTTTTATTAATCTTCTGCTGCTGCATATAATATATTTTGTTAAATTTTTATTTTTGTATAATTTCAAATATAATATAGTTTTCATCTAGCGCTAGTTCTTTAATATTCAATTTGTTCATTTCAGATACTAATTTCTTCTAAATCAACTCTAGAGTCGCTGAATAATCATTAGATCTTGCATGTTTATTTTTATTATCGTTATTTATTCGTCGCTTATCGCTACATGGCACGTGCACAATATCACTTAATATATTGATACTAGTTTCATTTTGATTAATATTCATATTTTTATCGCTTATCTCAAATTTTAATTAACGTACGTTTTTTATATCGCTAATTGATGTGCAATCCCATATAAAGAGTTCATGACGCTCCTGTTGAGAAGGATTTTTATCATTTGCAAGTTCTTCTTGCTTCTTTTTATTTCCCCTTGTTATTACCATGGCTTAGTGGCGACCGTAGCCTAGTGGGTAGAGTGCGTGGCCCGTAAGCTAAAGAACCGCGGCAGCCCGGGTTCAATTCCAGCACAGACAGAAACTTTTTCAATTGAATCAATTTTTCTGTTCGGTCGCCACCGCTCTGCAGATAATGGCAAACCTCAGAGAATAAAAATTGCCATGTAAAGCTTCTTGAGAACATAAGCCGTTCGGAGTCGGCATAAAACACGTAGGTCCAGTATCGATCATTTGTGATCAAGTATTTAATAACACACACAACACAATTGATCAATAGAAGCTAGGTCAAAGTCCTTCCAAGGGCTGAAATGGCCAGTTTATTTTTTTTTTATTACCATGACTTTTTTAGACTGCTTGCTTCGTCTGTTCGTATAATTTTTTTAATATTTCCGAATCTATTTTTCCGAATCTATTTTGCGATTGCGCGTCAGCATTTGTATTTATTTTACCATGCTTAAATACCATTGCAAAATCATAATCAGGTCGAGTCTGATTCTGGTCATTTTCGATGACGCATTATTGTGACAAATGAAACTAAAGGTCTGTGATCTGTAACAACAATAAACTTCTGTCCGTAAAAATATGGTTTGAAAAGGTTTATCCCCCAATGGATGGCTAAGAGTTCTTTCTCTATTATTGGTTTATTTATGTCATGTTTTTTTAGAGTCTTACTGGCATAAGATATTGGTAAATCTTGTCCTATTTCACCTTGTGATAACTAAAGCGTAATTAGAAGCGTCTGTTGTTAGAATGAATGGTTTTGAAAAATCGGGATATTGTAAAATAGGTGGTTCTATTAATTCTGTCTCAGTGCTTCAAAAGCTGTTTGACATTGCTCTGTCCAATTGAAAGTTTGGTTCTTTTTTAGTAAAGCATTTAGGCATTGTGCTTTTGTTGCAAAATATTTTATGAATCATCTATAATAATTGCAAAAGGCGACTAGCCTACGCACTTCGTCAGAATTTGAAGGAATTGGATATTTTTTATTGTTTCATATTTTGCTGGATCAGTTTTAATACCGTTTTGTGTAGTTAAATGTCCTAAATAGACTACTTCCGGGCGTAAAAATTTGCATTTACTTGCATTTAATTTAAGGTTGTGTTTGGATAATCTATCGAAAATTTTAATTAAATTATTGTTGTAGTTTTGGAGGCTACATCCAAAAACTGTTATGTCATCTACATATAAAAATGCTTCTGAGCTTAAACCTGTAAGAGCTAAAGTTAACATAAGTTGAAAACTGTTTAAAGTGTAGTGTACTTACACAGTCACTATTACCGTACCAAACGATACAAAAACAGTGCAACATTAAATTAAAATCCAACAACATTTTTGATGCAACTTAAAACCCAAAAATTATGACGGGCACTAAGAATCAAAAATGTCGTAACAAATGTCATTCACACTTCTAAAGTGCTGAATTGTTTTCATCCCCTCTTGCTGCTTGTATCGTTTGGATACTTAATTCTCTGCTCAAGCACAACAACAACAACGCTGTTGTTAGTGCAATGCAATTACAATATGAGCAGTGCACTGGAGTAAATACAGCGAATATATTATGTTACTCCAATGCAACTGACCTGCCGAATTTTCAAGGCTATCAACGCCAACATTGTTGTTGTTGGCTATTGGAATGTGGCTGGGAACCGATCGACTAACGGGATCGATTGGTAACCCATCGTGAAAATAAGGGCGGAGTCTAAAATACTGGCATGAATAACTTTAAGAAAAATACTGTTTTTTTTAGTATATAAGAAAAAAAGAAGAACCAAATAAAGCAGAATTTAATTTAAAGTCTAAGACAAGAGAAGTCTTTCAATTTTACTTTTCAAATGAATTTCCCTTGAAGTGCCGGCTAGGCCCAAAATATACTAAAGCTGACGAGCTATATACGTAACTCCGTGGCGCATCCCCAAAATATAAGTATCACAACTCAGATATATACCAACACATGGCGATCCTGCCGCTTCCCTGATTTACTAAAAAAAATACAACAGTTTCAAACAGAAGTCAAAAATTCAGAAACAGCGGCAACTTTGCCAAACACAGACTCCATTATATATTATATATTCCGACACCCATACCTGGACCAAAGAAGCTCACAATAGAAGAATATAAGCAACGTCAACAATCAAAACAGCAACAACCAAAACCTAAACCCCAACAGGGAAAAAAGGAAACACTAGAAAGGGCAGGTACGTCCGCCAGAAAGCAGAGCTCCACGAACTATACAGACTCATAACAATCGTGAAAGGACAACAAAAAAGGGACATTGCTAGCAAAATAAAAGATCTGAAATACAAAATCAAAAACAAAATTAATTAGAATGCAATCTTCAACAACAAACTCAACTACAACAATCTGTTTCGCTTGTGAAGCATCAGTACAACACATAGAAGAACACCTTAAGGCCCTATTCTCCTTCAGCTTGCTGTTTTTGGACATCATCAGCTGGACAATCAGATGGACAATCATTTGAAAACGCAAAAAGATATTTGAATTTTGTTTTTTTTTATTGAATTAGTAATGAATGAAAGAAAATAAAAAAAATTTTTTCGCCGCGATATAGGGGCTGTCCATAGATGATGGCACCGTCAAAAATGGCCCTCAAAAAAAAAGGCATGGTGCTGGCGGCCACGATTCCGGCCCTCAGGAGCGTCTGAAAAAAAAATATAGGGTTATGATCAGCATTGATGTAATTCTGGCCCGTAGTAAAATAAAAATTTTGCGATTTTTTTTGACAAAATGGCGGCCACTTGAAATTGACAAATCGAATTTGGACCCATTTTTTTGTAGTTTAGTGTAAAAAAAAAATAGTAAAAAAAATCGCAAAATTTTTATTTTACTACGGGCCAGAATGGTGACAATTCTACGTCGATTAAACTTTGTTACATCCAAATCGGTTCAGTAGAACTGGCGGAATCGTGGCCGCCAGCTCGAAAAACGTGGTTTCGAGATAAACGCGTTCAAAGTTTGAAGTTTATTTTTCGAAAAAAAAAATTATTTTATCAAAATCGGTTCAGTAGAACCGGAGAAAAGTGGCTTGATAGTTGGAAAGACGCGATTTGGACAAAACAAAACTCACTCTTTTATGAAAGAAAAAAACTGTTTTTGGAATACTTACCCAAATTATTCAGCGATGCCAGGTCCATATAAACCACCTTCTTCTTCTTCAAAAAAGCTTTGATCTTTGGCTCTTTGAGCTCTGCGAGCAATTCTGCCCTCCTTTGATGCATCCACAGCGTAAGCTTCGGAGCGGTTGAGGCGAAGTTCATCACGTGATAACTCAAAATTGTAGGCTTGGTTTCCAATGGCGATTCCCATCAACCTCATAATTTTGAGTATTGGCTGAAAACCATCGTTGAAAATGGCGGTTGCCATGTAATTTGCGATCTCCACTGTCCGCGCTCCAGCGTGCATATGTTTTGGTGCAAAGGTCCAGGCGATACTGTTGAAACCTCCATTGCTGTTTTGAGTCTCAGACCCGAGGCATCTACTCAACAACTCGTCCGATGACAGCGCTTCGTAGACAGGTTTTATCGCTTCGGCGACCTTTGGGTTGAGCGGATCGTAATTATGTTTAAAGTCATCCACGTTACCCTGCGCCACGGCCTTTTGATACGTGCACCAGCTTGACTCACCGGTCGGGCAATTTTGGTGTTGGGGATTTTCGTCGGTAGATACTTTGTGAAAATACGTAGCCCAAACCGCCTTCTTCATCTCTTCTAGGGATTTCGGATGACGGCGAATCGCCAAACCGTAGTAGGTCGTCAGTTCACTTATAAGCTTATCTGTCAGCTTTCCAGCGCCCTTGCCACCTATACCTTTGTTCTCCTTTTTGACTTTGCGCAGCCTGGACCCCATTCTTTTTTGAACGTGGCCAACGCATTCTTTTTTTACCACAGTGGGGTCGCCATCGTAGGGGTCTTCGGTGAGAATTGCTTTGAAAGTTTTAGAATCGCCGTCGCCGATATATTTTTCATACTTGACGCCGTGTTTTTCCATTGATCTTGCAAACATCTCCTTAACCGCATCGACTTCCATTTTTCCTGCGCTGCCTTCATGATTTTTACGGCATTCCTCTTCGTGCAACTCCTTCCAAGCTTCGAAACCCTCTGGATGGATATATTGCTGGGATTCCCAATATTTGCAGCTATTGCAAATAGCAGACTTGACCACAGAGTCAACAACTTTTTTGGTGTACTTGCCGATCAATGTCGTTATACCATAGAAAGATGCGAAGCCGCGTTTTTTCCACGTGCCATCGCCCGACACAGTCAATAGCGTTGGATCGCACCCTTCATTTTCTTCCATGGTGGCTTCTTTTTCTTCACGAACGGCCTTGGAAATAACGAAATTATAAACGGCCTCTGCAGCTGAATGCAAATTTTGAAGGCTGCTGTAGAACAAATTGTTGCTCAGACCTACTCCTATGTCCATAATGCCACAAAACATATCTATGCCTTTGGGACCAATGCCCAAAAGTCTCATGGCAACAACCAAGCGGCGATTTATTTCATACGATTTGCCGGCGAAACGTGATGAAGGAATAAGTCTGGTTGGGCAAGCGCAGTTCACAGCGATTTTGAATGCAACTCCATTCGGCGATGCTTTTTTGAATTCCAATTTTTCGTTGCATGTGGCACAAATGACGAAAGTAGCAAGTGTTGTGAATACTGAATAGAAGTCCAAGATGCAATTCTCCAAATTGTTTTCGATGACAATATCCTCCGTGGGATTATTTTTGAATTTTTTGGCTGAAGTACTCGCAAACTCAGTGTCCTCTACTCTATCAAATTTATTTCCACGAAATTTGCGTTTTTTAATTCGACCGGCGCGAACATAGTTCACTTTGTTTACGGGTTTTTGACGTGTTTTATTACTTTTTTTATCCATTTTACCGCACAAAAATAAATTTTTTTCAAAACTGTACTTTTCCGCAAACCGTAAGCGCAAGCGTGCGTCCGCTATTCAAATCAATCGAAACTGAACTAAATGCGGCTTTGATTTCATATTCATTCATATGTTTCTGCAAATGTGTATTCAAACCTGTTTTTGCCTGTCCATTAACTATTCAACGGAATTCGGTGGTTAATTGATGCCGTTGCGTTCAAAAACTAAGCAACATAAAAACTACTCATTTTAGCGAAGACATGACCCCACAAAAATGGCCATATCTTCTAAAGTATTTCTAATTTCAAAAAACCCTTTTAGGGTTATATTCTTAAATGTCCAAGCTATAAAAAAATGCAAAAAAAAAAGTTGAAAAAAAATTTTTGCTGAAAGAGAATAGGGCCTTAACTCACACCAAAATATAATAGACGACGCCAACGACAGGTTACAAAAAGCAGAAACACTCCACAATTTTATCTACAAGAATCCAACATACACAAAAGACAAGAAAAATACAGACAACCCAAAACTGAAGCACCTGCTATTTTCAAAATACTAATAAAATTTTGTTTTTTTTTAAAAAACATATATTTTTTTATAAATATTCATTATGTATTTAAGATACTACTGACAACATAAAACATATAAAAAAAAAAAAGTTACATATTGTCTGATATATTCTTTTTTTACTATTTCTCCCAAATTTCAGTCAACTAGTTTACAACGTCACAATGCTTGACAACAAAAACAAAGATTACATAACGATAAATGAAAATATAGAAAACAATTTAGGTTCTCCTATATCAAAGAAAGAATTTTCTACCATAAGCACAACAGCTTTGATAACACTTGCAGTAATCCTAATTTTATTTTACTTCGGTTACAAATTAAATAACTACTGCAAACAATATGTTCTAAAACACACTAACCGTTTGCAAAATCCAGTTTATTTCAATCAATCGCTTACGTATGCCACACTTCATACTCCATGAGAACTCTACTTAAAATATATAAACAATTGAAACAAATAAGAGCAAATATAAAAAAGTCCATTAACAGGGGCTACACTTCACAAACTGTTAAACTCAAATCATCACAAATAAACACATACATAAAAAATTTCAACGCTCATTTGAATGCAATACCACAAAAACTTGACACAGCTCGTTTAGCTGAACAATTTTATCTACTACATAAAGAAACAATTTCTCTATTGAGTTCAATGTCTATTAACAAAGAAACTCCACCACAAACTGCAGCAACCATGACGAATACTGCAACTTTCAATTTAGAAACTATTCTAAAAATTGTTCCTACCTTTTCAGGTAACTATAAGGAATTAGACAGTTATCTAAAAATAGTAGAATTACTATATAACTCTTTTAACACTGCAGACAAAGCTAAGCTTATTGACTTAATCATTAGCGTAAAATTAGATACAAAAGTACGCACAACTATAGCAAACACGAGTAACGTAACGACACTAGATCAACTCAAGGATGTTTTGAAATCATCATACAAATCTACATTGACCACATCCCAAATCCACACAAAATTGTCAACTTTGACACAAAAAAACAACAATATCACCCAGTACAAAGACAAATTGATATCTCTCATATCAGAATTAAACAACATACAAATTTCAGAACTAACAATGCAACGCAACAATCCGTAATTATCAAGATGAATGAAACTTATGCTTTAAACATATTTAAAAATGGTTTAAATGATGACCTAAAGAACACAATATTTGCTGCCCAACCAAAGTCATTAACAGATGCAACAAACCTAGCACTCGAGCTAGAAAATAATAACAAAACAAACAACCAATTATTGTATTTCCAGAATAATAACTACAGCAATCAACGCAACAACACTCAACACAAAAACACAAGATACAACTACAACGGATATCAAAATAACAACAATTCAAGAAACCAAGGTCAAAGAAACAACAGTTTCAATAGAAATCAAATTTTAAACAACAACTATAGAAGAAACAGTAATGCATACAGATATGCACAAAATAATAATAACACATATAGAAACTCACGAAATAATAACAATAATAATGCACATAGATATGCACAGAATAATAACAATGCGAATGCACACCGTAATTCAAATATGAATAGAAGACAGAATTACAACAACACAAACCAGCGTGATAACAGAAGAATGTTCGCTTTTGAAGCCAAAAATCAGGGAAACGACGAGCGCTCGGATGTCGAGGAAGATCATCCGGGACAGCAAAATTAAGGATATATAACCTATCGGATATCAAAACAAACTATATCATAGCAAAATGTTATAACTCCAAAAAAACCACTTACTTTTCTTATCGACACAGGAGCAGATATATCTATCTGCAAATTAAACAACATTGAAGCAGACTTGAAGATGGACACTAGATGCAAACTCACGGGAATAACAAATGAACAAATAACCACTCTAGGCAAAATCACTTTAACATTAGATTTTCAACATAAAACTCTTTTGCACAATTTCCACGCAGTTGAAGACAATTTTCCGATACAAACCGATGGAATATTAGGCAGAAATTCTTTATCTAAAAGCGCATGCAAAATTGACTACGAGACACAAACATTGACGATAGCAATAGAAGACATAGACATCGTGACACCGTTACACTTTAATAAACACGTGTATGACATAATACGTATACCACCAAGAACAGAAATGATACATCCCATTTCATTAAATTTAAAAGAGGATAGTGTAATTCTTAACGATGAAATACAACCCGGTGTATTTTTAGCGAACACAATAATACCAGCGACCGGTAAATGTCACGTAAAACTTTTGAACACAACAAACGCCGAAGTTAAACTAACCAAATTAACACCAAAAACAACCACTTTCTAACTACATTCAATTCAATCATACTAACACATTTAACAAAACACGCTTCAAAAAACTAGCCCAAGAACTACAGGTAGACACTAATCACCCTTTAACAGACATTTTTAGGGATTTCCAACACATTTTCCATCTAGAAGACGAAAAACTAACAATAAACAACTTTTATACACAGACATTAACTACAAATGACACAACGCCTACCTACATAAAAAATTACAGACTACCTCACGCCCATAATGAAGAAATCCATAAGCAAGTACAAGAATTACTAAAAAATGACATCGTTGAAAACTCAATAAGCCCTTACAATGCACCGCTATTGCTAGTACCTAAAAAGTCAGAAGATGACACAAAAAAATGGCGACTAGTGGTAGATTTCAGAAGATTAAACGACAAATTAATTAACGACAAATTCCCACTGACAAGAATAGAAGACGTTTTAGACAAACTTGGTCGAGCAAAATACATCTCCACACTCGACATGGCAAGCAGTTTTCAACAAATACCTTTAGATAAAAAGTCCAGACCACTAACAGCTTTCTCCACAAATGATGGACACTATCAATTCAAACGACTACCTTTCGGATTGAAAATATCCTCTAATAGTTTTCAACGCATGCTCACGCTTGCATTAACTGGTTTAAGCTCAAAAGCATTTCTTTATGTCGATGACATAATAGTTTTTTGTTGTAGTCTACAACACCACAACAACAATCTAATTAAAGTTTTTGAACGACTATCTAAATACAATTTAAAATTGAATGCAGCAAAATGCAAATTCTTGAGACCAGAAGTAGTTTACCTTGGACACTTAATTACACAACATGGAATCAAGACTGACCCATCAAAACATGACACAATAAAATATTATCCGACTCCGACAAATGCGGACGAAGTACGACGTTTTGTAGCTTTTTGCAATTATTACAGACGATTCATCAAAGATTTTGCTAGTATCGCGCAATGCCTAAACAACCTATTAAAGAAATCACAAGCATTTAAATGGACGGAACAATGCCAACAAGCTTTTGACACACTAAAACAAAAATTAATTGAACCTCCAGTGTTACAATATCCGGATTTTTCAAAATCTTTTATTGTAACAACTGACGGCTCAAACTTTGCTTTAGGTGCTATCTTATCACAAGGAGAAATAGGTAACGACCTTCCCATTTCGTTTGCGAGTAAAACACTTCAAAAACACGATTTGAACAAACCCGTGATAGAAAAGGAATTATTAGCTATTCATTGGGGCATAAATTTCTTCAAGCCATACTTATATGGTAGAAAGTTCATTGTGGTTACAGACCACAGACCATTAGTGTTTGATTGACCTAAATTAGTGATTGATTTCGAAATAATATTCAAAAAAGGAAAAGTTAATACTAACGCTGACGCTCTATCGCGTATAAAAATAGATTCAGCAACATTAAAAAAAATGATTCCCTCAAAAGAGGATAAAAAAATAAAGAAAGCATTGATTTTAACAAGGGGTATGAAAATGATAAAATTAAACAAAATGAAGAAAATGAAGCGAATATAATTATAAAAGAGAGATGCATGATTTCAGAAGAGCCTGATCAACTTTTCATATGGGAATGCACATCGATATCTGACGTCAAGAACATAAAACGCTTAAAATTTGAAATAAACAAAAATAATTTGAAGAAAAATATAATTGTCGACAATAAAGATGATTTCGTACTAGTGCGATGTGGTGATAACCCAACGAATCTAGATTCGACATTGGAGAAACTATCATCTGAAATGTATAAAGAAAATATAAAAGAACTAGCGCTAGAGGCAAAAGATGCCATGTTTGAAATAATCGATAAACAAACATTTAAGAAAAAATTCAATAAGCTGCAGCATAAAAGAGAGAATAAATATAAAAAATCACTTAAAATACTAATATACGAGACCCCACGAATCATAAAAAACAAAACAATGCAAAAAGAATTAATAAAAGAATTCCACAATTCACCCCAGGGAGGACACTTAGGAATCAAAAAAACAATACTTAAGTTAAAACAACGTTACTCATGGAAAAACATGAGATAAATGATTAAACAACATGTAAACACATGTGAAAAATGCGCACGAAATAAACAGATTCGGCACACAAAAGAAAAGATGAAAATAACGGACACTCCAACCACAAGTTTCGAAACAGTGGAAATCGACACTGTCGGTCCACTTAAGATTTCAAACGGATACCGCTACGTGCTGACAATGCAATGTCAATTAACAAAATTCGTTATTGCTCATCCTATAGAAACCAAGGATGCAAAAACAATTGCACAAACTTTGGTAGAACAACTTATACTTAAATTCGGTTTATTTAAGTATCTAAAATCAGATCGCGGAACAGAATTCACAAATGAACTTCTTAAAAACATATGTGAGTTACTGAAGGTTAAGCAAATTTTTTCGACCGCCTATCATCATGAGACATTGGGTTCATTAGAGAAAAACCATAGAACACTTAATGAATATTTGCTATCATTTGCAGACGACTTTGAATGGGACAAATGGATTCCATATTATACGTTTGCATATAATTCAAGTCCACATGTCGACACAGAATATACACCTTTTGAATTAATTTTCGGAAAACTACCTTCCCTACCAAGCGATTTGATTGAAAAAACAACAACAAGGTATAATTTAGAAGATTATTCAAACGAACTAAAAATAAGACTAAAATCCGCATTAAGCAAAGCTACAGACATAATAAACATTGCAAAGAATAAAAGAAAAACACAGTATGATAAAAATGTAACCGTTTCAAATTTTAAAGTAGAAGATCAAGTTTTTGTAAAACTAGAACAAAGAAAAAAATCACAAAGTCCATACAAAGGACCATTTGTAATTAAAGAGATAAATGGAGTCAATTCCATAATACAAATAAATAACAAACTAAAAATGTATAACAACAACATGTTGAAAAAATTCAACAATTAGACGAAATTTGTACTATTAAAGTAAATACATTTCTTTCCAACAACAAATAATATAAATAAGCCATTATCAATTAATAATCAATTATTAGATGTAACATAGAAACACTTATATTTTTGAATTTAAATATTTAAATTTTACGTTATATATATATATATATATTTTTTTTTACCACTAATATTATCCGAGAATTGCTCCATAAAATACATACGAATACATAAATATATATATATAATATAAATATATATGAATTACTACCATACATATTAAGATTATTCTTAGTTACTACAAAAATTAACCTTAAAACAAATGAATGAAAGAATGTATGAATCCGTATACTTATAAGATAAAATAACTGCATATTAAAGTTCAACTAAAATATTTTGTAATATTATACAAATTAAACTACTTTAATACATACTAGCCAGAACTCCCCTTTATCTTAAAAATTTAACTTCAAAAGTGAAATTTTCGCTTGAGGATTGGGGTGTAGTGTACTTACACAGTCACTATTACCGTACCAAACGATACAAAAACAGTGCAACATTAAATTAAAATCCAACAACATTTTTGATGTAACTTAAAACCCAAAAATTATGACGGGCACTAAGAATCAAAAATGTCGTAACAAATGTCATTCACACTTCTAAAGTGCTGAATTATTTTCATCCCCTCTTGCTGCTTGTATCGTTTGGATACTTAATTCTCTGCTCAAGCACAACAACAACAACGCTGTTGTTAGTGCAATGCAATTACAATTTGAGCAGTGCACTGGAGTAAATACAGCGAATATATTATGTTACTCCAATGCAACTGACCTGCCGAATTTTCAAGGCTATCAACGCCAACATTGTTGTTGTTGTTGGCTATTGGAATGTGGCTGGGAACCGATCGACTAACGGGATCGATTGGTAACCCATCGTGAAAATAAGGGCGGAGTTTAAAATACTGGCATGAATAACTTTAAGAAAAATACTGTTTTTTTTTAGTATATAAGAAAAAAAGAAGAACCAAATAAAGCAGAATTTAATTTAAAGTCTAAGACAAGAGAAGTCTTTCAATTTTACTTTTCAAATGAATTTCCCTTGAAGTGCCGGCTAGGCCCAAAATATACTAAAGCTGACGAGCTATATACGTAACTCCATGGCGCATCCCCAAAATATAAGTATCACAACTCAGATATATACCAACACAAAAGATATTTTGAGTCCAAATGGTAATCTTTTAAATTGGTAATGATCGTCATTGGTAGAAAAAGTTTTAAAAGGTCTAGAAGATTTTTGTAAAGGGATTTGGTGAAAAGAACTCGTCATGTCGAGTGTGGAAAAGTATTTTGCTCTGTCGAGTTTGTCTAATAGCCCAAACAGAATAAGTATAGCCAACACGCAACCAACAGAAAAAATGTCAACATAGAAGTTGGTTGCCTTGCAACCCTATGAAATGAACATAATGAAAATAACCAACACGTAGCGAACGCAGCCGACACAAAAATGTTGACGAACTTTTAACTTTTGCCGCAGCCAACGGTAGCGAAATGTCAAAATACATAGTTCAAATTAGAAAACTTAAAATTGACTAAAACATTAGTCCAAAATAGTAAAAAAACAAACAAATTATTGTATGCAAATGGCTGTGTCTATTAATTTAGTAAAAAATAACAAAATATTGTAAGCATAACACTCTATCTGCGTTATCAACACAAATTCTATTCTGTGCACAACATTTCGTTGGCTACGTTTTCGACAGCTCGCTACGTGTTGGCTATACCTATTCTGTTTGGGCTATAAGACATCTTCTATTCTTGTTAAAGGGAATTTATCACTGACTATGTTGTTTATTTCCTAAAGCCAACTACCAAATGCCATTTCTTGATATCGTCACTATTTTTATTTCACAGCTCAAAACGTCACAGACAAAACGGTGCGGTCGAGCTAAGGCTTGAGTTATCTTAGCAAACGAAATGAAGAACAAAAGGAGTGAAAAATACGATGTCCAACTGCCAAAAATGAGAAACCCAAAAATGTTAATATCGGGAATGGGTGCTAATTTAGAGAGTGAGGGGTTGAGAGATTTAGAGGGTTAAAATTATATCCGCACTAAAAAACCAAAATGACTTCTACTGTAAAGAGCTAAAATGTATTAAAGTGTATAAGTCTTTTAAAAACCCGCGAGTGTACAATGCATTGCTTGAGGTTGATGGCGATGGCTTTAGCTTCATCGTTAGCTTCATAGCACACCAATAATAAAAATATATATTTTTTATTCAAGTATTTTCGTGCAAACATAATTTAAATTATACCGAAAGTTGGTGGCGCATGATTTTTATATAGCTCAGAAGGTAAAAGTCTGTGTAAATAAACTCTGTTTTTATTGTTTTTTTTTTACTTTCGATCTCAGTAGCAACTTAAGGTAGCAACTTATGAAACTGAAATTAAAGGGGAAATTTATGTATGTAAACTTGAACTTAAGAAACATGAAATTTATTAACACGGTTAAACCAAAATCATAGATTTTAAAATATTTTAGGAATTGCCCATATACGAACGAAGTAAGTTCTAATTAGCTTATAATCAGCCCCGTAGTTTTGGAGATATAGGATTTTTATTTATTTGTGGGCGGTAAAAAAGGGTGTGGTACAATTTTTTCCTGAACCATCCTCTACTTGAAGGAAATAAACTGCCAAAATTTTAGCTGAATGAGCCCCGTAGTTTTGAAGATATAGCATTTTTATTGATTTGTGAGCGGTAAAAGGGGGTGTGGCCAAATGTTTTCCATAAACCCCATGCTTTATTTGATGAAACTTTACTGCTTCAATTTAAGCTGAATCAGCCCCGTAGTTAGAAATATAGCATTTTTATGGATTTGTGGGCGGTAAAAGGGGAAAAGGCAAAAATTTTCCTTAATTATCCTCTACTCGAAGGAAATTTACTGCCAAAATTTCAGCTAAATCGGCCCAGTAGTTTTAGAGATATAGATTTTTAAAGATTTGTGGGCGGTAAAAGGGGGTGTGGCAAAAAATATTATAATAATATTGCATTGCCACCGGACTTACTATTTAATTTACGTATGCTAAATTTCAGCTTAATCGGATACCAAAAAGTTGCAGAAAATTGGGTTGCAAGTTTTGAGAACAGGCATACATACATGCATACGAACGAAGCAAGTTAAATAAAAGCTTATAATAATCTTAATTGGCATTTACCTATCGTTTCTTCTTAAAGCACACGTTGTGCGCTAACAAATATTTCTTCGCTTGAAATAAGTAGAAAAGCTTCTTCGATCTTGTTCATCTGGGACCTAATTAATCATAATATCCAATGTGATGAGCTTTTATCTCAATTAAATTTTCACTTTCCTTCAAGACACCTCCGTAGTCGATTTCACTTTAGTGAAGCCCTCTATAGATTGTTTATGCTTCTAATATGCCTTTAGCTCGTGTATTAGGAAGACTAATTCAGTCCATGCTTTCATTGACACATTTGACAGTTGCTCAAAATGGCAATTTAAAAACCACTTATTTATGCACCTTTTGGCCCGTAATGCTTTGAACTCCTTGTAAATTCTCCTAATTTCTATTAAATATTTTGTATTATATAAATCTAATTAAATTAAAATATTAACTTATTTAATTTTAAGATATGATGAATTGTAAATTTAAATAATTTGTAAGTTTTGTTTTTATTTTCAAGTAGTCTGTTAGAGTTGATCTCTGTTAGATGAAATAAATAAATAAATAAATAAATAAAAAAAATATTCCTCTCCGGCCATGATTCGAACCCGGGACCCCTGAGCGGCAATCAAGCGCGCTACCACTAGACTATCGAGGCACATCTTATCTCTCTAACATATATTTTTTAAACAGTAAACATGAATTCTATAAGCGGCTAGGAAACAATGATATTAATAATGATAAAATAAGTAAAAGTTTCCACATGCATTCTTAAAGAAGCAGTTTGGAAACAACATAAATTCAAAACTACTTATATAATTCCAAAAGATATGGTGGGGAATGTTTATATGTAAGTCTTCCAATTTTTAGAAGAGTGTAGTGTACTTACATACGTACACACATTACAAGACAAACAACCACCAAAAATTTATCTTCACTTGAATTGTCTAACTAACAACAATAAACATATTAACATAATGTTGATAAAATTTCCAAATTTAACTTAATAAAAAAAAACCTCAAAGTATACACAACTAATTGCAGTTCGAATTCTTATGAAGTGCATTTAGCACCCCTTTACGCTTGTGCCGCTAGATACCGCGCAATCTGAAATGCGACAGCGACGGCGGGAGTCGTGTTACAAGTGCATTGCACAGAAAAACACAAAGCAACAACAGGCGATAAGTTGAACAAGTGCCGATGACACTTTAAAGTCAAGGCTAAGAATTCGAGCGAACCAATATGTGATGTTTAAAATATTAATTAGTGGGGAAAATTTGGAAAGGTTAATAAACTGAAAGTGATTGGTCAATTATTGATTTTTCAAAGTAAATCTAAAAATATTGGAATTAGAGGAGGAGTCTTGGAAATAGTGGTAAAATTATTGTAAGAAAAATACTTGTAATAAATAAAAAGTGAAAAAAATTTTAAAAAATAAGCTTTTATTTAAAAAAGACGTGAACTAAAAAGAAAAAATAAATTTAAGTGACATTTGTCATATATGTATTTATTAGGTATATTCTAGGTGCTGAAGAACCCCTCTCTTGTTACTCATCATCTTGTTACTCATCATCATAATATAAGCGTACGTAAATTGGTAAGTTCTAAGTACTTATATAAATTTAGAATTTTTAAAATAGATTTATATTTGAAAAGCTCGCAGAGTGGCCTCCATAGTTTATAAGGATATGAGTTCGGAGGATTCATTGACAATTTCTAACTTCTTTGCAAATTATTTTAAATCTGTTTATTCATCTTCTTCAGTGGTTTCCACTGCTGACACTACCCCTCATCAAAATGCTGTCTTAGGCCTTTATTATGAGTTGCTTTCGACGTTCGATCTTCGCTGGTTATCGAACAACGAGTATCGAAAGTTAAATTCTTATTATGAGCAGTGCAACCCTATCGAAATGTTCGTTGCTCATCGAAATTTCAGTCGAATAGGATTTTGCTTTCGATGCGATGCGTGCTTAGCAATAATTGTTCAAAATTGAAGTATTTTGTGATTGTGTTTTCCTTTTTAAGGACTAAAAACTAATATTGAACTGTTTTTGTAATTTTTATGCAGATCTAAGGTGGTGAGCAACAAATCACAGTTAGAAAAACTGGTCTTATTGATGGAGGCAAACTTTGACTGCAAATGATATTTGTTCCAAAGTTCAAACGACAAAGACATGGGAAGAACTCACGCTGGAATTAAATTGCTTAGGACCGCCAGTTAGCCTGTTACGTCAAGCTTTCATCTTCTTCTGACGAAGCGTCGAATCTTATGGAAATTATTTTCGTCATAATTATAACTTTTTGTGTTATTTTTTGCAATCAACTTTCAAACCAATCGTATTTAGTTGAAATAAAACAACAATCACCTGATAAAAATATACTACCGCGAAGAAACAAAATGAACGAAATTCACAATAGCGCTACTCTTTGTCGAAAGCACGTTATAATACCAAATGCAAATTCGTTCGATCAGGCCATTCGACTACAGTCGAAGATCGAACGCAGCTCATAATAAGGGCCTTAGATATTAGTTTGCTTAGTATTGAACCGTTCGAAGTAGAATCTTCATTAAAAACTCTTAAATCGAATACTAAAGAGGGTCTTGATGGCATCGCGCCAATTTTTCTAAAAAATTGTGCTGAATCTGGCATTTCCTCTGTCTTAATTTTTTAACAAGTCCCTTACTTCTAGCCAATTTTTAGACGTTTGGAAAGTCTCGCTTATTGTTCCAATCTATAAATCGGGTCCTAAACACGATGTCTGCAATTATAGGCCCATTTGGAAACTTCTTTGTAATTCTAAAGTTTTTGAACTGATAGTTTATAAATAGCTTATCTTTCTTGTAAAAAATATTATATCTACACGTCAACATGGCTTTATTACTGGTAGATCAACTGTAACTAACCTCACTATCTTTTGTAGTTATATTTTAAAAAATTTTAGCAAGGGTCTGCAAACGGATGTTATCTTCAAGGACTTTGCTAAAGCGTTTGCCTAGGTTGATCATAATATTTTACTTCTCAAATTATCTTCTTTGGGTTTTCGCTTAAACTTTCTATATTGGATTAAATCGTATCTTTTAAATCTTCGTTAAAAAGTAATAATATGCGATCGCCTATCGGATCCAATCTCGGTAACTTCAGGAATCTCTCAATGCAGTCATTTGGGTCCACTTCTATTCTTACTTTATATAAATAATCTTCCCAGCTTGGTCAAAAATTCGAACGCTCTGTTGTTTGCAGACGATTTAAAAAGTTTTCGCGCTATTTCATCTCCTAATGATTTTTTGTTAATTTAAAATGATATTGACTCTGTAATGTCTTGGTGTGAGATCATGGTGAGAAGGACCATATTGATTTTATAATTAGCAAGGCTAATTCGATGTTGGGTTTCCTTAAAAGGAACTCTAAAGACTTTTCGGCCCCTATACTTTACATACTTTTTTTGCGTGCTAGTTAGACCCCATTTGGAACATTGTTCCACTATTTGGAATCCAATTTTTCAAGTTCACTCAAATCGTATTGAAAGAAAATGTTTTAAAACGTTTTACTAGGTTTGTAGTAAAGGGTGGTTAAATTTTAAGGGCCGATGTTGATTTTGAATAAAATACAAATTATTTAGGAAATTATTGTGATATCTTTTTATTATGATAATATTGGTATGGTTCAATTATGTATGGAACAAAATATCGGCCAAATAGCCGCCGCGACCTAGGCGGCACACCTCCATCCTATGATCTAAATTTTCGATGACGCTGAGGGATAACTGAGGTTCTATGCCGTTAATGTGCCGAATTATCTCATCCTTTAGCTCTTGAATTGTTGCTGACTTATCGACGTACACCTTTTCTTTCAAATAACCAAAAAAAAAGAAGACCAACGGTGTCAAATCACATGATCTTCAAACAGTCACTCTTTGTGGGTGCATTGGTTTTTCGACAACTCTTCTTGGATTATAATTCGCACGAATACGGCAATTCTGCTTATTGACGAATCCACTGAGGTGAAAATGTGCCTTATCACTGAAGATGATTTTCTTCGAAAATTGATTATCCACTGTTGCCATTTCTTGGCACCATTCTGACCATTGACGACGCTTGAAATGGTCAAGAGGCTTTAGTTCTTAAGTCAATTGCACCTTGTAAGCGTGTAAATGCAAGTCTTTATGCATAATGTTCATCAACGACGAGCGTGAGAGATGCAATTGTTGGGCACGACGACGAGTTGAGGTGGATGGCTCTTCAGCCGCACTATCGCGAACAGCAGCAATATTTTCTGCAGTACGAGATGTACGAGCGTGCACTGGTGTTTTCACATCTCCTACAGACCCGATTTGCTCAAATTTTTGCACGATTTTTTCGATTGTACGCACATTTGGACGATTAAATTGACCGAAAAAATCACGAAGTGCACGATATGCATTTTGATTTGAACGTCCATTTTCATAATAAGCCTGAATAACTTTTACGCGTCCCTCGATTGTGTTTAGTTTTGTCTGCTTCTGATCATGTCAAGTATTTTAGTTTTTGGGCAATATGAATTTAAATAATGCGATTTACAAATGAATACACAAATAGATCTCATATTGTGATTTTAAAAATTATGTGACTTTTTTATAATAGGGTTGCCATCTAATAATATGTATTTTTAAGAGTTTTAAACATCATTTATCAGTATTAGGGGGTCGCTGATTTCAAATCTAAAGTCATAATATTAAAATTCAAGATAGTGGATAAATTTGGTGGATTTTAGGAACAAAAGTTTATGAAAGTATTAAAAAACATTCGAAACCAGCGACCCCCTAATAATGGTATATGATGTTTAAAACTCTTAAAAATACATATTAATAGATGGCAACCCTGATATTTCAAAATTACATAATTTTGAAATTCTGACCACGGATTTGGATTCAGCGACCAATTTTTAGTGTACCTTTTTTTACCAGCCCCGAATTCGTAAAAATAAAAAAATGAGGTGGCAACCCTATCCACCATCTTGCATTTTAAAATTCGGACTTTAAATTCGAAATCAGCGACCCCCTAGCACTGATAAATGATGTTTAAAACTCTTTAAAATAATTAATATTAGGTGGCAACCATGCTTTTTCAAAATTACATAATTTTGAAATTCTGACCACGGATTCGGATTCAGCGACCCATTTTTGGTTGGTTGGTTGGTTTAGATGGTGATTCTACATGCAAGTAGGATCCAAGTAGCTCTAGTGAGCCGTTTTGATACCATAACCTCGTGTTTCTGTTGGTTGACTGGGCAGCGCACTGCTAGGTTATAACCATCCGGTGCGATTGATGAACGTTAGGAGATTGTTGATTTTTGTTGTTGAGAGTTCCTCTAGGTTGCTGAGGAAGGGCCTGCCAAGCGTTGCTAGTCTGGACCTGGCCAGGGCCGGGCAGGTGCACAGAAAGTGTGTTAGTGTTTCTTTTTCATTTGGGTCATCGCAGCTGCGACAGTGGGTGTTGAAAGGTAGTCCGATTCTCTCGGCATGAACTCCGATGCACCAGTGACCCGTAATAATAGCCGTTAATCTGGCTATGTCGCTCCGGGGCTTTGATAGCAACTGTTGAGTTCTGCCTATATCGTAGAGGGGCCATATTTTTCTTGATGTGCTGCAGGTTGGTAGTTCTCTCCATCTACGACCGGCTAAGGTTAAGTAGTAAGAACGAATTCCTCCCTTGACTGTGTTCAGTGGAACTTCGACTGGTTCCGCTCTGGAAACGTCAAGGGAAGAACCCCGCCTGGCCAATTCATCCGCCTTTTCATTACCATAAATGTTCCTATGGCCGGGAACCCAGATTATGGTAATGCTAAGTTGGTGACTTAGCCGGGCCAGTTCATCCTTACACTGCCTTACCAGTTTGGAGTTGGTACTGATCGCAGCTAAAGATTTAACGGCAGCTTGGCTATCCGTCAGAATAGCTGCGTTAAGGTGGTTGGTATTAGCTCTCCTTAAGGTGCGACAAGCTTCTCTTATCGCAAAAAGCTCGGCCTGAAAGACGCTGGATGAGTTTGGTAGACGAAACGAGTCCGCCACCCCCAGTTTCTCAGAGTATATGCCCGCTCCCACTCCGCACTCCATCTTGGAGCCATCCGTGTAAAAGGACACATCGAAGGCTAGATCAATTCCCCCATTGCGCCATTCCACCCTGGTGGGAAACTTGGTTGTAAAGGATTTCGTGAAGTCGAGTTTGGGGGTGTCGTAGTCCGTTTTTCCAGGAAGCAGTTCCCGAGGTAGCGGATTAAGAATGTTGCTGTGTCCATATGGTCTATTTCGCCAGTTGTACGACTCTCTGAGTCTGACTGCACTGTTTGTTGCGGTAAGCTTAATGTGTAAATCTATGGGGAGTAAATGTGTCAGGACATTAAGTGCATCAGTGGGGCATGAGCGGATACCCCCCGTGATACCTATGCATGCGGATCGCTGGATCCGAGCTAGTTTAGTTGTGTTGTATGCTTTATTCAGTGCAGGCCACCATACTAGTGCACCATACGCCAAGATGGGTCGCACTACTGCTGTGTATAGCCATAAGAGCATTTTTGGTTGAAGACCCCATTTTCTACCAAAGGTTTTTTTGCAGGCGTAGAAAGCTATACAGGCCTTCTTGACCCTTTGTTCGATGTTAGTTTTCCAGCTTAGCTTAGGATCCAGAATGACACCTAGGTATTTTGCGCTACTGGATAGTGTAAGAGGTTGGTTATTGAGCTTTGGAAGGACAAATTGTAGCGCTTTGGTTTTTGTGGTGAATAACATCAGTTCCGTCTTGCTAGGGTTAACTCCTAGGCCGCACTTGGCAGCCCAGACACTGAGTTTTCCCAAAGCAACCTCCATTAGCTCACTGAGCGTAGAGGGGAACAGTCCTGACACCATAACAACCACGTCATCCGCATAAGCCACCACTTTGACCCCATTGCAATTTAGTGTATTAAGAAATTCATTCATGGCGATGAGCCTAGTATGAATATTGTTAAAAGCCCCTTCAATGTCTAAGAAGGCCGCAAGAGTGTATTGTTTAAAGTATATTGATCTTTCAATAGTGGTAATAACCTCGTGTAGGGCGGTATCTGTGGATCTGCCCTTGAGGTATGCGTGTTGGGCGTTGGATATGTTAGCTCCCTTTAGAACGTCCCTGAGATGAATATCCAGTACATGCTCTAGGGTTTTCAGTACGAATGATGTGAGGCTTATTGGTCTAAAATCCTTGGCTGATTCGTGACCTCTCCTCCCAGCTTTGGGTATAAATATTACCTTAACTCTTCACCAGCTCCTTGGAGTGTAGTTAAGGCAAAGACACTTAGTGAAGATAGAGAGTAGAATAGGTGCAACTACATCTTGTAGTTTCTGCAACATTATTGGAAGTATGCCATCGGGACCTGGGGATTTGTATGGAGAGAAGCTGCTTAAGGCCCAGATAACCCTTTCCATTGAGATAAAGGAGCCAGTCGGAACCGCCGCAGTTGCCTCAGGTGATTCTATACCTAAGTTCTCATTGCAGTTGCTCCTGCAGCCGGGAAAGTGTGTGTTGAGTAAGTGTTCCAGGGATTCATTGGTAGATTCTGTCCACGTACCATCGTCTTTCCGAATGAAAGATGGACTGGTGCTTTCTTTGGACAGAATTTTGCTTAGTCTTGCCGATTCTTTTATATTGTCGATCGATTGGGTGTATTCCTGCCAAGAATGCTTTTTCGCGTCTCGAATTGCTTTCTTGTAGGTTTTGAGGATGTCTCTGTATGGTTGCCAAAGACACTGTCTGTGACACGAGTTGAAAGTTTTCCTAACCCTTTTCCTAAGGTCGGATAAATCTTTGCTCCACCACGAAGGAAGAGATTTCTTCTTGCCCCTGCTAATGGGACATGAGACTCTAAAGGCAACCTGCATGGTTTGCTCTAGGGCCTCCACGGAAGAGTCTAACTCCTCCGCAGTTGAGATTTGCTTGTAGGCTAAAGAACGGATTTTTGGGCGAGCCACTTTGGCAAATTTGGCCCAGTCAGTACGTTTGGGGTTACGAAATGGAAGACGGGCCCCTGTTTCAAGACTCAAATCAAAGAGGATCAAGCTGTGATCCGAGAAGGAACTTTTGCTCGAAACTCTCCAATTGACTACTTTTAGAGACTCGTTTTCTGATAGAAGGGTAATATCCAAGACCTCACTCCAACCTGTGAAGTTGTCAGTACTTGGAAAGGTGAAAGTAGGTGTATTTCCTTTATTGCATATGTTTAAGTTAGAGTTAATTATAAAGTCGAATAAAAACTCACCTCTAGTGTTTATCTCAGAGCTGCCCCATAGTGTGTGTCTCGCATTGGCATCGCAGCCCAAAATTGTGGTGGTGTTGTCCCGCATTGCCGTAGCCACTAACCGCTTCACCTCGTCTGGAGGAGCTTCCCTGTCGTGGCCCATATAGGCTGAGGCTATGAATAGATTGTTGGCGCCCTCCAGTTTGACAACTGTCAGGTCTGAAGAGCTAAGGTTAGGGAGAAGAAATAAGTGTATGTGCTTTTTGGCTACAATGCAAGTTCTTGGTTTACCTGCTGTTCTCTTGTAGTAGATGTTGTAGTGGTTGTTCTGGAACCCTTTTACTGCTGAGTCTCTGACCCAGGGTTCCTGTATAATGGCCACGTCGATACCATCCTCCATCATGAGGATGGCCAGATTATCAGCAGCACATCTGGCGTGCTGCAGGTTAACCTGTATTACCGATAGTGGCATTACGTGGCTGGTGGTTGTTGTGGCTGCTGCGTGGAAGGCACCGTCGGATCCTCGATTGTAAGGGAATCGAGGATATCATCGACGCTGACGCCTTCTTCCGCGGATGGGTCTTTAAAGATCTTTAGTTTGGCACGACGGATGCCAAACCTAAGGGTGTTGCCCGCTTTCTCCAGAGCACCCAGGCACTCGTCTGAGATAAGCAGTAGGAAGGTCATACTGTTACGCTGGGGGTCCTCAGTCTTGATGACGGCCCAGTCGTTCATGGGAATGTCTGGGTTGTGCAGTTGGAGGATTTCGATGAGCTTGCTTTTCTCAAGCTTCATCTTAGGCAACCAAATGCGAGCACGAGGTCTCCTCGGAATATCCCTAGCCGGCATTAGCTTAAGGCTTAAGCCGTCCCATGCGTCCCTGATCTTAGAAACGCACTCGCTTAGGAATTCTTTGGAGAACTGATCCTCGCATTTGATGACCCGGAATCCTCGCACTACATCCGCAGATTCGAAAGATGGAAGCGCACCACCCTTGTTGCCGAGAAGATGCTCAATGACCATCTCGGACAACTTGGCTTCGATGTTGCCCCACTCTTCCGAAATCCGCTTGTGGCTGTTTGTGTTCGCGTCAATCAGCGCCACCTGTAGGTGATCCCTGGCCACCTCACTAAAGGCGCGCTGGCTGGTTGTCGGTTGCTCAGCCACGGTTGACTTGCCGCTGACCTTTGCCCTCTTCGCAACGTTGTCGATCGCGTCTTGCGATCGATTTCGCTTTGAATTGGCTGCGTCATCAGGCTGAGTAGCCTGGTACTTCAGGTACTCATCAATCGTAGCCTCGCATTTTTGTTTGTCTTCCACGTAGCTCTCCTGAACCGTACCCTGCTCCGCATTCTTGTCTATCTTGGCAAGAATGAACAGAGCCTTGGTATATTTCGCTTTCAGTAGCGCGCCGTGGGATTTCCTGCTCTTTGGACCACTATGGCTGGTGGTCACATTGGAGCAGGATGTGGATGGGTTTGTCGAGCCACTGTGGCTGGTGGTCTCGGGTGTGGTAATTAATGTTTGACTAGAAGGCCCAGGTGTACTATGGCTGGTACTCCCTGTGCCTTCAACGATTGTCTCCTGACTGGAGGCAAGCAGTTCATCTTCTGTGCTATCCCCTAGCACTGCGGGTTGGTTTTTTGTTTTGTTGGTTGTATTCATCTTTTTCTTACGCCCCCTTTGCCACCGGAGCAGCGCGGGAGGCTATGAGGTTAAAGGGGAAAGAAAAGGTCGGCCATGGCGAGCCCCAATACCATGGTAAGGCCAGTTTTTCTCTCTGGTTCGGCCAGGTCAGACAGGGGATACGCTAGAATACAGCACAGAATACCCTTGGCTGCAAACTTTAAACTCGGTGGGCGCCATCCCTCGACCCCGGAGTTAAGGGTGGGATAAGTTTTAGTTCATTGCCTCACAACAGCCCGTACGACATGGGTGGCCCTATCAGGAACCAAGGCTCCCTGGAGCCGAGGTTCCCGTCGTCATAGCCCGCTGTGCTGCAATTTAAGCCCCTACACCACGACTAGGTAGCTATCCCAAATTAGTAGAGGACCCATTTTTAGTATGGCATTTTTTTTTTGCCAGCCCCGAATTCGTTAAAAAAAGTGGCAACCCTATCCACCATCTTGAATTTTAAAATTCTAATTTCAGATGCGAAATCAGCGACCTCATTGCAGATATCTGGTTCTTAAAAGTCCTAATACGCTTAAGCTTTTCCTACCCAAGCTTAGTCAGTCATTTGGAAGTACTCTCAAACGAATACTCTCAATTTGAGAGTATTCGTTTGAGAGTATTCAATGTTCACAAGTGCCACATTCCATTCTAAGCGCTTTGTTCGCGCTCTCACTCTTTTCGTTCCATTAATGTAGTTGCTAGCATTCGTTTCGTTATTACGAGAATGCTTTGAAATGGCTATTAACTGCAGTTGTGCAGCTCTTTAATATATATATATAAATATATCACAAGCGTTACATTTTTTAAACAGTTTACATCAATAAATTATTTTATATATATATATTTTTATTGATGTAAACTGTTAAAAAATATAAAACTAGTGATATGCAGAATGTAGATATTTAATTACTACTGTAAATATAAATATATTTGTCATGTCTTTTATAAAAAAAACAAATTTTTACATGAATTTAATTGTGAGCTTTATAGATCAAGTAAGTTTGAAGAAGGCAACAAACTGTATATATGCATATATATATGTATATATATAATAATATACTGATATAATTTTGGTTAAAAATACTTCGATAGTCATATACCGACTGTAGCTACCCTGTTGCCAGAGAGTAAAAATTAAGAACATCTAAAAAATGTCAGCTAACTGAACCAACAACAATTACCAAGCAAATTCAAAACAACGACGTCAGAGAAGAGCATGATCACAGCGGTTGAGCAGCGTTAGAGGGGATGAGCCGAATCGTCCACAGAAAATAAACAGAACTTTGCTTACTATGTCCCGCTTTTCACTCGGCAATTCTCGAGCAATGTCCTTCGTTACTCACGAAAATTATTGCAACGAAAGCAATTATTGAACATAGAATTGCCGAGTGAAAAACGGCCCTTTGCAGCGCATGCAACGAACAAACACAACAACAACCATAAAAACAGCATAAGCAGCTACTGAAACAGTTTGTGTATTTCTTATACGAATATATGAATTTTTTCTTGTTAGACTTTGCTATTTTGTGACTATTAAAGAAGTATGCTCCAAAGTGTCAACTATCATTCTTTAATATGCGTTAAAAAATTTGTGAAAATCACTCCCATACAACCCGCGCTGTAAGACGTAAGTCTACTTCAAAAACCTTGGCATCACCTTTTTCTGGTTGGTAGAAACATACTTTTACATTAAACTGAACACTGAACTTTCCGATTGCGTTTTCCAAACAAAATTTAAAAATGCAAACAAACTTACAAACTTAGTAATTGGCGTACGGTTTTAGAATCAGTTTAAACATAAAATAAATACAAGAAAAAGGATACATGTTTGCAGTCTGCATCGGAGGCAAAGGTATGCATTGACTATTATTTCTATTGTAGCAATTGATACTTTTAATTTGTGCCATATTACATCATTGTCATTATTGGATTAAAGATATTTTAAACACTCCTTCAAGTAAAAGCCAGCAAAAACGAGCATATAAATTCAATCAAATTTGGCTGTTTGAGATCTCGATAATGAGTGGAGATTTTTTTTACCTCGATTATTTTTTAGATCCAGAGTCGTATTAAAAACGGGTTTTTATTATAAAAAATTCAGTAGATATATTTATGCTTTCAATTTTAGAAAAAGTAATATCATTACTATTCTTTTTTTCCTAATGCACCAGTTAAGCGACTCGATACAAAAACAGTTTTATCATTTATTTTTACTTAAGAAGGAATCAATAAAAAAAGTGATGACCTATTTGAATCAAATAAAAACATGTTTGAATTGAATTGCCAAATTTAAAGTTCTATATATATAATTTATGCTGTAATGGATTTATGAAACTATTAAATGTTTCTTTTATATAGTATTTATATAGTTGAATATATAAATAACATATTTAATATTGAAAATAAAGAAAAAAACAATTTATTTACTTAATACCATGAGCTTGAAAATAAAATGCCTTTTTTTAAAAAGCTACATTCCACAAAACTTTCGACGATCAAAGCATTTCAGAATAGGAAGTTAAATTAGCAGTAAACTTCAGTTCAAATCTTCTCCTACTTGTATTAAACATCGAATTAACGTGGTTGTGAGAATCGAAGAAGTGAGAAATCGTTCTTTTCAACTTGTGCAGTGAATAACGACAGACCTCAAGTCAAGTACTTTGCAAAATAAAACTATAGCTTATTTTCTAATATTGTGTAATATTTTATAAACCCTAAGTAAGTTTTATTAATAATTCAGTTTTTTTTTAAATAATAAATAAAATCACTTAGTGGATTTTGCAATACATACAATGCTAAGAGAAAAAAAGCTGAAAAGTTGGATAGCTTAATTTTCTTCACCATCATTTCAAATAAATAAAAAGCATAAGGTAACAGAAAAGATATATGTATTTAAATTAATAAATGATATAAAATCAGTTTTTGTTTCTATTAAAATAGGCATATAATTGTTTAAAATAAGAAACGTCCATTTACTGAGAGTTGTGAAAGTGTCGCATAAAATTGCAATTTGCTCCACCGTGCATCAAAACTGGGCAATAAAAGGTGCTCGGCAACAATAGTTGCATGGGAGTTCTGCTAAGCTTAGGCCTAGAAACGAGAGCAATACAGTTACAACAAGCAAACGGAAGATATAACAGTCTCCAAATTTTGCCGACCGCATGGATCAGCATAAAAAAAAACTCAGTCACTTTCACTGCTGATCGCGTGCGTAGCTAACGCATTCTTTAGTTAATGTTTTAAATCATTTAACTATTTGAATTCATGCAGACAAAACAAAAACAAATTTAAATTAAAATTAAGCTTATAATCAAGTGATAAAAATCTTTTATACAAAAAGTATAGAATGTTTAAAATGAATGCATAAAAAGAGGGTCGGTACTTTACAAAAACAACACAGTTGGTACAAACTTATTATGATACAAACATGGTAACTTATTAGTCCAGATGTTTTATATTGTTTTTGGGTCTTTAAAATTTTTATGATTACAGGAATATATTCATCGACATGAGATCCCGAGTGGTGCGCATCATCGGCAGATAATCATAATGTAAGCTTTAATAACATTATCAACAATATTAACAAACATATAAGCATATTGGCTAAACCACATTTGGACTATTAAAGTATGTATCTAAAATTTTCCATAATTAAACCTTGAAATATTTCTACCATAAATTTATGCATGCAATTTAAAAACAACCAAAGAAATTTATACTCTACGATTTAAAAACATACCTAATTCTACAAATTAAAACGAAATTGTTGTCTACTTTTTGAGCTACTTACGAGCTATGACTTTACCCTATATTGCATAATTTTTATATTCTTAAATAAATACCCTTTGAAGAGTTATTATAAAACTACCTACCAATTAAGTTGCTATGAACAATTTTGTTATCCGATGGATAAATTGAATAAAAATTTAAGATTTGAGTTATAAATAATTTAGTATAAAATGATTCTATAGAAATAGTTGAATAAGGGGAATGCTGACTAGGTCATTTTTATGCTTATTTCTATTTATTTCTATTTATTTCTATGCTTATGCGGAACTGTGCAAATGGGTGCAAGAACCTCGCCACATCCGGCAGAGCTAGCCGCTGACCATCCTCCATGCCGCCGCGTACCCTTTTGCCAGATTTGAAGTTCAAACTGCGTTTCGTAACATACATACTCCTCGCATAACAATGCTTATAACTAAAACTTTTTAACAAAAACATACGTTAAAACTAAAAAGTCTTAAAATTCTTTTAAGGAACGCATAAAGCGTTTTAACACTTTGGCGACGAGTGGGTGAAAAATAACCCATTTACATTTTTAAGTCGTGTGATCACAGTTTTTGAGATATTTTCATAAAGTTAGACTTAAAGGATGAGAAATAAATGTGGCTTTTGACACTAGATTTACGGACTGAGCCAATTTGACTCGTTTAAAAGTTTATTGCTATATATATATATATATATATATATAAACTGAAAAAATTATTTTTCAAATACATATGTTGGTTTTTAGTAACGTAATAAATATAGGTAAATAAAGGTTA
Organism: Dichetophora obliterata; assembly: GCA_963920525.1. NCBI lineage: Eukaryota > Metazoa > Arthropoda > Insecta > Diptera > Sciomyzidae > Dichetophora > Dichetophora obliterata. The sequence continues at coordinate 156,370,844 of OY986439.1, forward strand.
CTCCCCTCCTACGACCCCTCATTTCGCATATACGAATGTGGTATACCTATTTGTACGGCTATGAGCCAAATTGACTCATAAAATTATTTAACATTTAATTATTTTAAGAACATGAAACAGAGAGAATATATAAACGAGAGAAGTCATCGAAACATTAACAGAACGTTAACATAAATCCAACGATCCGATTATTAATACGGTTCGAACAATTGGTTGCCACCCAAGTAACAATATTAGCCATATATTCATTCTTGCAGAGCTTATAGTGCTATCTTATATAGCAGCAAGCTTCAACTATAGCTTTAGTCGCGCTACTAAAGCTCTTGCAGAGAATATATAAGGCTACTTTCTTGAGTTTAAAAGCACTATTTTTACTTCATATGAAGAGTAGAAGTAGCTGTAAACTTTTAAAAGAGTCCCTGTCAAACCCAAATAAGAGCTCTTGCAAAGCTCTTTTTTATTATTCGTTTAAGTATGTATGTGTTAAAAATAAACTCAATAAATATATAAAATTTGACAAGTGTTTGTGATGATAAGAATGACAAATAAATTAAAGAAATAATAAAGTGATTATTATATCAGACTCATGTTCGTGTATTCGTTATATGCTGCGAATTTCGGTGCGCTTTTGAATTTATCGGAAACGTGAATGTAGTACTTCGAAAAACTACAACGGGCTTAACAAATAATTAAAATTAAGAAGTGTTAATTATTTAAAAATAGTTGGAAAATTTTTAACATTCTTTAAGATCAACTAAAAATGATTTAAGTACTTTATTCTTAAATATATGTATCATAGAAATCATCAATTTCGTTTTAAATATTATTGTAAACACTAATATTTAGCTTGCTTCAACTCCGAAGATTTTCTATTTTTTATAAGATCGCCATTTTTTTCAAAGAAGCTCTTTATCAGATTTATATCTATTCGCTTTAAAAATGCAATACAAAAATACACATTAAAGCAAATATTATACTCAATCTACGAGTTTTAAAACTGCTGTATAGTAATTTTTATTACTTTAAAAGATCCTTTACAGAGCAAGTAGTAAATTTTAGAGTTCTGTTCTTTTGCAGATTTGATAAAATCCTTTACAGAGCTGTATAAAGTATTAAAGCTCAAAATGGTAAAAAAATCATATTTAGAGCATTTTATTTAAAATTAAAAGCAACTAGCAGCAAACAAAGCTGCGGTAAAGCTTTAACCGCATATTATACACCTATAGAACACTTTTAGGACTCACTCGCACCTAGTTGCTCCAACAATGTTACTTGGGAAGCGTGCGCTGCCAGCAACACAAACTCTGCCAGCGGAAGAAAAAAAACCACCACCAAATGCGAGACAAGCAACAACGAAAAACAAAACAAATACTCCAATTGAATTTTATGAATGAATTGGAAACAAATTAATAAACACTATTTGTACTGCTACTTATTGGTATGTTTGTGTGTTTATGCAGAATTTGTTTTGTTCTTTGCTTGACGTTGTTGTTATGCTCTATTTTTTGCTTTTGATCGTGTTTCCGATATTTTTCTTGTTTGGCTGAGCTGAAACAAAAGAAATTGGCCAATTTGTGCTGTTTCTTAACTAAGCCAAATATGAAACAAGTGAATGTCCTTACGGCTTAACAAATTATTTCTATGCGCGAAATAGCGAATATATATTTTATTTATCTATACTTATGTTATATATTTTATCTTTCAATGTATATATTTTAATATTTTATCTATATATGTATATTTTATCCATGTTTTGTAAAATTCTAATTTATCTACAATCTTCTGGCCATGCATTTGTATGAAAAATTAAAATTGTTCAAAATTAAAATTATGACTTTTTAAAAACGTGACGCTTGCAATAAAACCAGCATGTATTCATATGAGTTCGATAGGAGTGCGCTAAATTACCGCGAGTTGATCTTTTTGTTGTAAATTGAAAAACATATGAAAATTTTTGGACTTTTTATATATTTCTCTATTTTTTGCACATAAAGCCTTATTTTGTGCATAAAACTAATATGCATTTCGTTTTTTATTGAATTGTCCCAAAAGATGAGCTATACAACATAAAAATCGGATAAAAATTATCAGAGTTTTGATATTTTAATTTTTGAAATAATTTAATTTTTTTCTTATTTAGTAAAAAAAATCTTAAAAATTCAAATTTGAAAAAATTGCAATAAATTTCTATTGAAATGTTTTCTGAAACAGCATTTAATAAAAATACAAACAAATTATGTGATTACGTTCAATAACTTGGTCGTAATTAAATTTCTTACTTTAAAGGTAACATTTTGTAAACTTTGAGTTGGAGTACTTTTACAAAACATTTCAAAAATTTAAAAATGCAAAATTTAAAAAATTCACGCTTGACTAAAGCATAGTCTTATGCTATTTCAGGCAAAAAATTACAAAAACAAAAATTCAAATAAAAAAGTTATAGCTGTTGAAACTTGATTTTTTTTTCAAAAATGCTCGAAGTGCCTTTTTTTGGCATTTCGAACACAAAAAAATTCATAAAAAATTGATATAAATATGTTTCTTAGTGAAAATGGCTTCAACAATATAAAAATAAATTTTCTGATTTTAGTTAGAAGAAATTTTGGAGTTCCAATGCTACTAACATATCAGACCCTGGTTTTAAGATAAAAAATATTAGAACTACCCCAAAAACCTACCAATTTTATTTTATGTTTGTGTGTCTATGCAGAATTTGTTTTGTTCTTTACTTGACGTCGTTGTTATGCTCTATTTTATGCTTTTGATCGTGTTTCAAATTCTTCTTGTTTGGATACACAGAGCTGAAATGAAATAAATTTGCGATTTGTGCTGTTTCTTTACTTTCCCAAATATGAAATAAGTGAGTGTCGTTTTGGCTAAACAAATTAATTCAATATGAAAAATATTTTATTTTATAGGTATATAAATTCTATATACTCTATATTTACTTCTATATTCTATTTATATATCTGTAAATTAAAATAATGTAAAATCAAAGAATAGATCATACTTAATTACAAAAATTAACTATAATTAATATAGTAGGTATAATACCTACTATATATTTAGGTTTTTCTAATTCAATTTTCAATTTTAAGCAAAAAAGGCAAAAAACCCACCACATATTTGTTATTTTATATTAAATATATTTATATTATATTTATCTATTTACCCATTAAAATTATCCTAAAAAATATTTATATGCATTTTGTTTTCAATAAACAATTTCATTTCTTTGGTTTATTTTTTATTACATACATTTTATAAATACTACATAATAGTATGTATATATTAAATTAATAACATCTTAAACGGGAAATATTTTTAGAAAAATTTAATTTAATTCATCTTATAAATTAAATATTTTATAATGGTAGTTTTGTGCTTATGTGTATATATATTTTGACATTTTAATTGTTTTTTATTAATTTGTTTGTAGCATTTTACAAAATGATATCCACATATATGTATATATAATATACATATTGAAAAATATTGAATTATCTGACATCCAACTTTTCATTTCTTCCATTTTACTTTGTTGTTTTTTTAAAAATAACATTTATAATTGAAATATGTATTGCATAATTATGTATATTAAGATTGATAACATTTTCAACAGTAAATCTTTTTTAGAAAACTTTATATAATCAATCTTGTTAATTAATCATTTTACAATTGTTTTTTTTTTGTTTTGTTTATGCATGTATACATTTTGGCATTTGTATTAATTTTTTATATATTCATTTGTGGGCATTTCATAATATGATATCAACATATATGTATTAATGTTCCTAATGAAAAATACCGCATTTTGCTGACTTAAGCAAAATTTGTAAAAATTATATACCCCTGGTTTTTTTTATTATTATTGTTATTTTGAGGAAAAGCTTAAGAAATTCATTGCTTTAGCATCATCGGGACAATGCAATGGAAAGTTTTGCAGTTCTGAATGGTCGACTAATTGCTTATATTATTCTGATAGGAAAAATTTATGTGATTAAAATTTAATCAGGCATCCTGTAGCTAGAGATTGCAATAAAATCAAAAACTTAAAGAATATCAGGCATGTTCTGAATCCCACTTCCGAGTGGAAGTGAAAATAAATCATAGTTAAATTCGATATTTGGTGGTCGAAATATCACTTTTTTCGTTAGTACAATAAATTATATTAATTAATTAAAAAAAATACAAAACGAAAAAAGTGATATATAGAACACCATGCATTGAATTAAATTACGATTTAACTTCACTTCCACTCGGAAGTGAAATGCAGAACATGCCTGTATATTACTTATTTAGAAATTATTAAGCTTAAAAATTATTATAGTTTATAGTTTAATTATAGTTCAATTTTTACACTGCTCTCAATGATATACTTTGTTAATGATATCTTCCAGGAGCTTCAGATAAAATTTGCTTTGCTTAGAAGATTGAACCAAAAAGATTGCAACTCTATAACAACACCGATCCAAGAGAGAAATTAGTTATGTAACTATATATATAGAAATAATTTTTGCAGTTTAGTTTCTGGCATATAATTTTTTTATCGCAATAAAACGAGAATGATGTTATGTTCGAATAAAAGTTAAAACTATTCGTGAATGGTCTACACTCTTATTTATCAAAGCTTCCGTTTGGACAATATGAGAAACTATAGCAGGAAAATGTGAGAAATCTACTCTGCAAATAAATTCCTTAAGTCTATTAGAAACTACAGTGAGTCAGTTTATCATTATGCATGGACAAAGGTAGTTTGTTTATAAAATATAATGCATCAAAAACTATATTGTCTGTCGGCTCCTATTCAGAAGCTCGTAAGATGAATTTTTAACATTTGTGCACTTTTAAAATTTTCAATATATAAACACTGTTTCGAAAAGTTGTCAGAAACCAAACTTAAGGCTAGCAATACATGAGCATTAGGATATTAGGGAATGTTTTTTTATAAATACCAAAACTTGATAATTTTGCGAAATTTCACTTTTTGCTAAAATTGTATAGCGGCTAGGTTCTTCAACGTAATCGCTCCATTTTTTCTGTGTATTTTTGTTTTACTTTTAGGATAAATATACACTACACATACACTAAATTTAGAGTCGACCTTAAAATGACTATTGGTAAGGCCATTACACTTATTTGAGTCATAAATTCAAAAAGATTGTTAGAACGATGAATGTGAATCACTGGTGCAAAGACTTTGCAAAGTCATAGAAAAATTGCAACATCGGGAAGTAAGCTAAGTATTTCAATATGGTCAGATATTCGACTTAGGAAATACATTTTTTTTTGTGATGAAGGCAATCGTGATCGAAACTAACAAATTGCTTACGATTATCGTATAACTATTTCTACATCTAGCATAGAATCAGAACGGTGCTTTTCATAAGCGGGTAATATTTGTAATAATATCCGAACAAAACTCTCCAATAAAAAATAAAACACGTGGATCAGCTTAATGATTACTTTAAAAATAATTAACACTATAAATTTTATTTTAAAAAGTCTTTTCCAAAATCAATAAGTCTTAAAAAAAAATCATGAAGACGGTGTCCAAAAAAAAAGTGTTACATATAGTTATACCTTAAACTGTTCAGTATTTTATTTTTTATATTTTTTGTTCTTTAACCATTTCAATGGCTAAGCTAAACTAAGCTCAAAATAATTTTTAATAAACAGCACAAATCGCACATTTTTTTCATTTCAGCTCTGCGTATCCAAACAAGAAGAATTTGAAACACGATCAAAAGCATAAAATAGAGCTTAACAACGACGTCAAGAAAAGAACAAAACAAATTCTGCATAGACACACAAACATAAAATAAAATTGGTAGGTTTTTGGGGTAGTTCTAATATTTTTTATCTTAAAACCAGGGTCTGATATGTTAGTAGCATGGGAACTCCAAAATTTCTTCTAACTAAAATCAGAAAATTTATTTTTATATTGTTGAAGCCATTTTCACTAAGAAACATATTTATATCAATTTTTTATGAATTTTTTTGTGTTCGAAATGCCAAAAAAAAGGCACTTCGAGCATTTTTGAAAAAAAATCAAGTTTCAACAGCTATAACTTTTTTATTTGAATTTTTGTTTTTGTAATTTTTTGCCTGAAATAGCATAAGACTATGCTTTAGCCAACCGTGAATTTTTTAAATTTTACATTTTTAAATTTTTGAAATTTTTTTGTAAGAGTACTATAACTCAAAATTTACAAAATGTTACACTTCAAGTAAAAAATTTAATTACGACCAAGTTATTGAACGTAATCACATAATTTGTTTGTATTTTTATTAAATGATGTTTCAGAAAACATTTCAATAGCAATTTATTGCATTTTTTTCAAATTTGAATTTTTAAGATTTTTTTCACTAAATAAGAAAAAAATTAAATTATTTCAAAAATTAAAATATCAAAACTCTGTTAATTTTTATCCGATTTTTATGCTATATAGCTCATCGTTAGGGACAATTCAAATCCAAACGAAATGCATACCAGTTTTATGCACAAAATAAGGCTTTATGTGCAAAAAATAGAGAAGTATATAAAAAGTGCAAAAATTTTTATATGTTTTTCAATTTACAACAAAAAGATCAACTCGCGGTAATATAGCGCACTCCTTTGCAAACGTCACGTTTTTAAAAAGTCATAATTTTTATTTTGAACAATATTAATTTTTCATACAAATGCATGGCCAGAAGATTGTAGATAAATTAGAATTTTACAAAACATGGATAAAATATACATATATAGATAAAATATTAAAATATATACATTGAAAGATAAAATATATAACATAAGTATAGATAAATAAAATATATATTCGCTATTTCGCGCATAGAAATAATTTGTTAAGCCGTAAGGACATTCACTTGTTTCATATTTGGCTTAGTTAAGAAACAGCACAAATTGGCCAATTTCTTTTGTTTCAGCTCAGCCAAACAAGAAAAATATCGGAAACACGATCAAAAGCAAAAAATAGAGCATAACAACAACGTCAAGCAAAGAACAAAACAAATTCTGCATAAACACACAAACATACCAATAAGTAGCAGTACAAATAGTGTTTATTAATTTGTTTCCAATTCATTCATAAAATTCAATTGGAGTATTTGTTTTGTTTTTCGTTGTTGCTTGTCTCGCATTTGGTGGTGGTTTTTTTTCTTCTGCTGGCAGAGTTTGTGTTGCTAGCAGCGCACGCTGGCAACCAATTGTTCGAACCGTATTAATAATCGGATCGTTGGATTTATGTTAACGTTCTGAATGTTTCGATGACTTCTCTCGTTTATATATTCTCTCTGCATGAAACTTATGGCTTACATAAAGAAAGTGCTTCTCAGAATTCTAAAGAAAGCTGTTGCTTGAACATTCATGATCAATCATGTCGAAAATTCATGCTGTTGATGTACGGAAGAATTGTCAATTCCAAGCATTATGCAAGAGAAATAGATGTAAGAGCTTTTGTGCTAAATGCGTTAAAAGTGTTTGCGGAAAATGTATTTTAAAAGCAGGTTTTATGTGTAAAAAATATTTTCAATGAAGTTTTAAATAATAAATCTTTTATTTCAATTCAGTTGGAACCGTTTTTTTTCGCAAAAAGCTCAAATATTTTTGTATGAGGCTCATTTCAGTAAAAATAGGTATATAATCAACATCCGTAAATATAGTGCTAATATGTGCCATTTTTCAAACTTGTTTTAATTTTAAGAGAAAGAAAAAACCAGGAAGTCAAAATACATACATCTTTTTCGATAGGTACTTTATGTATATTAATCCCGATTTCTCAAAGACTACAGATATAGATACTACAAACGATTTTAAATACGAGCGGATATATTTACTCATCAAAAATATTTTAAAACCTTTATGAAGCTACTCCAACAAAGTAAAAAATAAATTTTCCGGATTGGTTTTTTTTTTCGAATTCTTTCAATACTTAAAGTAAAAAATATTAAAGTTTTTTCTAAATGACCTTGTTATTTATTATGTTGATTTTATATTATTTAAATACAAATTCTAAATGTTTGATAGTTTTAATCATACTTGATGTAAACAACAACTATCAAACACACCACTAGAATTTGTATTTAAAATCAAGTACAATTTAAACTATCAAACATTTAGAATTTGTATTTAAATCATATAAAATCAACATAATAAATAAAAAGGTCATTTAGAAAAAACTTTAATCAAATGGTAGAGCACGACCAAACAGAAACAAGCTGAAAATGTATCAGCAAAAATCTAAAAACAACTTCATTAACCATGCCTTGTTAGAGGAAGACTTCCAGCAGACTGTTGGACTCCATTATAATAACATAAGCATAAAGACTAAAGTACAGCAAAAATACAACATCAAATGTGAAAATATGAAATGGGAGAAAAACTGAGAAATTAACACTTAAAATCTCATCGCCTCTGTGGTGCAGTGCGCTAGTGCGTGCTTGCACGCGTATCACATAGATTTCAGATGAAGCCCTTAGCAGGGCCGAAATTGCAATAAAATCAGCTAGTGACTTTTTCCTTTTCATATTGAAAAAACGTTATTTTTGTTTTTTTTTAAAGATTCGTTAGAACAATTAATTGTTCTAACTTTGACTTAAAGCTCAATAAACGATTTTAAACTATTAAACAACTAGAATTGGTATTTAAAATCAAGTATGATTTAAACTATCAAACATTTAGAATTTGTATTTAAATCATATTAAATCAACATAATAAATAACGAGGTCTTTTAGAAAAAACTTTAATCAAATGGTAGAGCACGACCAAAACAGAAATAAGCTGAAAACATATCAGCAAAAATCTAAAAACAACTTCAGTAACCATGCTTTGTTCGTGGAAGACTTCCAGCAGACTGTTGGACTCCATAATAATAACATAAGCATAAAGACTAAAGTCAAGAAAAAATACAACAACAAATGTGAGCATTAGAGCGGAGTGATTTGTATAGAAAAAAATTTCGTCTCTTTTGGACACAGATTTTCTGATTCTACGTTCAATTCTTAGCAAAAAAGTCCATTACACCATAGGCGTACGGTAAACTTCGAGGCGCCCCATTTTCGATCTAAGATTGTATGTGTTGATTGATTGAATTTTTCATTAAACAAAAAACAAAACACTTTGTTTTTACTCACAATCAAAGGTGTTTGTGATCATATGTCATTGGAAGTTATTTCTTGTTATTAAATGTTTTTAATAAACAGTGAAGTTTTTGAATACACTACAAACTTAAAATAAATAACAATAAGAGAGCAATGGATCCTTCAACTTCATCTTTAGAACATCATGTTGATTTACAACACATGCCACAACAAGATGTATTTTGTTTTGGCGATTCTGTAGAAATGGACACATTAAATTTACCAACATATCGCGATGTATTAAAACATTACTTTTTTTTGAGTGATGCTGCAAAAAAAAAGGAATGAAATGTTTTCCTATCGAACATTCACTTCAATTGTGGCCGATAAATTGATTCTTATTTGGAGCCAATTGAGAATTGAAATAAAAGACAGATATTATATCACAAAAAAATTAAATCGATTCCTTGACATGTATAAAATAGAAACAAAACATAAAGGAAGAGCACAATATTGGAAATTTGTTGAAAGCACCGCTAAGGTTTTTTTTATTGGGACATGTCAATGCAATTTGGAACTGAAAGCATGTGATTGCGGCAAAATACCACAAATTTTACAGAAATTTATGTTCGATCAACACAATTCTCGAGAACTTTGTATTCCGGAAAGCAATGCATTTGTATCGGAAATAGTAAGTACCACAATAGAAAATACTGCTTTAGATACAGAAGACATCTCATACGTACACGTACCGGTTTCATCTATTGATATGCAATCCGCGTTTGTTCCAGTGCAAGGAAGCAAACATGGCAATTACACTCAAAGATACAATGCCTTTAATTTTGCAATGTTTTGCGATCGATTTGGAATACCAGATAGACAGAGTTCGTGCTTAGCTACAGCACTTTTTAAAGACATTAATTTGATGGATAATAAAGGAAAACCAGTAGTAATGGATAGGTCTAAAGTAGTAAGAGAAAAAAATAAATGTAGAAACATTTTATCCAGAAGTCGATATGATGGTTCCGGGCTAATAGCATTTTCTTACGATGGTAGAAAAGATGACTCCCTTACACGTGAAAAAATAGATGAAAAATGGCATCCACGAATAGTAAAAGAATCTCATCTGGTTGTTTTAAGGGAACCAGGTGAATCTTTAATCGGTTATGTAAACCTGCAAGGTGAAACTGCCGAAATAAAATGCAAGCAGCTCTGTGAGTTTTTCGAGGCGAAGAAAATATCTTTAACAAATTTGATTGGCATTGGCTCTGATGGAGAGAACACCAATACTGGTGTTGATAATGGTGTAATAAGAAAGATGGAAGAACACCTACAAAAACCCTTACACTGGTTTATATGTCTTCTACACTTTAACGAGTTGCCACTACGTCATTTGTACGAAACACTTAAGAAATCTGTTACAAAAGGTCCACGAACATTAACAGGTGGATTGCTAAACAAAATTAATGAGTGTGAAAAACTTCAGGTACAGTAAAAATAAGGAGATAAAATCATATTATAATACCATTGTATACTACTACTCCTTTATTAGGTTTTGCTTGATTTTGAACCAATCCCTTTAAATAATATGCCACCACCCATAGAGAAAGAGGAGGATCTGTCCGTCGATGTGAAATATCTTTTACAGATGGGTCATGCTGTTTCCCAAGGATTCTGTTCTGCCGACTTAGCAAACAAGAAACCAGGTCAAATAGTTCATTCGAGATGGTTAACAAAAGCCAGTCGAATTCTTCGTTTATATGTAGCGACTAAAAATCCATCGTACAATTTGAAAACATTAGCAATTTATATTATGACAGTTTATATTCCCTTATATTTTAATATTAAGTATTACAAATCGGTTGTTTACGGTAGTGTTTTGCTTGCAAAATTTATTTGTTGGACACAATATTTAAATGACACATTACGTCCAGTTGTCCAGAAAGTCGTTTTGAATAATTCATACTACGCGCATTCGGAAAATGTTATACTTTCAATGCTTTTTGATGAAAGAAAATCGGTTCGTGATAGTGCAATAAAATAGATTTTATACATTAGAGTAAAAATATATGATCCTAATATATTACGCAAATATGTTAAAGCGAAAAATATTAATTTTAATTGTACTGATTACACCAGTATGATTGATTTGACTGATGACAGCATACTACATGAGCCACCGTTTACTACAAATGTTCCATTTCAACATCTAACAGAGCTCCTTGATTGTGATATCGATGACAAACCTTTTGAGGATCCGAAAATTGCCTGCCACATTCAAGGAACTGAACGGTGCGTTCAATTATTAACTAGTGTCTCAAAGCGCGCTATACATGAGCATCGGGAAGAAATAATGAACGTAACCACTAGAAGTAGAATGGTACTTCCGAAAATGAATACAAAAAAAGATTTCGCGAAATTTTTAAAAATGAATTAAGATTTATTTCCAAATATAAAATCAATCGTTTCGTCTCTTTTAAAACTTATACTATAAAATGAAATTTATATATAGTTTTTCCACAAAACTTTTTTAACTTGCAAAATTTTGTTTTTAATAATTCAATTAGTGATTTTTTATGTTTTAATAATTAATAAATTGATATTATGTACTATTTGTGTAACAAAAGAATAGTATTTTTTAAAAATAAAAACAATAGAAAGAAATTATAACTTTATTTTACTACTCATAAAATTGTAATCAAAATTTAGTAATTTGATTTGATAGGTTGGAAACTCATTTTTAAACGAAAAATAGTTCCTCTGAGAAAAAATCAATGTATTGTGGACGTAAAGAAAATTGTCCAAGTTGAATAAATATTTAATAAAAATTATTAAAAAATGGGTTCTTTCGAGATAATTGCCTTGAAAGTTGGTTTTTCAAAGAAAACATCGAATTTTTAAAAGTCAGGTGCTCATAACTTTTTGATCGGGATCTTTTTTTTTGTTTTCCCTCCTAGCCGCCTAGGGCAGCGTTTACGACCCCGTGCACCTACACAAGTTTTTGATCATCTCATCACAAGGAATCACTTCTAATGACACATGATCACAAAAACCTTTGATTGTGAGTAAAAACAAAGTGTTTTGTTTTTTGTTTAATGAAAAATTCAATCAATCAACACATACAATCTTAGATCGAAAATGGGGCGCCTCGAAGTTTACCGTACGCCTGTGGTGTAATGGACTTTTTTGCTTGGAATTGAACGTAGAATCAGAAAACATGTGTCCAAAAGTGACAAAAAAAAATCGCTCCGCTCTAGTGAGCATGTGAAATGGGAGAAAAACTGATAAATTGACACTTGAAATCTCATCGCCTCTGTGGTGCAGTGCGCTAGTGAGCGCTTGCACGGGTATCACAAAGATTTCGGATGAAGCGTTTAGCATGGCCGAAATTGCAATAAAATCAACTAGTGATTTTTTCCTTTTCATATTAAAAAACTCTGTTGTTGTTGTTTCTTTGGAAAGATTCGTTAGAACAATTTATTGTTCTAACTTTCACCTAAAACTCAATAATCGATTTAAAACTATCAAACAACTAGAATTTGTATTTAAAATCAAGTATGATTTAAACTATAAAACATTTAGAATTTGTATTTAAATCATATAAAATCCACATTTTGAGGAATTTTTGAGGATTTTAGGTATTAAAAGGAGGCAACACTGGACCCGATTCTCTGTGTAAGATAATGAGAAAATCGTAAATTTCTACTGGAAACTTAAATAATAGTTGTTTTAACCAGTACCTGTGTTCCCTTGCAGTGGATGTGTAAAAAATTTTAAAACGATCGGTTCAGTAGTTTTTCTCGGAATCGTGGTCACCGACTTTAAATCGACTAAAATATTTTATACTCGAACATCCCAGTATGAGGGCCGGTCGCTTGAAACGCTGTATCTTCGTTAGTTTTGCTCCGATTTACTTGAAATTTTTAAACAATACTCTCGACATGTTGTACATTTAGAAAAAAAAAAAAATAAAACAAAAAACAGTCTTAAAACCTTACCCCTCCTTAAATGTGTGTAATTTGATGTTTTCCTGATGTTATTTTGATCTTTTGGTGGCTGTTGATTATGTTGATATTTGGGTGGACTCTGCAACGAATGACACGACACTCGCGCAACGTTGATGTTGCCGAACGAAAATGTCAGAGGCCTTGCCCCTGTGACGGTGGTTTTGTCTAATGGCTGAGGTCAGCTCAGCCGTGCCAGGGTCAAATGAAAGGACCACAAACTTCCACAAATAATAAAAACCACGCAGTTTTTCAATTAAATTAAAATTCTTTATTGATAAATTGGCCTTATTCTAGACTTATTATACTTCGCAAGGCAGTGTCGTGTGAGTCGGAGGGAGTGGTCGTTGATGACGGTCGAAACTATTTTAGCCGAGGGCGAGGGTTTTTAGCGAATGTAAGTCGGTATTGGTAATTGGTAATCGCTAATCGGTAATCAATGTCGGTGGTCGGTTCCATTCACTAAAAAGAAAAATAAAAGGAATGCTCATTAATAACTGGCGAAATAAAGCAATAATTACCTCATTTGTAGGAAGCATGGGCAGAATCTTGATCGAGGTGTCGTATAATGCATCTCAAGCTATGTCCCTCCTTTTTAAAAAACAAAATAATAAAATCCAACTAATGATATATAACTCTGGTGGAAGCTGGATAGGAGCCCAGAGTACCACAACCCCCCATAACTACTCCCATGTGCCGACTCTGGTAGATACCGAGCTGGAACCCAGAGTAGTAAAAGCCCCCAAATTACCCCTCTGTGCCGACTCTGGTGGAAACCGAATTGGATCCCAGAGTGCGCACAGGGTCGCAATAAAAGTGGCCCCCCAAAAGTGACCCCACGCGCCGACTCTTGTGGAAACCTTAACTGGAACCCAGAGTCATGCACATAGGAACCACAATTAAAGTGCCCCAAATGTAACCCCATGTGCCGACTCTGGTGGAAACCTTAACTGGGACCCAGAGTCATGCACATAAGAGCCACAATAAAAGACCCCACGTAACCCCATGTGCTGTCTCTGGTGGAAACTACATTGGAACCCAGAGTCATGCGCATAGGGGTTGGGTAGAAGTGCTTGCTCTAACTGGTCATGCACCCCCCCCAACAGTGCCCCATGTGCTGTCTCTGGTGGAAACCGAACTGGAACCCAGAGTCATGCACACGAGAACAGAGTCAAACTCTGTGAGCTCACCTAAAAGGAATGCTGATTTGTGTGGCTTAACTGCGCCTTTATATACGCTGTAGGGTGAAAACCTGTTGGGAATTATATGACTTAGGCTTTCATTGTACTGGCTAATCTGCACTAGTACTCTAGTTGGTTGCCTATCTGTATGTATTGAACTGCTTGGCCTTGATATGCTTGGGTTTGGTTGTTATTTGGTCGGTTTTGTCGTTTTATTGTCTTGCAGCTACGTTTGATATTTACAGTGGTGATCGAATAATCTTCACTATGATACTTAGTGTAGTGTAGTTGGGGTAATATAACTTAAAGGTAGTAATATAAATACATATATATTTATATATTTCTTGTATTGCTTTTGTTTTCTTGCATTCGTTATTATTTACAGTGGGGATCAACTAAACTTAAATTAAGTGATAATATAATATAATATAATATAATATAATATAATATAATATAATATAATATAATATAATATAATATAATATAATATAATATAATATAATATAATATAATATAATATAATATAATATAATATAATATAATATAATATAATATAATATAATATAATATAATATAATATAATATAATATAATATAATATAATATAATATAATATAATATAATATAATATAATATAATATAATATAATATAATATAATATAATATAATATAATATAATATAATATAATATAATATAATATAATATAATATAATATAATATAATATAATATAATATAATATAATATAATATAATATATAATATAATATAATATAATATAATATAATATAATATAATATAATATAATATAATATAATATAATATAATATAATATAATATAA
>OY986439.1:156390948-156405948 GCA_963920525.1 Dichetophora obliterata
AATATTTAATATATAATATATAATATATAATATATAATATATATTATAATTTGATTTGATAGGTTGGAAACTCATTTTTAAACGAAAAATAGTTCCTCTGAGAAAAAATCAATGTATTGTGGACGTAAAGAAAATTGTCCAAGTTGAATAAATATTTAATAAAAATTATTAAAAAATGGGTTCTTTCGAGATAATTGCCTTGAAAGTTGGTTTTTCAAAGAAAACATCGAATTTTTAAAAGTCAGGTGCTCATAACTTTTTGATCGGGATCTTTTTTTTTGTTTTCCCTCCTAGCCGCCTAGGGCAGCGTTTACGACCCCGTGCACCTACACAAGTTTTTGATCATCTCATCACAAGGAATCACTTCTAATGACACATGATCACAAAAACCTTTGATTGTGAGTAAAAACAAAGTGTTTTGTTTTTTGTTTAATGAAAAATTCAATCAATCAACACATACAATCTTAGATCGAAAATGGGGCGCCTCGAAGTTTACCGTACGCCTGTGGTGTAATGGACTTTTTTGCTTGGAATTGAACGTAGAATCAGAAAACATGTGTCCAAAAGTGACAAAAAAAAAATCGCTCCGCTCTAGTGAGCATGTGAAATGGGAGAAAAACTGATAAATTGACACTTGAAATCTCATCGCCTCTGTGGTGCAGTGCGCTAGTGAGCGCTTGCACGGGTATCACAAAGATTTCGGATGAAGCGTTTAGCATGGCCGAAATTGCAATAAAATCAACTAGTGATTTTTTCCTTTTCATATTAAAAAACTCTGTTGTTGTTGTTGTTTCTTTGGAAAGATTCGTTAGAACAATTTATTGTTCTAACTTTCACCTAAAACTCAATAATCGATTTAAAACTATCAAACAACTAGAATTTGTATTTAAAATCAAGTATGATTTAAACTATAAAACATTTAGAATTTGTATTTAAATCATATAAAATCCACATTTTGAGGAATTTTTGAGGATTTTAGGTATTAAAAGGAGGCAACACTGGACCCGATTCTCTGTGTAAGATAATGAGAAAATCGTAAATTTCTACTGGAAACTTAAATAATAGTTGTTTTAACCAGTACCTGTGTTCCCTTGCAGTGGATGTGTAAAAAATTTTAAAACGATCGGTTCAGTAGTTTTTCTCGGAATCGTGGTCACCGACTTTAAATCGACTAAAATATTTTATACTCGAACATCCCAGTATGAGGGCCGGTCGCTTGAAACGCTGTATCTTCGTTAGTTTTGCTCCGATTTACTTGAAATTTTTAAACAATACTCTCGACATGTTGTACATTTAGAAAAAAAAAAAAATAAAACAAAAAACAGTCTTAAAACCTTACCCCTCCTTAAATGTGTATAATTTGATGTTTTCCTGATGTTATTTTGATCTTTTGGTGGCTGTTGATTATGTTGATATTTGGGTGGACTCTGCAACGAATGACACGACACTCGCGCAACGTTGATGTTGCCGAACGAAAATGTCAGAGGCCTTGCCCCTGTGACGGTGGTTTTGTCTAATGGCTGAGGTCAGCTCAGCCGTGCCAGGGTCAAATGAAAGGACCACAAACTTCCACAAATAATAAAAACCACGCAGTTTTTCAATTAAATTAAAATTCTTTATTGATAAATTGGCCTTATTCTAGACTTATTATACTTCGCAAGGCAGTGTCGTGTGAGTCGGAGGGAGTGGTCGTTGATGACGGTCGAAACTATTTTAGCCGAGGGCGAGGGTTTTTAGCGAATGTAAGTCGGTATTGGTAATTGGTAATCGCTAATCGGTAATCAATGTCGGTGGTCGGTTCCATTCACTAAAAAGAAAAATAAAAGGAATGCTCATTAATAACTGGCGAAATAAAGCAATAATTACCTCATTTGTAGGAAGCATGGGCAGAATCTTGATCGAGGTGTCGTATAATGCATCTCAAGCTATGTCCCTCCTTTTTAAAAAACAAAATAATAAAATCCAACTAATGATATATAACTCTGGTGGAAGCTGGATAGGAGCCCAGAGTACCACAACCCCCCATAACTACTCCCATGTGCCGACTCTGGTAGATACCGAGCTGGAACCCAGAGTAGTAAAAGCCCCCAAATTACCCCTCTGTGCCGACTCTGGTGGAAACCGAATTGGATCCCAGAGTGCGCACAGGGTCGCAATAAAAGTGGCCCCCCAAAAGTGACCCCACGCGCCGACTCTTGTGGAAACCTTAACTGGAACCCAGAGTCATGCACATAGGAACCACAATTAAAGTGCCCCAAATGTAACCCCATGTGCCGACTCTGGTGGAAACCTTAACTGGGACCCAGAGTCATGCACATAAGAGCCACAATAAAAGACCCCACGTAACCCCATGTGCTGTCTCTGGTGGAAACTACATTGGAACCCAGAGTCATGCGCATAGGGGTTGGGTAGAAGTGCTTGCTCTAACTGGTCATGCACCCCCCCCAACAGTGCCCCATGTGCTGTCTCTGGTGGAAACCGAACTGGAACCCAGAGTCATGCACACGAGAACAGAGTCAAACTCTGTGAGCTCACCTAAAAGGAATGCTGATTTGTGTGGCTTAACTGCGCCTTTATATACGCTGTAGGGTGAAAACCTGTTGGGAATTATATGACTTAGGCTTTCATTGTACTGGCTAATCTGCACTAGTACTCTAGTTGGTTGCCTATCTGTATGTATTGAACTGCTTGGCCTTGATATGCTTGGGTTTGGTTGTTATTTGGTCGGTTTTGTCGTTTTATTGTCTTGCAGCTACGTTTGATATTTACAGTGGTGATCGAATAATCTTCACTATGATACTTAGTGTAGTGTAGTTGGGGTAATATAACTTAAAGGTAGTAATATAAATACATATATATTTATATATTTCTTGTATTGCTTTTGTTTTCTTGCATTCGTTATTATTTACAGTGGGGATCAACTAAACTTAAATTAAGTGATAATATAATATAATATAATATAATATAATATAATATAATATAATATAATATAATATAATATAATATAATATAATATAATATAATATAATATAATATAATATAATATAATATAATATAATATAATATAATATAATATAATATAATATAATATAATATAATATAATATAATATAATATAATATAATATAATATAATATAATATAATATAATATAATATAATATAATATAATATAATATAATATAATATAATATAATATAATATAATATAATATAATATAATATAATATAATATAATATAATATAATATATAATATAATATAATATAATATAATATAATATAATATAATATAATATAATATAATATAATATAATATAATATAATATAATATAATATAATATAATATAATATAATATAATATAATATAATATAATATAATATAATATAATATAATATAATATAATATAATATAATATAATATAATATAATATAATATAATATAATATAATATAATATAATATAATATAATATAATATAATATAATATAATATAATATAATATAATATAATATAATATAATATAATATAATATAATATAATATAATATAATATAATATAATATAATATAATATAATATAATATAATATAATATAATATAATATAATATAATATAATATAATATAATATAATATAATATAATATAATATAATATAATATAATATAATATAATATAATATAATATAATATAATATAATATAATATAATATAATATAATATAATATAATATAATATAATATAATATAATATAATATAATATAATATAATATAATATAATATAATATAATATAATATAATATAATATAATATAATATAATATAATATAATATAATATAATATAATATAATATAATATAATATAATATAATATAATATAATATAATATAATATAATATAATATAATATAATATAATATAATATAATACACCTAATCCTGTTTTTGCACGGTCTTTTTTTACACGATTTTGAAATAACACGGTCGACAGAAATAAACTCATCCTGTTTTTACACGTAATTTTCACGTTTTGATTTTTTTTTACAAATATTTTCTGGAACGTATGTACCGTGCAAAAACAGGATTAGGTGTATAATATAATATAATATAATATAATATAATATAATATAATATAATATAATATAATATAATATAATATAATATAATATAATATAATATAATATAATATAATATAATATAATATAATATAATATAATATAATATAATATAATATAATATAATATAATATAATATAATATAATATAATATAATATAATATAATATAATATAATATAATATAATATAATATAATATAATATAATATAATATAATATAATATAATATAATATAATATAATATAATATAATATAATATAATATAATATAATATAATATAATATAATATAATATAATATAATATAATATAATATAATATAATATAATATAATATAATATAATATAATATAATATAATATAATATAATATAATATAATATAATATAATATAATATAATATAATATAATATAATATAATATAATATAATATAATATAATATAATATAATATAATATAATATAATATAATATAATATAATATAATATAATAATATATAATAATATATAATATATTAATAATTATAATATAATAATAACATAATATAATATAATAATATATAATATATAATATATAATATATAATATATAATATATAATATATAATATATAATATATAATATATAATATATAATATATAATATATAATATATAATATATAATATATAATATATAATATATAATATATAATATATAATATATAATATATAATATATAATATATAATATATAATATATAATATATAATATATAATATATAATATATAATATATAATATATAATATATAATATATAATATATAATATATAATATATAATATATAATATATAATATATAATATATAATATACAATATTTAATATATAATATATAATATATAATATATAATATATATTATAATTTGATTTGATAGGTTGGAAACTCATTTTTAAACGAAAAATAGTTCCTCTGAGAAAAAATCAATGTATTGTGGACGTAAAGAAAATTGTCCAAGTTGAATAAATATTTAATAAAAATTATTAAAAAATGGGTTCTTTCGAGATAATTGCCTTGAAAGTTGGTTTTTCAAAGAAAACATCGAATTTTTAAAAGTCAGGTGCTCATAACTTTTTGATCGGGATCTTTTTTTTTGTTTTCCCTCCTAGCCGCCTAGGGCAGCGTTTACGACCCCGTGCACCTACACAAGTTTTTGATCATCTCATCACAAGGAATCACTTCTAATGACACATGATCACAAAAACCTTTGATTGTGAGTAAAAACAAAGTGTTTTGTTTTTTGTTTAATGAAAAATTCAATCAATCAACACATACAATCTTAGATCGAAAATGGGGCGCCTCGAAGTTTACCGTACGCCTGTGGTGTAATGGACTTTTTTGCTTGGAATTGAACGTAGAATCAGAAAACATGTGTCCAAAAGTGACAAAAAAAAAATCGCTCCGCTCTAGTGAGCATGTGAAATGGGAGAAAAACTGATAAATTGACACTTGAAATCTCATCGCCTCTGTGGTGCAGTGCGCTAGTGAGCGCTTGCACGGGTATCACAAAGATTTCGGATGAAGCGTTTAGCATGGCCGAAATTGCAATAAAATCAACTAGTGATTTTTTCCTTTTCATATTAAAAAACTCTGTTGTTGTTGTTGTTTCTTTGGAAAGATTCGTTAGAACAATTTATTGTTCTAACTTTCACCTAAAACTCAATAATCGATTTAAAACTATCAAACAACTAGAATTTGTATTTAAAATCAAGTATGATTTAAACTATAAAACATTTAGAATTTGTATTTAAATCATATAAAATCCACATTTTGAGGAATTTTTGAGGATTTTAGGTATTAAAAGGAGGCAACACTGGACCCGATTCTCTGTGTAAGATAATGAGAAAATCGTAAATTTCTACTGGAAACTTAAATAATAGTTGTTTTAACCAGTACCTGTGTTCCCTTGCAGTGGATGTGTAAAAAATTTTAAAACGATCGGTTCAGTAGTTTTTCTCGGAATCGTGGTCACCGACTTTAAATCGACTAAAATATTTTATACTCGAACATCCCAGTATGAGGGCCGGTCGCTTGAAACGCTGTATCTTCGTTAGTTTTGCTCCGATTTACTTGAAATTTTTAAACAATACTCTCGACATGTTGTACATTTAGAAAAAAAAAAAAATAAAACAAAAAACAGTCTTAAAACCTTACCCCTCCTTAAATGTGTATAATTTGATGTTTTCCTGATGTTATTTTGATCTTTTGGTGGCTGTTGATTATGTTGATATTTGGGTGGACTCTGCAACGAATGACACGACACTCGCGCAACGTTGATGTTGCCGAACGAAAATGTCAGAGGCCTTGCCCCTGTGACGGTGGTTTTGTCTAATGGCTGAGGTCAGCTCAGCCGTGCCAGGGTCAAATGAAAGGACCACAAACTTCCACAAATAATAAAAACCACGCAGTTTTTCAATTAAATTAAAATTCTTTATTGATAAATTGGCCTTATTCTAGACTTATTATACTTCGCAAGGCAGTGTCGTGTGAGTCGGAGGGAGTGGTCGTTGATGACGGTCGAAACTATTTTAGCCGAGGGCGAGGGTTTTTAGCGAATGTAAGTCGGTATTGGTAATTGGTAATCGCTAATCGGTAATCAATGTCGGTGGTCGGTTCCATTCACTAAAAAGAAAAATAAAAGGAATGCTCATTAATAACTGGCGAAATAAAGCAATAATTACCTCATTTGTAGGAAGCATGGGCAGAATCTTGATCGAGGTGTCGTATAATGCATCTCAAGCTATGTCCCTCCTTTTTAAAAAACAAAATAATAAAATCCAACTAATGATATATAACTCTGGTGGAAGCTGGATAGGAGCCCAGAGTACCACAACCCCCCATAACTACTCCCATGTGCCGACTCTGGTAGATACCGAGCTGGAACCCAGAGTAGTAAAAGCCCCCAAATTACCCCTCTGTGCCGACTCTGGTGGAAACCGAATTGGATCCCAGAGTGCGCACAGGGTCGCAATAAAAGTGGCCCCCCAAAAGTGACCCCACGCGCCGACTCTTGTGGAAACCTTAACTGGAACCCAGAGTCATGCACATAGGAACCACAATTAAAGTGCCCCAAATGTAACCCCATGTGCCGACTCTGGTGGAAACCTTAACTGGGACCCAGAGTCATGCACATAAGAGCCACAATAAAAGACCCCACGTAACCCCATGTGCTGTCTCTGGTGGAAACTACATTGGAACCCAGAGTCATGCGCATAGGGGTTGGGTAGAAGTGCTTGCTCTAACTGGTCATGCACCCCCCCCAACAGTGCCCCATGTGCTGTCTCTGGTGGAAACCGAACTGGAACCCAGAGTCATGCACACGAGAACAGAGTCAAACTCTGTGAGCTCACCTAAAAGGAATGCTGATTTGTGTGGCTTAACTGCGCCTTTATATACGCTGTAGGGTGAAAACCTGTTGGGAATTATATGACTTAGGCTTTCATTGTACTGGCTAATCTGCACTAGTACTCTAGTTGGTTGCCTATCTGTATGTATTGAACTGCTTGGCCTTGATATGCTTGGGTTTGGTTGTTATTTGGTCGGTTTTGTCGTTTTATTGTCTTGCAGCTACGTTTGATATTTACAGTGGTGATCGAATAATCTTCACTATGATACTTAGTGTAGTGTAGTTGGGGTAATATAACTTAAAGGTAGTAATATAAATACATATATATTTATATATTTCTTGTATTGCTTTTGTTTTCTTGCATTCGTTATTATTTACAGTGGGGATCAACTAAACTTAAATTAAGTGATAATATAATATAATATAATATAATATAATATAATATAATATAATATAATATAATATAATATAATATAATATAATATAATATAATATAATATAATATAATATAATATAATATAATATAATATAATATAATATAATATAATATAATATAATATAATATAATATAATATAATATAATATAATATAATATAATATAATATAATATAATATAATATAATATAATATAATATAATATAATATAATATAATATAATATAATATAATATAATATAATATAATATAATATAATATATAATATAATATAATATAATATAATATAATATAATATAATATAATATAATATAATATAATATAATATAATATAATATAATATAATATAATATAATATAATATAATATAATATAATATAATATAATATAATATAATATAATATAATATAATATAATATAATATAATATAATATAATATAATATAATATAATATAATATAATATAATATAATATAATATAATATAATATAATATAATATAATATAATATAATATAATATAATATAATATAATATAATATAATATAATATAATATAATATAATATAATATAATATAATATAATATAATATAATATAATATAATATAATATAATATAATATAATATAATATAATATAATATAATATAATATAATATAATATAATATAATATAATATAATATAATATAATATAATATAATATAATATAATATAATATAATATAATATAATATAATATAATATAATATAATATAATATAATATAATATAATATAATATAATATAATATAATATAATATAATATAATATAATATAATATAATATAATATAATATAATATAATATAATATAATATAATATAATATAATATAATATAATATAATATAATATAATATAATATAATATAATATAATATAATATAATATAATATAATATAATATAATATAATATAATATAATATAATATAATATAATATAATATAATATAATATAATATAATATAATATAATATAATATAATATAATATAATATAATATAATATAATATAATATAATATAATATAATATAATATAATATAATATAATATAATATAATATAATATAATATAATATAATATAATATAATATATAATATAATATAATATAATATAATATAATATAATATATAATATAATATAATATAATATAATATAATATAATATATAATATAATATAATATAATATAATATAATATAATATAATAATATATAATAATATATAATATATTAATAATTATAATATAATAATAACATAATATAATATAATAATATATAATATATAATATATAATATATAATATATAATATATAATATATAATATATAATATATAATATATAATATATAATATATAATATATAATATATAATATATAATATATAATATATAATATATAATATATAATATATAATATATAATATATAATATATAATATATAATATATAATATATAATATATAATATATAATATATAATATATAATATATAATATATAATATATAATATATAATATATAATATATAATATATAATATATAATATATAATATATAATATATAATATATAATATATAATATATAATATACAATATTTAATATATAATATATAATATATAATATATAATATATAATATATAATATATATTATAATTTGATTTGATAGGTTGGAAACTCATTTTTAAACGAAAAATAGTTCCTCTGAGAAAAAATCAATGTATTGTGGACGTAAAGAAAATTGTCCAAGTTGAATAAATATTTAATAAAAATTATTAAAAAATGGGTTCTTTCGAGATAATTGCCTTGAAAGTTGGTTTTTCAAAGAAAACATCGAATTTTTAAAAGTCAGGTGCTCATAACTTTTTGATCGGGATCTTTTTTTTTGTTTTCCCTCCTAGCCGCCTAGGGCAGCGTTTACGACCCCGTGCACCTACACAAGTTTTTGATCATCTCATCACAAGGAATCACTTCTAATGACACATGATCACAAAAACCTTTGATTGTGAGTAAAAACAAAGTGTTTTGTTTTTTGTTTAATGAAAAATTCAATCAATCAACACATACAATCTTAGATCGAAAATGGGGCGCCTCGAAGTTTACCGTACGCCTGTGGTGTAATGGACTTTTTTGCTTGGAATTGAACGTAGAATCAGAAAACATGTGTCCAAAAGTGACAAAAAAAAAATCGCTCCGCTCTAGTGAGCATGTGAAATGGGAGAAAAACTGATAAATTGACACTTGAAATCTCATCGCCTCTGTGGTGCAGTGCGCTAGTGAGCGCTTGCACGGGTATCACAAAGATTTCGGATGAAGCGTTTAGCATGGCCGAAATTGCAATAAAATCAACTAGTGATTTTTTCCTTTTCATATTAAAAAACTCTGTTGTTGTTGTTTCTTTGGAAAGATTCGTTAGAACAATTTATTGTTCTAACTTTCACCTAAAACTCAATAATCGATTTAAAACTATCAAACAACTAGAATTTGTATTTAAAATCAAGTATGATTTAAACTATAAAACATTTAGAATTTGTATTTAAATCATATAAAATCCACATTTTGAGGAATTTTTGAGGATTTTAGGTATTAAAAGGAGGCAACACTGGACCCGATTCTCTGTGTAAGATAATGAGAAAATCGTAAATTTCTACTGGAAACTTAAATAATAGTTGTTTTAACCAGTACCTGTGTTCCCTTGCAGTGGATGTGTAAAAAATTTTAAAACGATCGGTTCAGTAGTTTTTCTCGGAATCGTGGTCACCGACTTTAAATCGACTAAAATATTTTATACTCGAACATCCCAGTATGAGGGCCGGTCGCTTGAAACGCTGTATCTTCGTTAGTTTTGCTCCGATTTACTTGAAATTTTTAAACAATACTCTCGACATGTTGTACATTTAGAAAAAAAAAAAAATAAAACAAAAAACAGTCTTAAAACCTTACCCCTCCTTAAATGTGTGTAATTTGATGTTTTCCTGATGTTATTTTGATCTTTTGGTGGCTGTTGATTATGTTGATATTTGGGTGGACTCTGCAACGAATGACACGACACTCGCGCAACGTTGATGTTGCCGAACGAAAATGTCAGAGGCCTTGCCCCTGTGACGGTGGTTTTGTCTAATGGCTGAGGTCAGCTCAGCCGTGCCAGGGTCAAATGAAAGGACCACAAACTTCCACAAATAATAAAAACCACGCAGTTTTTCAATTAAATTAAAATTCTTTATTGATAAATTGGCCTTATTCTAGACTTATTATACTTCGCAAGGCAGTGTCGTGTGAGTCGGAGGGAGTGGTCGTTGATGACGGTCGAAACTATTTTAGCCGAGGGCGAGGGTTTTTAGCGAATGTAAGTCGGTATTGGTAATTGGTAATCGCTAATCGGTAATCAATGTCGGTGGTCGGTTCCATTCACTAAAAAGAAAAATAAAAGGAATGCTCATTAATAACTGGCGAAATAAAGCAATAATTACCTCATTTGTAGGAAGCATGGGCAGAATCTTGATCGAGGTGTCGTATAATGCATCTCAAGCTATGTCCCTCCTTTTTAAAAAACAAAATAATAAAATCCAACTAATGATATATAACTCTGGTGGAAGCTGGATAGGAGCCCAGAGTACCACAACCCCCCATAACTACTCCCATGTGCCGACTCTGGTAGATACCGAGCTGGAACCCAGAGTAGTAAAAGCCCCCAAATTACCCCTCTGTGCCGACTCTGGTGGAAACCGAATTGGATCCCAGAGTGCGCACAGGGTCGCAATAAAAGTGGCCCCCCAAAAGTGACCCCACGCGCCGACTCTTGTGGAAACCTTAACTGGAACCCAGAGTCATGCACATAGGAACCACAATTAAAGTGCCCCAAATGTAACCCCATGTGCCGACTCTGGTGGAAACCTTAACTGGGACCCAGAGTCATGCACATAAGAGCCACAATAAAAGACCCCACGTAACCCCATGTGCTGTCTCTGGTGGAAACTACATTGGAACCCAGAGTCATGCGCATAGGGGTTGGGTAGAAGTGCTTGCTCTAACTGGTCATGCACCCCCCCCAACAGTGCCCCATGTGCTGTCTCTGGTGGAAACCGAACTGGAACCCAGAGTCATGCACACGAGAACAGAGTCAAACTCTGTGAGCTCACCTAAAAGGAATGCTGATTTGTGTGGCTTAACTGCGCCTTTATATACGCTGTAGGGTGAAAACCTGTTGGGAATTATATGACTTAGGCTTTCATTGTACTGGCTAATCTGCACTAGTACTCTAGTTGGTTGCCTATCTGTATGTATTGAACTGCTTGGCCTTGATATGCTTGGGTTTGGTTGTTATTTGGTCGGTTTTGTCGTTTTATTGTCTTGCAGCTACGTTTGATATTTACAGTGGTGATCGAATAATCTTCACTATGATACTTAGTGTAGTGTAGTTGGGGTAATATAACTTAAAGGTAGTAATATAAATACATATATATTTATATATTTCTTGTATTGCTTTTGTTTTCTTGCATTCGTTATTATTTACAGTGGGGATCAACTAAACTTAAATTAAGTGATAATATAATATAATATAATATAATATAATATAATATAATATAATATAATATAATATAATATAATATAATATAATATAATATAATATAATATAATATAATATAATATAATATAATATAATATAATATAATATAATATAATATAATATAATATAATATAATATAATATATAATATAATATAATATAATATAATATAATATAATATAATATAATATAATATAATATAATATAATATAATATAATATAATATAATATAATATAATATAATATAATATAATATAATATAATATAATATAATATAATATAATATAATATAATATAATATAATATAATATAATATAATATAATATAATATAATATAATATAATATAATATAAT
Organism: Dichetophora obliterata; assembly: GCA_963920525.1. Taxonomy (NCBI): domain Eukaryota; kingdom Metazoa; phylum Arthropoda; class Insecta; order Diptera; family Sciomyzidae; genus Dichetophora; species Dichetophora obliterata. Next base: position 156,403,797 of record OY986439.1, read on the forward strand.
ATAATATAATATAATATAATATAATATAATATAATATAATATAATATAATATAATATAATATAATATAATATAATATAATATAATATAATATAATATAATATAATATAATATAATATAATATAATATAATATAATATAATATAATATAATATAATATAATATAATATAATATAATATAATATAATATAATATAATATAATATAATATAATATAATATAATATAATATAATATAATATAATATAATATAATATAATATAATATAATATAATATAATATAATATAATATAATATAATATAATATAATATAATATAATATAATATAATATAATATAATATAATATAATATAATATAATATAATATAATATAATATAATATAATATAATATAATATAATATAATATAATATAATATAATATAATATAATATAATATAATATAATATAATATAATATAATATAATATAATATAATATAATATAATATAATATAATATAATATAATATAATATAATATAATATAATATAATATAATATAATATAATATAATATAATATAATATAATATAATATAATATAATATAATATAATATAATATAATATATAATATAATATAATATAATATAATATAATATAATATAATATAATATAATATAATATATAATATAATATAATATAATATAATATAATATAATATAATATAATATAATATAATATATAATATAATATAATATAATATAATATAATATAATATAATATAATATAATATAATATAATATAATATAATAATATATAATAATATATAATATATTAATAATTATAATATAATAATAACATAATATAATATAATCATATATAATATATAATATATAATATATAATATATAATATATAATATATAATATATAATATATAATATATAATATATAATATATAATATATAATATATAATATATAATATATAATATATAATATATAATATATAATATATAATATATAATATATAATATATAATATATAATATATAATATATAATATATAATATATAATATATAATATATAATATATAATATATAATATATAATATATAATATATAATATATAATATACAATATTTAATATATAATATATAATATATAATATATAATATATATTATAATTTGATTTGATAGGTTGGAAACTCATTTTTAAACGAAAAATAGTTCCTCTGAGAAAAAATCAATGTATTGTGGACGTAAAGAAAATTGTCCAAGTTGAATAAATATTTAATAAAAATTATTAAAAAATGGGTTCTTTCGAGATAATTGCCTTGAAAGTTGGTTTTTCAAAGAAAACATCGAATTTTTAAAAGTCAGGTGCTCATAACTTTTTGATCGGGATCTTTTTTTTTGTTTTCCCTCCTAGCCGCCTAGGGCAGCGTTTACGACCCCGTGCACCTACACAAGTTTTTGATCATCTCATCACAAGGAATCACTTCTAATGACACATGATCACAAAAACCTTTGATTGTGAGTAAAAACAAAGTGTTTTCTTTTTTGTTTAATGAAAAATTCAATCAATCAACACATACAATCTTAGATCGAAAATGGGGCGCCTCGAAGTTTACCGTACGCCTGTGGTGTAATGGACTTTTTTGCTTGGAATTGAACGTAGAATCAGAAAACATGTGTCCAAAAGTGACAAAAAAAAAATCGCTCCGCTCTAGTGAGCATGTGAAATGGGAGAAAAACTGATAAATTGACACTTGAAATCTCATCGCCTCTGTGGTGCAGTGCGCTAGTGAGCGCTTGCACGGGTATCACAAAGATTTCGGATGAAGCGTTTAGCATGGCCGAAATTGCAATAAAATCAACTAGTGATTTTTTCCTTTTCATATTAAAAAACTCTGTTGTTGTTGTTTCTTTGGAAAGATTCGTTAGAACAATTTATTGTTCTAACTTTCACCTAAAACTCAATAATCGATTTAAAACTATCAAACAACTAGAATTTGTATTTAAAATCAAGTATGATTTAAACTATAAAACATTTAGAATTTGTATTTAAATCATATAAAATCCACATTTTGAGGAATTTTTGAGGATTTTAGGTATTAAAAGGAGGCAACACTGGACCCGATTCTCTGTGTAAGATAATGAGAAAATCGTAAATTTCTACTGGAA